>CM068368.1:536863057-537463057 GCA_034769895.1 Magicicada septendecula
ATATGGGTGATGAGAATCGGCGTGTATTGTAATATCTGTGGTGGTGGGTTTCCTATATATTTAATATTGAAATTTATTAAGATACTTTGTAACAGTCAGGTCCAAAAAATTGAGTTTATTGTCAACCTCTGTTTCGAGGGTAAATTGTATGTTCTTGCTAAGGCTGTTCAAATAATGTTTCAATTTCTCTATCTGCCGTAGCGTGCCGTTAAAAATTATAAAAGTGTCGTCTACATATCGTGCATAGAATTTAATATTATTACAAAATTCGTTATTCTCTGAGAACATGTAAGTATTTTCGAAATGATGCAAGTATAAATCCGCCAGCAGTCCTGAAAGTGGCGAACCCATTGCGAGACCAAACTCTTGTAGGTAAAAATTATTATTAAAAGTGAAGTAATTCTGCTTCAACAGGACATTTAACAATAAAATTAACTCATCTATTTGTTTGTGATTCAGCTTCTCACTTTCAATGAGAAGATCTTTTACAATTGAAATTGTGTCATGAACCAGCACGTTTGTATATAAATTAACTATGTCAAATGAAGCGATTTTGTACGTAGGTAAGAGTTCGATATCCTGGACCCTTTTAATAAAGTCAATATTATTTTTTATGCTGTGATTATTTTTAAAAAAAATACTATTTTTAATAATATGATATAATTTCTTTGCCGTCTTATAGCCAGGTGCAGATGTGTAATTTATAAGGGGTCTGACAGGAATATTTGCCTTATGTAAACCAATAAATGCACGCGCCCCGCAGCTCATGGGACTACCGAAGATACATAAGGCAAATATCAGAAATTATATCATATTATTAAAAATAGTATCGTTTTAAAAAATAATCACAGCATAAAAAATAATATTGACTTTATTAAAAGGGTCCAGGATATCGAACTCTTACCTACGTACAAAATCGCTTCATTTGACATAGTTAATTTATATACAAACGTGCCGGTTCATGACACAATTTCAATTGTAAAAGATCTTCTCATTGACAGTGAGAAGCTGAATCACAAACAAATAGATGAGTTAATTTTATTGTTGAATGTCCTGTTGAAGCAGAATTACTTCACTTTTAATAATAATTTTTACCTACAAGAGTTTGGTCTCGCAATGGGTTCGCCACTTTCAGGACTGCTGGCGGATTTATACTTGCATCATTTCGAAAATACTTACATGTTCTCAGAGAATAACAAATTTTGTAATAATATTAAATTCTATGCACGATATGTAGACGACACCTTTATAATTTTTAACGGCACGCTACGGCAGATAGAGAAATTGAAACATTATTTGAACAGCCTTAGCAAGAACATACAATTTACCCTTGAAACAGAGGTTGACAATAAACTCAATTTTTTGGACCTGACTGTTACAAAGCATCTTAATAAATTTCAATATTAAATATATAGGAAACCCACCACCACAGATATTACAATACATGCCGAGTCTCATCACCCATATAGTCAGAAAATGGCGGCTTACAACAGTTTTGTTCATAGGTTGGTAACGATCCCACTTAACCAAAAGGACTTTCCGGACGAATTGGATATAATAAGGCACATAGCAGTAGTGAATGGGTACAAGAGTTCGATGATAGATAAACTTCTTAAGCGACACCTATATAAAACTAGATCCCACCATAATACCATCGATGATAATAAAGTTAACAATAATAAAAATAATAATAAAAAGTATTTAACGACAGTGTACGGTAGCCTTTTACCTAACATTATATCCAATGTGTTCTCTAAATTCAATATAAAAGTCGCGTTTAAAACAAATAATAATATATCTAATTTGTTACGCATAAAACAACCATTCCCGTTAGAAGAGAAAACAGGTGTTTACAGGATGTCATGTGATGATTGTGATTGTTTCTATCTGGGTCAAACTGGCAAGTCTTTCTTGAAAAGATACAAAGAACATCTACCAAGGAACGATTTAGACAAGACCAAATCTAATTATGCGCGCCATCTAATGATGCATAACCATAATTACACAGATTTCAATACCAATTTCAAAGCAATCCATGTATGCGGTAAGGGTAGGTTAATGGACGCTCTCGAGGAGTTTGAGATTTATAAATCATTTAAAGACAAGAATATCAACAATAACAGTATACTAAACGAACAATTAAGGTTTCAATCTCATTCACTATATGGTACAGCCCTAAATATAATTGCGCATGACGGTAATGACTGGTGATAAGGATTGACTTAGTTCAATTAGTGGCTTGGCAACTGCACGCGCGGTCGGACCGGTCCAGCGAAGCCGTAGTTACATCGTGTTATGTGTGTGTCGTCATTGTAATTTTGTAAATATGTGCAAATGTGTTTTTATGTGTTTTACGTGAATTTTAACTTTTGACGAGGACTACTGAAGATGTGACACATGTCACGAAACGCGTCTAAATAAAAAACGCTGAACGAAGTCACTGACGGATAAAAAGGTAATATATTATCTTTATCTTTATAAGTGTTCACAAATTTTTAATATGTATATTTAAACAAATTCAATTTTAGGGTTTTTACAGTATATAATTTTTTTATCAAAAGTGTACATAATTGTTGTCATTTACCATTAATATTTCAGCTGATATAAATTAAAAATTCAACTATAACCTGCAATTAATTGATCTTGATCAAATGTTTTAAAAACTCAGCAAAGATATTTGCTAGTAATAAACTTTACAAATGTTTAATTACAGACAATACACAGTTTATGATAGTGTGTAATTTAAACTTTCTTGTTTGGATTAAGATAAACAATTAAAAGAAGTTTCTGTTAGTACACTGCAACATTGCAATCTATTACACGATAAAGAGTAAAACTTAAATTATACATTATTTAGTTCTGCAATCATATTTTAACAGAAGGCCAAGGTGAATAATTATTTTATACACTTTTGTGATATTTTAGATGAAAATTAAAAAAGTTTTACCTGTGCCTTAGGAAGATTTTGTGTATGAGCTTCATCAGGGGCGGCTGCTATGGGTGTTAATCAGTTCCGCTCTGGGAGTTAGCACCACTGTTTGAACTGGTTGACAGTGTTGTGTGTGTGACGAGAAATGTGTTCAAAGATATATGTGACTTAAATTGTGTCTGTTCATTTAGAATGTTAATTTCTTACACTTTAAGTGTTTGAACATTTCTAGTTGTTCAAGTGTATAGTTTTGACTCTTCATGATTACATGTACGATTTCCATGTTGTTGCTGATGTTTGTGCATGTGTGGTCTACTTCAATGAGATAGTTTGCACAAGTGGATTCAGTGATGGAAAATAATCCCTTCATGTGTAAACTGTATCTTTATTTGAAGCTACATCCTGTATGGCCTTATAGAATTTATTGCATTGTGAGCAGTCTAGTTTGTAAATGTCATAAAATCAAATTTCAAATTTCTTTAACTGTTTCTCTGTGTGTTTTTGACGATCCGTTTTGTTTGTAGTTTTGTATGTAATATAACCTGCTTTTTAAAATCTGCAGGCAATTTTTTGTGGTTGTTAAAATAGGTATTCAAATAAGTTTGTAGTTGTTATGAATTTGTTGTTTTCCGTCCTTGTTTGTTGTTGTTTTCTGTCATTCTTTGTTATTAATTTCTGTCTTTTTTTGTTGTTGTTTAGGGTCTGTCAATTAGTTTACTTACAATGAGTAAAAGCTGGCTAAGGTAAAGGACATTTTTTTAAATTCTTATCTAAAATATTAGTGTTTTTCATGTCGGAAAAGTATAAACAATTTATTATTAATTCTCAGGCATGTCATGGACAACAAAATCCAAGAAGCCAGGTTAAGAACATTTACAAAAAAGCATTCAGAGAAAATTTCCATTTTAACAGTAATACCAGTTTGCAAAATTTACACCTGTTTTGTCTAAACTAAAACTGTTTTGTGAAAAAGAAATAAATGTTTAAATATTCAGATTTATGTTACACGACCATTAATTTATGAATAATATCAAACCATATTCAATCATTTATTATATGTAAACATTATGTGAGCTGTACTCTATGTATAAATAAAGTAAAAAGAAAACCATTTCAATTTACCACTCAAACTGTATCCAAAGTGTCACGATCCTAACTTACATGAAACTTCATATAAGTATCAAATTTATTACCTAACTTTATGAAATAAATTCTTAGGCATAGGCCAATCAGCTGGCAAAATGCTCTGACACGTAATGCTCTAATTCACAACTTATCAATCCCTCCAACAACATTCATGAAATTTGTTTAATATGGTTCTGAAATATCTATTTTTTAGTAGAATGATTATAAGCATTTGTGATTAAAGATGCTGAATTAGTTATAAAGGAGACTTTGGGAAGCAATATGATAAAAAATGAGGTAATTCATCCCTATCTAGTGTATTCAATCTCTCAATTGCATTGTCCAGCTAACCTTACCTTGCAGTACCTGACCATCAGTACAAAAGGTGTACTGCCTAATCATAACAGCATAACAATATTTAGAAGAAGCGATATTTAGGTGATTGTTTTCGAGGAGGCAAAAAAAAAATCATTTAGAAATGAATAGGAAATGAAGTTTGCATGTATTAATTATGCACAAAAATGAGGAGACTGTCATGTTATCATAAAGACAGCTATTATGTTAAAATCAACAGAGGGATAGACTTACAAAATATTATATCTTAGTAATAACATATATGAATCTCAGATGATAGTCATGTGACCAAAAATCTCACCCATATGTTTTTTTTGTCATTCCTATATTTTTCTTAGATTAGCCAATATTTCATTTTCCAATTAAGAACTTCAGCTCAAGGAACTTCAGCTTTCATTCTTGCTTACTTTTATGGAGACTATTTTAAGGCAGTTATTGAAAAAATATCAGTATTTTCCTTTAAAAAACTGTTCTTATTATTTTATTTACTGGGCTGACTGGAATTTTCTGTATTCAAAGTAAATTTTGTTGCAGAATTTATTTTGTATGTATGTACATTATAACACCAATACTACGTAGATAATGAAAGTTACTTGTGTAATCAGCTGGATGATACATTACTCTAGAACTGTGCTCTTGGCATTGGCCAATTCATCTGGAACAGTCTTGAAACATTACTGTACCACATAGAGATCTTGTTTTCCTACATGTATAAGGACAACACTGTACTGCTATGGCCATTTTAACAACAATTATAATAATAATAGTAAGAATTATTACTTTTACTAGTACAAATGCATTTATTATAGTAAAAACTGTATAAATGTCTTTGGCATTCAATAAATTATTGCACTGTTTAAAAGCCACAATGCGTGTGACCAACATAACAATATATACTGGAAGTAATAGCACATATTTTTTGTAGCCAATATTCACCATTTGCCAATATTGTATTTACCATTAATTCAAATAAATAAATTACTTACCTATGAAAGGGTATACAAACTGCAGGACAGTAAGAAGATAAAATCCAGACTGTCCAAAAGCAGCTTCCATAAGACCTTGATACGAAAAAGAACCACTTATGTGAGCAGACCGAACCATCAGACGTAATGAATAATCAGTAACCATTGCAACAAACCCCAATAATAAGAATCCAAGGATAAACCCTGCTTGGTGCAATGCATATGGAATACCTGAAACCAAAGAACTAAATATAAAAGTTTATGAATTTACACTTGTTGTGATATAATTTCTAATGTTATTATGATTTTGTGGACAAGTGCTCTCAAATATGTACTTCAAATTCAAACAGAAGCAGCAGCATTAGCAGTGGCAGTGGCAGCGGCAGCGGCAGCAGCAGCAGCAGCAGCAGCAGCAGCAGCAGCAGCAGCAGAAGCGGCAGCAATAAACATAGGAATATTACTTTGAACTTTGCCTTTTTGCCATATGTTTCCATATATGGAGAATGCAACATATTTTCTAGTGATAAACAATAAAAACATTTATTTTATTTACATCTTCACTTCACTATGGAGAAAATAAGAGTGGATAATTGAATACCGCAGTGAAAGCATCTGAAATTGAAGGCAGCTGTACTCCATCATTGCTGAAAATTTCTTATACATAATCAGTTTCACATTTCTCATGGTTGTCTCAAAAATGGTGATCCATCAACTTCCATTGCATGCAGTTTTCTTAGCCAGGCAGAAAACTAGCTGATTAACACCTTCCTTTTGTAAAGACTATAAAATGTTAGTTGCAAAATCAGGACATCCTTAATAAACACATTTGAAATCCTATCCAAGTATTATATGCAGTCTACAGAACTTTAGTTTTATCTGTATAATTAGCCCATTTACAGAGAAGTATGAATTTCTTTTAAGCTTGTAAGGTATTCCAGTAATGCTTCATTCCAGTGGCAATTCATGAGTAGAGAAATGGGTAGGGCATACAGTGGGTTGGATCAAACTTAAGTAAAAAATATAAAATGTCCAACCTGTTATTTTATTTTTGTACAACAATTCTATTCTTGTGTTTTAGATGTTTTAAATTATTATACAACTTTCTTGTTAAAATCTGGAATCCCATGTATTATTCTTTTCTGAAAGAACGAAGTGACTTCTCAATTTTAACTCGACCATTTGCCGTTTGTCTGTCGGTCTATCTGTCTATCTATCCATTTGCGGTCTGTCTCACGATACCTTTTGAATGCATAAATTGGTTTTCATGAAATTTGGTAAGCATGTCCATACTTTTACCATACAGAGCCCTATTGTTTTTGTTATTATCCCCAAAAAGTAGGAGGGCTGGAGTCAAAAATTCGAGGGGTCAAAGCCCAAATAAAAGTGTATCAAATTAAAAGGACTTTTAACCACAATCTGAATATAGTGTTCCATTTTCGAAAATTTAACTTTTTTGGACCTCACATCCCAAAATGTTGGTGAACATTTTAATGGAATTGGAAAAATTCATGTAGGGTATCAAATTAAAGAGAATTTAAACTAACATCTGATTGTACTGGTAAGTTTTGGAAATTTCAAAATTTTGGAACCCCAGGGCCATAAAAGAGATTAAACAGTCAGACTAAATGGAATTGTATCCAAGTCCAAGTGTTTCAAATTTGTAGTGTTTATTGTATGATTGTGTGTTCGACAATTTATTGTTATATTACAAAAAAATAGTAGAGCAATTAAGATTTTTGTAATTTTTCCCATAATTGGAAAATTATCTAATATCAAAATTTACATAATAATAAATGTGCTTCTTTCAAAATAGTGAGTTCTGCAGCTCAGGGCACTAATTAGTCTATAGACAGCACAACCAATGCCTTCTGCCTGTCAGTGTACACAGAATTGTTATTAAATGTGTTTTAATTCTTTTCATTGTAGAAAAGTGTCTTTCACTTACAACTGTTGTTATCAGTACAGTAACAATCATTGTTAATAAAGTTACATGCTCTCAGAAACTATGAAAAATATTGTTTTCAAAAAGTAACTGTAATAAAGGTGTTCCACTGGAACCAATTCATAAATCTTCATTAAGTGTATAACACATCCCATTTGGTTCTCCATTCAGATCATTTACTGTGGGGTAAAATTTAATTTTAACAACCATTTTCTGGAAATTCAATACAGCAATGTGGGAACTTTTCAATTAAAAACAACTTTCAAGCACATAAATGATCTGAAAATTCAAACCTTCAATAATACTGTTCACAGTCATAGGATATGCTTCCAAAGTGGCCACATTGTTGCTCCTATCATGTTCATGTTCAACACACTCAGAGGCGTAGCTAGGGGGGGCAAGGGGGCACACGCCTTGGGCAGCATAGTCAGGAGGGCGGCAAAGTGAGCATAGACTTGAAAAAATTGTTTAGTTTATAAAACTACAGAGAACTTGTTTCTTTGATATGACAATTCCTTAAGAACTACGCGAATATAAGATTAAGAACTATGAGTTCCAATGAGTTTATGAGGTCTTTTATTCAAGAAAAATTGAACTCTGAGTGTCAAAATATTACAATCAACAAGGAATCAAGTTGCGATCATAAAACGGATTTTATTAGCAACGAGGCTGTTGATAAATACAGTAAAGTTAACTACGTGAATATTTCAAATTGTGAAAGTGTCAAAGTACAGTTATAAGATTCAGTTGGTTCTAGTACCATGGATGATTTTGGACCGTACAGTATTGAAATTACAGGCGATGAAGGACAGAACATTACTAGCAACAATGTAGACCGTGTTTCCGGTGCTGCTCTACAAGATATGGGAGCTTGGCCAAGCGAGAAATCTCAACCCTTCCGAGATATAATGGTGAATAGAGAAACAAGTCAGTTGCAGAACAAGGACAGCAATTTTCCTAAAGATGAAGCTGGACGATCCTTAAACAAGTATTGGTTTGATAAAACCATGCAAAATGGCGAAAAGGTAAATCGCACTTGTATATGTTTTTCTCCAACTAAAAAATCTCTATTTTGCTTTTGTTACACTTTATTTACACAAAAAACTATCAAAGAAGCCATCTGAATAGTAAAAATGGGTTTTCATCATGGCGAAAGTTAAATCCCCGTATTCAGGATCATGAAAATAGTCCTGCTCATCACTTTGCGTTTTTTGAATGGAAGGAATTGGAACGTTCTTTAAACAAAAGGGGACTTGTTGATGATCTACTTCAGGAACAAATGAATAAAGCAGTTAAGACATGGAAAGAAATCCTCGAACATTGCCACAGTACAAACTCTTGCACAACAAAATCTGGCACTGATAGGATATTGAGAGTCAATTACTAACACTCCAAATCCTGGAAACTTTCTGGCTTTGTTAAAATATTTATTTGGATACATTTTTAACATATAAAACTATACTTTGTGCATAACGTATTAAAATACTTTATTATGCTTTGGACAAATAAAGCACTGACACTTCTGGAGACCCTAACGGACAAATTAAAAGTTTGGAGGAATGAGCTGTGTGACAATGTCGTTACTAAGGCAGAGCAGGTATGTAATGAATGGAGTGTCAATATAACAAAAAGGATAAGAAGGAACCGCACGATGCCAGGGAAGTATGCAGACGATTCTGCATTAAACGTTCGGCAAGAAATGTGACGTTCTCTAATAGAAATTTGGACAAACTGTCAGTTGAAATTTCAAGCCGTTTCTCTAACATAAAAGAGTTAGAAAAATGCTTTGGGTTCCTCCTGTAATGGTAAGTGCTTTATTTTATTACTTTTAATGTAATTCTTTTTTTAACTTTGTTACTTTAGGATATTGTTTTGATGATGCAATTGTTTTGACCTACAAAGAATTTTCATGTTTTATAGAACATTTTTACGTTATAAATTTTTTATATTACTACATTTTTATATTCTACATTTGTTAATAATGTATACAAACTGAATACCGGTAATAAAATAATATATAATTTCTTAATTTTTAGTTAAAAAATATTGTTCAGACGTTTGCTGGACATGCTTTCATACAAAAATCTACACATTTGCATTTATTAAGTACTTTGTTCACTCGATGAGCCTTCAGTTTTGCTCTTTTGTCCCCCTTTAATTGTGAAGGCAAGGCGGCCGATGATCTCCTTGCCCTGGGCGCCAAAAAGCCTAGCTTTTGAGACTGAACACACTGTCTCTTATTAATACTTAGTTATACTTATGGATACTTCATTGTCTTCATAGGTTTATGTATATTAGCTACTGCAATCACAGAATTTTTAACAAATACCCTAGTTTTTATCACATCAATATTACTTTGCTCAATGCAATCAAAGAAGGTCCATAAGATCCATAATTTTTACTTCATGCTCACCACCATAATCATACTTTTTATTTACAAGTTTTTGTGACCACATGCAGGTATGTGCACATTTGTAATTTCAAAATGGACTGTGAACTAGATCACAGAGCTAACATTTAATTCTGCATCAAACTTGGCAAGCTTATGGCAATGAAGCAATGAGCCATAGGAGATGTTTTGAACTGCATGATACTCACACTTCAAGAACAGCAGAACTTCACTGTAAGAAGAAGAGAGGTCAGGGCAACCTTCTATGAACACAACATTCCCCCGAAAAATTGTAATATAAAATTAGTAAGTTGTGCATAAAGATTTTCAGAGAACCTTTCATGGCATTGCTGACAGTATTAATGTGTCATATGGCAATCCTTACATCTGATTTTAATACACACTGAATTGCTACAAAGTTTGTGCCCAGGATTCTGACTCTGGCACCATGTCAAATTCTGTCAAGTTCTTTATCAGCAGTCCTAGGTGACCCAACATTTATGTTGAAGGTCGTCATTGGGGATGAAACTTGTGTCTATGGTTGCACCCCAGAGAGCAAACAACAGTCTTCATAGTGGAAGAGCCTAGTAACTCCAAGACCAAAAAAGGTGAGACAAGTCAGGAGCATAAAGAAAGCAAGCTCATCATTTTGTTTTATATGTGCAGAGTTGTGCAGCATGAATTTGTCCCTGAGGAGAAACAGTTAATGCCCAGTTTTACTATAATGTTCTGAGCCATCTGAGGGAAGACAAAAGCAATTGATCCTGGAAATGTTCCATGACAATGCTGAGGGCCAGACATCCAAGAGAGATGAGGTGGCTTATTGCCAGCTACATCTGGACATGTTCCATCTGTGCCTGTACTAGGGCAAGCAAAAAGAAGGCTGACAGGGAGATACCAGCCTTGGGAAGTCATCGAACTTTACTCGATGAGCCCATACCCCAGAACATCTTGAGGGAAGACAGGTCTCCTAGTGATCATGAACCTACTCAGGCAATGCGCAGAGGCTTTACCGATTCCAGAAGCCATGACTGGATGGATTCTGACAATATTAAGAACTGAAGTCTTCAGTCGCTATGGTTGTCCATGATGTCTGTTGACTAACATATTCACTTCCCATCAATAGCAGCAAGTGCTAGCAACATGGGGCCTTGAACATTGGACAACTCCCATCTACAACCCACGGGCAAACCCAACAGAGCAGCAAAATCAAGAGCTAAAGAAACCACTTGGAATGTTGAGAGTCCACCTGGTAGACAAGGAATAAAGCCTGGGACCAACATCTACCCCAGTCACTTTTCACTCTACACCAGAGAGTCAGCAGACAATTGTGCATAACTAGTGACTGGGGGATCATCCAACCTACAGAGAAGGTCATTTAAATCCAGAAGCATTGCTAAAAAGACATCAACCAGATGTTGATAGGGAATGAGATGAGGCAAAGCTACAGACCCTTGAGGATGCCAAGAAGCAGGATGTTGAGGAGGAGAAGATATTAAATCCAGGGGACTTAGTGTTGCAAAGAGATCTTACTCTCAGCAACAAAGCAGGTGGACACTATACAGGGTTAGCCCAGAAGTGAATAGGACCATTTAAGATATATCAGTGCCTGAGAAATGATGTGAATTTCCCAAGGATATTTCTTTATATAAACAAGAACCTCTGAAGAAGCTTTTTAAAAGTGAAAACCGGTTCAGGTTGTAAGTTAAATCTTTATGCTTTTACTCATAAAAAACTTTGTGTTCCGAGTCATTAATGAAATAGTTGTATTTAGATATTTCCACCAGTGAAAGTCCATACAGCCGAGTTGAAGGTGGTAAAACAACCTCTATGACTTGACTACACAAGGGCCAGCATACAGATAGAAGAGAACAAATCCAGCGGTGACTTTTCAGACATCAAAGAGCCATGATATAACCTTCAGCCAAAAGATAAAATTTTATAAATACTAAATAGATTTGTAAATTTTTAATATTTGTGAGCTCTGGAGATTTTGTATGTGAATGTGGTTATGGATTTTACGGGAGGGGGATAATTGTTGTATACTAGAGAACCCCTAACCTGCATTGAAATTAATATTGTGATTGGTATTACTAAAACTATTTGTCATTAGAATACAATGTGTAGCTTACGTATATTAATGGACTCTATTTATAGAATAGACTAGAATGTTCTGCATCAATAATATTATACAATGATAGGTAAACATAGCTTGTTCTACATGATTCTAGAATATGTGCCTGGAATGATGTTAATGGTTCTAGTAGTAACACATGTTTGTGAATGATGTCATTTCCTACTATATATAAACAAGATGGAGTAATAAAATTCATCTCAGTTCTGAGTTCAGTGGATTATGTTCTAGAGTTAGAGGGTCTGTTTGATACAATGATTGTGGATCAATTTATATTTGTGTGTTATCTTTTTGTTTGTATAAATTACAGTTGTGTATTGATATCACAGTTGTGGATTGAAATTGTATTTTCTGTGTTATGTTTTATTTGTAAACATTATTTGTGATACCAGTATGATACAGTGATACAAGTGTTTTATTTCAATTTCTGCCTAGAAGATGACAGTTTTGAATATGAATTGCTGATAATTCAGTAAGAACAGGTCTTTCAGTAAGCATTTTAAAGTGGAAAATTCACTAGGAGTAGTGTATTGCTCCACAAAGGAGTGATTTTGAAGAGAATGGTGATTAAAGTATTTTGTGTATACAGGCCTAGTTTCAAATGTTTTTGATCCCACCTCGTACAATAAACAATTTCAACTCCACACACACACACACACACGCGCACGCGCGCGTGAGTGCATGTGTGTGTGCGTGTATACGTGTGTGTGTGTGTGTGTATGTGTGTGTGAAAATAGATTTTGGAAAATAAAAGTACGTTTCTATGACTTATATATACAGTGGCATATTTAAGGGGGGGGGCTTCTGCCGGGCTTAAGCCCCCCCAAAATTTAGGATTATAAACAAATGCACAAAATATCATAATATTATGAGTGGAAAACAAGGGTTTACCTCATCACTGCTTTACTATGCAAAGAAGCAGGCTGTATGCTGCTACAACAGTGGCCGTTCTTGAATATGTCAACAACGCACTGGCTACGAACGAATCTCCGCACAAAAGAGAATCGCCGATAACTGGCGTGGTTGTACGTTGTGATTGGTTAATGGTGGTGGGCACATACTCTCAGAACATGCGCTGACCAGGAAACTTACAAGTTCGTCTCGAACGTTCGTAGAGGCGTTTCCACGTCAGCCACGTGTTAATATTGTTGATTGAAACAAAGGATAGTGTTGTGAAAACGAGTGTTATTGAAAATAGTGTACAGAAGTCAGTGAAGTGTTGATTCTGATAACTTACGACAATGAATCACAAAACAAAAAGTGGAAACATTTTGAACTATTTCTCCAAAACACCACGACTAGAGGAATCTCCGTCCTCTGAGGCGGGAAAAATTGATGATCCACCACAGTCACCACCGCCGATGTTTTCAAATAATAAAAGTGTTTTTGATAATTCGAAATCACTTTTAACGGGTCCTGAGGCAAAATCAATATCTCTCATTGACACATCAAGCTTTGAGAATCCACCATCAGGTTGTATGTATGACATAACTGATTGTATACCATCAAACAATGAAAAAGTTGATGACCACATAAAGCTACATCATTTCCAAAATATTTTTGTGCCCCATACAACTTACAAATTTCCCCTCACTTTGCAAAATGGCCAATATCGTAAGTTCAACCTAAGTTGGACCGAGAAGGAGAAGTATTTTTGGTTAGTATACTCTCCCAAAGAAGACGGTGCCTTTTGTAAGTACTGTGTGTTTTTCGTTTTTCACTAAGACTAGTTCGGGTAAAGGTAGCCATCAAAATGTTGGAGCTCTCGTAACCTGTAAGTTTTCGAAGTGGAAGCACGCTCTTGAATATTTCAACACCCATGCGAACAATGCTTATCATAAGGCTGCCATAATCGATGGTGACAATTTTGTTCACATGATGGCGAACAAGACAGAAGACATAAAACATTGCCTGGACCAAGTCTTGGTGGAGCAAGTGGAAAAAAATCGGAAACGAATAGTCCCTATCATCGAGGCAGTGATTCTCTGTGGACGTCAGGAGATTGCATTAAGGGGACACAGGGACTTCGGGCCTATTGAAGTGGACAAAGAAGATGACATGAACACGGGTAACTTCCGCGTCATTCTAAAATATCACGCTAAAGGTGACGAAAACCTACGAGCAAGTTTGGAAGGAACTGGTAAACGCGACAAATACATTAGTGCTCCAATCCAAAACCAGATCGTCAGTTGTATCAAATCTCGTACCACTCTCACTAGATGGATCGAGCATCTTCGCAGCACACAAGATTTCAAGGAATTATATGGTTGCATTGTTTCGGCTCTGGAGAAGATTCAAGAATTTGACAACAAAACCACATCCCACGATGCCATGATTCTGTTAGCAACCATCACCAAGGGAGATTTTGTCGTCTGCTCAGTAATACTTTCAGAATTGTTTGCGTTGGGTGAGTCCATCTGTCGTCAACTTCAGCGCCAAGATATCGATTTTGCAGAGTTAGTCAACATTGCCAGGGATCTCAAAAGGGAATTGCTAGCAATGAGAGAAAATGTTGATGATACTTTCAGCCGGCTTTTCCTAGAAGCCAAGAAATCAGCGTCGTCCAATGGAGTTGAAATCAAGCAACCACGCATTTCTACCAAGCAAGCACATCGCGCAAATCAGGATACCGGTGATGATGTTGAAGGTTACTACAAAGTGTCTGTGTTCATACCCTTTCTGGATGCCTTCATTTGTTCATTGCAGGAACGGTTCTTGACACATTGTGAACTTTTTAACAGCTTTAATTGTCTTCTACCACGAAAAGTTGAAGACATAGGTGTCATTGATGCACTTAAAAAACTGCATGAATTTTATGCTTCAGATCCATTAGTCGCCGATTTAACAACGACAAAGGCTGAATTAAAACTCTTTCATCAACGTCTGAGTCGATTGGAGCAGTTGCGACAAAATACAATGGAAGCGTTGTCTGTCTGCAACCGTCAGATCTATCCTAATGTGTTTCGGTTGCTACAACTCTTGGCAACTCTACCAGTAACAACAGCCACGAACGAGCGCAGTTTCTCCACTCTTAAGAGAATCAAGACATATCTAATAAATACAACTAGCGAGGCACATCTGAATTGGCTCGCCATGATGACAGTTCATCGAAAAGAAAGGATTGATGTCCAGACTGTGATAAACAACTTGTCAAAACAAAGAAACCGCCGTCTTCCTTTTGTACTTTAAATTTGTTGTAAATTTTTTAATCATTGATTTTAATTAAAGTTAATTAATATAGGCCTAGACTATAAAAAATTGGCAATTAATAGATTAAGCCCTACAGAAAATTCTCTTAACAACTGGATTATATTTTATACAAGAATCATTTAAACTTTGCAACCTTAAAAATTGTTTTCATAATGTAATTAGTATGTTAATATAGGGCTAAACAAATGCAAACCCATGCCATAGTACTTTATTTTAAAATTTACGGCATTGAAACAATATGGATCAATTCAGATTCGATATGAGGTATTGCAAAAAAGAAATTTCAGCTCCTCCAAAACAAAATTGTAAATACGCCACTGTGTGTATATATATATATATTACAACGTTATTTTTAGACACTTACTTTTACACATATGCTCTTACTCATTTGTGCGCACTTACCCACGTCTCGGAGGTATACTCTTCTTCTGCAGTATTTACCTTGATGTTCCCCGGCTGGGTCGCAGGCTTTGGTCGTTGATTGAGTGTGGATAAGCACGTGAATAACGTTATAAGTTTTAATACAAGTAAAGAGTACAGAGGATTTAGTACTGGTTGTGAAATTAGTATGACTGTTTTAATAAAATCATATTCATTTGATTTATTCTTTAAAAATTCAAATTATCATGTTATTAATTGTTTAGTGTGGGTTAATTATTATTTGAACCCTTATATTCAATCTGAATATAATGCAATTATAACGTGTTTAAATCTTATTTCTTATATTTCTGAGACATAGTATACACATACATAAATCATATATGACCTGAAATATTACACAGACATATAACATATAACACATATAATTATTATAAGAACATGATTAATACGTATAAAATTCCATATTCATCTTGTCTTCGCAAGTGTGGTTTTCAATATATACCACTTAATAAAAACTTTTAATTACTTAAACGTTTATTAAAATATTAATAGAGAACATTTATTACTTTAATTGATTCTATTATTTAATGTCTCAATTAATTAACAATCTTCTAATTACATAACTCTCATATTTGAAATTACTCATCTAATCAATTACAAAATATAATAAAAATATGGTTCTTCCTTGACCATTTATTTATGAGAGTACTACAGTTATATTCTATATTCTCAATTATATATTGGACAATTATTTATTCATTATGCAAATTTAAAAATATATTACTTTCTTTGTAAACTTGTATCTGGAAACTAGAGCTTTTTCCGATAGACCTCAGGGTCATTTATAATATTAAATAAATGTCTGACTTCACCTGCATTTTTCTGCAACCATTTAACTTTGTTGTTACCATCATCTGGACTCTCGAGTTTGTTGATCCTCTTCGGTATCACCTTCTCTGTCTCTGCATCGTTGAATTCCTCGCTCTGTCTCCTGGATGCTGAGTTCTGACGTGGACCTCTAGTCGTGATGTTGTACGGCTGGATGTAGCTGCATGTGGCTGTCCCTGCGCCCTCTCGTCTTCTTGTTCTAGTTCCTCTCCTCTTCTTTTCTTGTCCCTCGTAGATGTCTAGAAGTTCTATGTAGACTTCTCGAATGTCATCGTAGTTACAACTCTCGTAGATTCATTAGTATAGTCTTTTTTAAAATCACTCATGTTCATTAATACTTGCACCGACGTAATGCCGGTTTCATCGCACTTCAGTTTATTGAATACTGTTTAAAACATTACTAAAACTTTGTAAAATTTACGTTATCGAGATGCGTGGATGTCGCGTACTATCTGCTTGATCTGAGTATCATCTGAGAGAGAGTGTGTCGCCCGCTGGGGTTTTGTACTGCTGCTGTCGTTGAAATTCCTGTTGGAAACTGTTTTGACAACACTGAACAGGTCGGCGCGTCGGTTTAATCGTTACTTTCAACCTACGCGTCTTTCTATGAAGCGCACACTTTTTTATAAATATTATTTCACCAATCGTTCGGTATAATGCATAAACTTTGTTTATGCAAATTATGAATGTTACGCTGTGTAAATTATGGCAGTTATGGCAAAATTTCACACGGTGTCTGAACGGTTCCCACGATTAATGACCACTTAACGCCAAACTGAAGCGCCAGGCGTCAGCTATGTTTTTACATATGTCGCTGATTCGTGTGACTTCTGGTTCGCGTTCAGTACTTAAAAAACTGTGTAAAATCTTCCACCCTCGTTTGCATAATTCAACCTGTCTGTCGTTTACACATGTACACATACACACACACGCAGACTGATACACAGGCGGCCGTATATCGTTCTGACGTCACCTCTGCCAGTCAGCGCGTGTCATTTTCTCCCCTTCGTTACATTTAAAAACCAACTAAGCTATGTGCTTCCATATGCATGCTTACTTGCAATATTTAATTTATTTAAAATTAAATACTACGTTTATTTCTTATACTATTTCTTATACCTAACGTATATTTATTATATTATTTTTCTTATTTACATTTTATATATATCATACCTGCTTTCGTATGTTATCATACCTCAGTCAGGGGTTGATACATATACTTATGCTAAACGTATAGTTGCATAAATTCCACTGCTGGGTAAAATAAAATTTGAATTTTATTCAAATTTTATTTCTTTACTCAGAAATTATTTATTTTATTATTTATTACAACTCACAATTAGTGGTTATAAGGTTTCTTAAAATTTTTTTCACTTTCCGTGGGTGGATTACGTCCCTCCCATGGATTTATAAGTTGGCTTTTTATTTATTCATCTTTAGAATTGACGGAATGCTGATGCATGGTACTTTCCAATAATCTTGCTTCCTGTCGGATCGTAGACGACAAATGTGTGTCGTCGTTTCCTCCTTTGTAATAAGTAGGGTCCCTCGTACAGTCTGAATAGTTTCTTTGCTGTATTGTCGATTCGTTTTCCCACTGGATTACTTCTTAGTGGGAACCACTCTCTCTCCTTCATGGAATGTGATGAGTTTGTGCGTTCTGTTGAATCTCTCGATCCTCTTTTCTCCAAGTTTTTCCATCCTCTTCTTCACATTGTCGTACTTGTGACTCAGTGGAATTTGTAGATTTTGGTTTGGAGGTTTGTCAATGTTTCTCGACCAGAATCTATTAGGTTTTTTATTTGTTTCCAGTTCCACCGGTGTATATCCCATAGCTTCACTGTATGTAGCATTTATAGCTTGTTCAAAAAATGATATGTACTCTGCCCATCGGTTATGTTGTTCATTACAGTAGATGCGTAAATGTTTTCCTAACTCTTTATTTACCTTGGATTTCATTGTCCATGACGTGTCCGTTACTTAACTAAATATCACTATTACTTTAACGACTCGGAACACAAGGTTTTTTATAAGTAAAAGCAAAAAGCAGCCTCTGAAGAAGCCTTTTATAGGTGAAAACCGGTTAAGGCTGTAATGTAAAACTTTTGCTTTTACTTATAAAAAACCTAGTGTTCCGAGTCGTTAAAGTAATAGTGATATTTCTTTATTTACCCTTTCAGCAAGGTTTCCTTGTGGATGTCATATTGACGTTAACACTGGTTGTATGCCGTGTTGAGTTAGTGTTTCTGTCCATGCTTTATTTTGAAATTGTTTACCTTGATCACTCAATATCTTTTTGATTTGACCATACTTCGGTACATATTTGCGTAGTATGACATTCAGTACACTTTTTGTGGTGGGTCTTCGAATAGCGTAGAGTCGAACTGCCTTGGTGAACACATCTATACATACAAGTATGTGTTTTGTACCCCCATGAATAGCTCTCGGAAATGGGCCCAGGAAGTCTACTGCTACTAATTCTCCCTTTTCCTGTGTCTTTATATTTTGCATATCTACGTATGTGTGAAGATTCGGATGTCGTGCTGTTTGACATTCGTAGCATCCTTTTAAGATTGCTTTTATTCTTCTAAACATATTATTCAAAATGAA
Source organism: Magicicada septendecula (assembly GCA_034769895.1). Classification (NCBI taxonomy): domain Eukaryota; kingdom Metazoa; phylum Arthropoda; class Insecta; order Hemiptera; family Cicadidae; genus Magicicada; species Magicicada septendecula. Next base: position 536,881,985 of record CM068368.1, read on the forward strand.
GCCTTCCTTCAAAGCTAAATGACATTTTAAAGCAGACGCATGTGCTAAACTTTGATGACATGGTATAGTTAGTGTTTTTAGCATCTCTGGTGATAGGACTATTTTCCAATCATAATTGACGAGTTAGTACAATATACTATTTTTTATCGTATATCTACTGGATAGTGTTGATAACTTCATGTGACTTATTTGAAGATCTTTATTTTGTTCATTTGCTATATTATTTAGCAAATACTTAACTCTATCATCTGTCTGATATGTAATATTTAATATTTTAACATCGTTCCACTTAGCTTCATGAGTTTCTTGTGTCTCTTGTGGTGGATAATGACTTAATGTGTCAGCAATTATATTATCCGAGCCTTTACAATATTTTATTGTGAATGAATACTCTTGTATGGCCAGTATCCATCTCATTAGTTGTGCATTTGTTGCTTTACAACTTAATAAAAATGAAAGCGCTCGATGATCCGAGTGTATCTCAAAGTGTGTTCCATACACATAATAACGAAACTGCTTCAAGGCGTATACTATCGCTAAGATTTCCTTTTCTGACATACAGTAGTGTTTTTCTGCTCCTTTGAAGACTCGACTGGCGTATGTGATGACTCGTAGCTCTCCGTGTTTATCTTCTTGATACAGGACACTCCCTACTGCATAGTCACTGGCATCTGCGTGTATTATATATTGTCCTTCTCGTTGTGGATGATGCAGCATAATGTTATGTAGAAATAGATTTGTGACGATTTCATTAATAAAAATATGGTAATTAATAAATAGGTAATGTGAAGGCTGAGAAATTTTAAATTTTTAATAAAATCGCACATTTAAACTAAATCTTATTGCTATCATTAAATAATAATAATATTTAATAAAGAGTTGTAATAATAAAATAAAAAGGAATACGAGTGTACAGATAGGGAAACCTTGTTAATTATTCCTGCATAGACATAACCGGAATTAACTTGAATTCCGACCCCTAAACAAACTAATAATACTTGTAAATTTGACATTATTTAAATAATTAAACAAGACCACTGTAATGTACTTTAATAACGTCTGTAATTAAGAATATCTCTGCTTAATTAAATAGTCAAACTTTAATCCTTTAAATAAAGAAGGAACATGGAACTACTTTTATGCTGAATAGTAAATGACGCGAGATTACTACTCTCACCCCTTAACTATTAACCCACTTGCAATGGAGTGCTCACGCCGTAAACTGCGCACAGCGTTGGTTCGCGACGCAGAGATAAATATGTGAAAGTTCGCTAAAGAATATCTAAATAACTAAATTGTGCGCAGATGACATCTCTATCAAATCTTAAATAAGAAATTATGTAATTAATACAGTACTAGAACCATGAGGTGAAATTCTACTAGTAAATAATCATGTGAAGTGGATACCAGTGAAACAAACTTTTGTTTTATTTATTCTAACAACAAGAATTACTACAGTCATCTAAGAAGAGAGTACCACATCCAGAATGTTTTAACATACGTCAGGAACTTCACCGTCACTGGATACTAAGGGAACGACAGACCTTCATAAACACACCGAGGACCGAAGAGCCAAATCTGCATCAACTACAGGAAACCACAGGTGACATGGAGGCTTGTCTTCCATGGTTATGAGACACTAAAATTATAACCAACAAAAGACAATTTAACTAACACTTTAAGACTTTTAAAAACAGACTTTATATGTAAGATGTAGTCTGTAATCTAATAAAACTGTTTGTAGTAAAAGAGTAAAAGTTTAAACTGAAAGCATTATTGTTTTAAAAAGGTTAATAAAGTCCATTCTTCAAATGGCACAATTTTCAAGATTGTATATGGGGAGGTGACCATTATTAACATACTATATTCAATCCCGGATCCGTGGAATAAATTAAATTGATGTACATCATTATTTTGAGGGCCCTTGTGAAAGAATAAAATATATAATCATCTTGTAAACTGTAAGCTGTTGAACCATATATGTTGAGAACTTTAAGTAGAACAATTAATCTCATTATGTAATAAAGAGATGTCATCTTTAGTACAGACTAAACTGAGTGCATAAATCAACAGTCTCCCCTTCCCAGTTTCCTTTTATATTAATTGTTTTGGTGTTGTGATTAATTTTCAGCTCGTCACAACGAAGGCAGCCTGTATAATTGGCAGAACCAATTAATGCGGGTTCCCTATGTTATAACACAAGTTAAGATGTTATAGATTTTTCACTTCACGGAACGCTTCTTCATGATGTACCTCCCATTTCCATTTACTTTCTTTTCTAGTGAGGTCTAGAAGTGGTTGGATTTTCTCCGCATATAACGATGAAAAACGTCGGTAGTATCCCGTGAGTCCTAGGAATGCTCTTAACCCTTTTATATTCTTGGGTCATGGGAACTCCGTTATACTCTTTAGCTTGCAAGGGTCTGTTTGTATTCCCTTGTCAGATATTATATGACCTAAGAATTTTATTGATGTTTTAATAAAGTTGCACTTCTCTAACTGCAAAGAGAGATTAGCGTCTCTGAACTTTTGAAATATAGTGTTCAGATGCTGAAGGTGTTCTTCCAACGTTGTTGAGATTACAAGATGTCGTCCACAAAGATCATGGTGTATGGTTCCACCTCTGGTCCTAGTGCATTTTCCAAACACTTTACAATTGCTGCGAGGCTTGTACTCAATCCAAAGGGTACTACTCGATGTTGGTAGCTTTTGTTCTTGTACAGGAATGCGGTGTATTTGCGATCTTGTTTACGAATGGGAATTTGCCAAAATGACGAAGTCAAGTCTAACTTGGTTAGATATTTTGCTCCTTGACACTTGTTAAATAATTCTTCAATATTCGATGCACAATCAAAATCCTTTTTGACGACACTATTTAGATTCCGCATGTCTAAACACAGCCTTATTTTGTCCGTCTTCTTTTTGACGACAACATGAGGATTGATGAAGCTACTGTTGGACCGCTCTATTACGCCGTTATCCAACATTCTTCTGATTTCCTCGTCGACTGGTTCCGCATATTTAATGGGAATCGGATATGTCCTCCGTACGAACTTAGGAGGATCGGTGACCTGAATCTTGTGTTCATAAGCATTCGTAATTGTAGGAACGTCGCTAAATATATCTTGATATTCCTGTATCAACTCTTCTATTAATTCTATTCCTTCGTGTTGATTGTGAGCCTCCAGGTGGTCTAGTGGCTAACGCGGGTGATTGATGTGCTCGTGGTCCCGGGTTCAATTCCCGGCGGAGGTTCCGTATGGCGTGCACTCAGCGTCGTGAGGCAAACTGAGTAGGCGCTGAGATAACAGCGCCGCCTCCTGGCTGTGAATACCGCAACTATCGGCTGGTGGCGCGTAGTACTAGCCATACACTGTCACACTAACATAAAAAGCCACGCGGTACGCCTTGGTCTTTAACAGACTGTTGAGCGGAGGATTTTTTTTTTCGTGTTGATTGTCCTCTTGCATATTGATGTTACTTGCAGCGTGTTTTACAGCTGGTCTGGAGATGACGATTGGTTCCTGTTCTTCTTCCATGTTGTTCTGACTTTCTTCAAATTTAGTTTCGTAGAGTCCTTCTTCAACTTTGCATGTCATTGAATTATTTTCTAAATTAATAACTGCTCCTAATTTATTTAATACGTTGATACCTATGATACAATCATATGTAAGCTTATCTACTACTATCATAGGAATATCGCATTCAAGTTCATTACACTTAAAATTAACATATATTTGTTGTGTAGCAATCTGTTTAATTTTTGTCACCGTTGTTATGTCATAATTGTTAATCAGTAACACTGGTGCATGTTTGAAATGGTTTTTGTTCCTGTTGATGCAGGTCCGGCTGATTACGGATACCTCACTTCCAGTGTCAACAAGAATCTTCATATTTACATTGTTTATTGTCCCCCCTAAAATAGGACAATAGGTTTTGGATACCGTTATTTCCTGTTGTGGATTGTTTGTATCGTTTAGGGTGTCGCGCAACTCGTGTGTGCAGGTTGTTTAACAAGCCTGTCCGTACCGGTATTTTGTTTGTGTGTGGGTCGTTTTTAAAACCTATCTGAGCTGGCGTTTGGCTATACTTCTGCAGTCATTCATTTTTCTTCTCAATTCTCATGCTACGCTCACCCCCTCTCTCTTTGGATGTTGATGGGCATGTCGATTGTTGCACAATTTTATTTTCATAATTATTTTTATTATTATTATGATTATTATTTGCATTAATATTATGTACATTTGCATTGTACGGGTTTAAGTGTTTTTTCGACATACCTGGATGTGAGTACACTCCTTTATTTGGAGTTGAATTACCTTTTTCAAAGGGTTGTTTATATTCCTTCCAATTATCTTCTTTCTTCTCGAACTGCGCCGATTTGTGTTGTATTGGATTTTGTGTAGAGTACTGCTGCTGCTGCGGCTGGTTATCTCTTCTTTCGTATTCTTTATTAACAAATTGTGATGATTGTGTTACAAGAATGAGAAGTTCCTCTATGGTTTTAACTCCTTGGGTATATACAGCAAGTCTAATGTGTCTGTCAAAATGGTAGCTTAATTTTAATACTAATTCGTGCTCTATGAAACTTGGTCTAAGATGCTTACACCGTTCGACGAGTTGTATGATGTAGTCTTCCATGGAACGTTTGCTGTTGACGTAATACCGCCCATACTCCAGCTGGTCTCGTACCTCTCTCTGGGTATGTATATTCCAGTATCGATTTTCGAAGGATGCCTTAAACTGTTCATAAGTTTCTGTTTGGTCCCGAACAATCGTATACCATTTGGATGCTGTTTCCTGGAAATGTTGACTTACAAATTCTATACGGTCTCTGTCATTTAGGTTGCTTCATATTGTTGCCATTTCTCGTTCACACTTATGTAAAAATTCTATGGGGTTCTCCCATTTATTACCTTTAAAACTGATCTTCTCTCGACCGTCTACCTTTGCAGCGCACATCATTATAGCACTGGGTCGTCTCTTGACTTCCACTCGTAGTTTTTCTACCTTCTTTTGTAGTCCATCTTTCATGTTGTTAATTTCTACGGAGTGGTGCATAGTTTTTCTCATGACCTCCTCCACAGCTATTTCTACAGTCTTGGTCCTCACAGTGAGTTCCTTTGTTCTATTAATGTTGTCCAGGATGCGCTCATTTACATCTTTGTGTCTGAGGTCTTGCTCCTGCTTTGTAATTTTAAAATTTTCATTCCACTGTTCAGCCAATTGTCGAATGTATTCTTTAGTTTCACGTGTTGTATATTCACGCTGTTCTTTAAATTTACTATCAATCTTTACAGCTTGTTCATTAAGTGACTGTTGAACTCGCTGTTCGACTGCTTCAACACGTGCAATAAGCTCTGTTTTCAAAGTATTACTGACGAGTTCTATTTTCTCTTCTAACCTACTATTATTACTATCTAACTGACTTTTTACTTCTTCAATAGTGATTTCTAGTCTATTATGACTATCTTCTACTTGAGTTTCTAATCTCATATAACTATCTTCTAATCTTCCTAATTTATTTTCTAATTTTTCATTGCTACTTTTTAACTGTATTTTAAGTTTTGCACATTTACTTTCTAATTTTTCACTATTCGTTTTCAACTCTTCTTGAAGTCGTTTAAACATCGTTTCGAAGTCCATTGTTGGTTGCTTCGCCATTATTGTAGACTACGGTGTCCTAACTGATTCGTTATATAAATTATATTTTTAATTATTGGTCAACCGTGACTCTATATTTCTTTATTTAAAATTAATTTTATTTATCAGTATTAATTTCACAACTCTTTTTCTCTCTGTACTTAATTTCACAATTTGTAATATTATTTATTACATAAATTGACTATTAATTCTTTCTACAATTTTTTTTGCTAATTATTTATTAGACTTTCTTTATATCAGGGCACCATTTACTTGTAATGATAATTAACATTTACTTAGCAACACATTTTAAACACCATTAATTATGACACAACAATAATTAACGTACATAAATTTATTTGTGTTTGCCGAGCCTCACGATTTTGGAGCACCAATTACTTTACAACGTTATTTTTAGACACTTACTTTTACACATATGCTCTTACTCATTTGTGCGCACCAACAATCTATACTACTGGATCACGCTTGTGTGGAGTGGAGGTGCGGAGCAAACGGTCTACCTGCTATCCCCACCATCTGGCTGTCCACTGCAACAAGTGTGCATACTGTGCATACCGCATATCATAGTGTCACAATTACGCACCCATCCAATTACGTGTGTTTTGCTTCAACATACTACTTCTTGTTCTGTGATCTCACTAAAAATATATTTTCAGTAGACTGTTAAAATATTTAACCAACATGCCGTCCATTGTGCAGCCTACAATTGTACGAAGAGACATCAGAAAAGCAGTGAAGAAAATGTATCTTGTAACTTTAGAAGAGGAAGATATTTCAGAGACTTGTAACTTTGAAAAGGTGCTTTGTGACTTGATAGGGAATCAGAGTTCTACATATTACAAAGATAATATTTTATTTTATATAAGTAGATTTATTGTAAGAAAAATTGACAGCAAAATCAAGTGTTTGGAATGCAGTAACGTACTGTTGGCCGACGTTTCAGATCTTAGTGCGTACACTCACTTTACAGATTTTATTTCAAAGGGCAAACTGGTGAGGGCATCTCATGATGTTCTAAAACTGATTAAATACATGTATAATTTATATTTGTCTAATAACAACAAAGAAGTAAATACTTATAATTTATTAGCACAAACTTGTCGCCAGTTCACAGGTTCTGTGTTTAAAAATCATAAATTTTGTAGTGACTTTGCAGACAGTCATGAAATTAAACTCATTAAACTTATAGGTCAAATGTTTTTTAAAGTTATATGTCATGCTTCTGCCAAAGAAAAAACTTTGGCAGCAAATATTTCTAAATTAGATGTTCGTCAAAAGTATAATAAACTCGTTCTTTTCGCAATATGTAACTGAGAAAGAAACATGTTAATCGCGTGTTTTTCTTATAAATGGAATTTTCCGATAATTTAAGAATTCTTTATAATAAATGCCCAAAATAGAAGATATGAATATGGCAGTTACCGGCATATGTAGGCCTATCATATGTATCACAAAAGCGAAATTAGAATCCCTATTGCACTGTTAAAAAGATCAGATAGATTACATACGCGGCGCACAATTTGAGAATTCACTTTATAAATATTAGTTTGTGCAAATAATTTTGTAGATAATCTAGCATCAGCACATTTAGTTGTAAGTTTATTTAATTGTAAGTTGTAAATACTTAATTGTAAGTTGTTAAGAACGTAATATACAAAAATTATGTACTGTAGTAACGTAATTACCAGTTACTGGCATATCATATGTATCACAAAAGCGAAATTAGAATCCCTATTCTATTGTTAAAAAGATCAGACAGATTACATACGCGATGCACAATTTGAGAATTCAGTTTGTAAATATTCATTTGTGCAAATAATTTTGTAGGTAATCTAGCATAAGCCCATTTAGTTTTAAGTTTATTTGAGTTAATTGTAAGTTGTAAATAATTAATTGTAAGTTGTTAAGAATGTAATATACAAAAATTATGTACTGTAGTAAAGTAATTATAATGAAATGTCGAAATGCAAACATTATGATGGTCAATAACATGTACATAATAAAAATTAAAAACACATTTAAATTAATAATTAGGAATTGTTTCTGTTGTATTTTTCATCATCCCGTTGGTAAAATTTCTTATCCTTATTCCTTAAGAAATTTATTCTTTTAGTACTTTTCCTTTAATAAGGAAAGCGCAATGATAAAACAATTCAGTGTTGTCATGCGCTGCTCAAGTTCCAGCAGCGAGCGATGACAGCCAGGTGGTGGGGAGAGCTGAACGAGCAGGACCGTTTTGTTAGCACGCACAGCGCGATCCACTAGTATAGATCGTTGGTGCGCACTTACCCACGTCTCGGAGGTATACTCTTCTTCTGCAGTATTTACCTTGATGTTCCCCGGCTGGGTCGCAGGCTTTGGTCGTTGATTGAGTGTGGATAAGCACGTGAATAACGTTATAAGTTTTAATACAAGTAAAGTGTACAGAGGATTTAGTACTGGTTGTGAAATTAGTATGACTGTTTTAATAAAATCATATTCATTTGATTTATTCTTTAAAAATTCAAATTATCATGTTATTAATTGTTTAGTGTGGGTTAATTATTATTTGAACCCTTATATTCAATCTGAATATAATGCAATTATAACGTGTTTAAATCTTATTTCTTATATTTCTAAGACATAGTATACACATACATAAATCATATATGACCTGAAATATTACACAGACATATAACATATAACACATATAATTATTATGAGAACGTGATTAATACGTATAAAATTCCATATTCATCTTGTCTTCGCAAGTGTGGTTTTCAATATATACCACTTAATAAAAATTTTTAATTACTTAAACGTTTATTACAATATTAATAGAGAACATTTATTACTTTAATTGATTCTATTATTTAATGTCTCAATTAATTAACAATCTTCTAATTACGTAACTCTCATATTTGAAATTACTCATCTAATCAATTACAAAATATAATAAAAATATGGTTCTTCCTTGACCATTTATTTATGAGAGTACTACAGTTATATTCTATATTCTCAATTATATATTGGACAATTATTTATTCATTATGCAAATTTAAAAATATATTACTTTCTTTGTAAACCTGTATCTGGAAATTAGAGCTTTTTCCGATAGACCTCAGGGTCATTTATAATATTAAATAAATGTCTGACTTCACCTGCATTTTTCTGCAACCATTTAACTTTGTTGTTACCGTCATCTGGACTCTCGAGTTTGTTGATCCTCTTCGGTATCACCTTCTCTGTCTCTGCATCGTTGAATTCCTCGCTCCGTCTCCTGGATGCTGTGTTCTGACGTGGACCTCTAGTCGTGATGATGTACGGCTGGATGTAGCTGCATGTGGCTGCCCCTGCGTCTTCTCGTCTTCTTGATCTAGTTCCTCTCCTCTTCTTTTCTTGTCCCTCGTAGATGTCTAGAAGTTCTATGTAGACTTCTCGAATGTCATCGTAGTTACAACTCTCGTAGATTCATTAGTATAGTCTTTTTTAAAATCACTCATGTTCATTAATACTTGTACCGACGTAATGCCGGTTCCATCGCACTTCAGTTTATTTAATACTGTTTAAAACATTACTAAAACTTTGTAAAATTTACGTTATTGAGATGCGTGGATGTCGCGTACTATCTCCTTGATCTGAGTATCATCTGAGAAAGAGTGTGTCACTTGCTGGGGTTTTATACTGCTGCCGTCATTGAAATTCCTGTTGGAAACTGTTTTGACAACATTGAACAGGTCAGCGCGTCGGTTTAATCGTTACTTTTAACCTACGTGTCTTTCTATGAAGCGCACACTTTTTTATAAATATTATTTCACCAATCGTTCGGTATAATGCATAAACTTTGTTTATGCAAATTATGAATGTTACGCTGTGTAAATTATGGCAGTTATGGCAAAATTTCACACGGTGTCTGAACGGTTCCCACGATTAATGACCACTTAACGCCAAACTGAAGCGCCAGGCGTCAGCTATGTTTTTACATATGTCGCTGATTCGTGTGACTTCTGGTTCGCGTTCAGTACTTAAAAAACTGTGTAAAATCTTCCACCCTCGTTTGCATAATTCAACCTGTGTCGTTTACACATGTACACATACACACACACACGCAGACTGATACACAGGCGGCCGTATGTCGTTCTGACGTCACCTCTGCCGGTCAGCGCGTGTCATTTTCTCCCCTTCGTTACGTTTAAAAACCAACTAAGCTATGTGCTTCCATATGCATGCTTACTTACAATATTTAATTTATTTAAAATTAAATACTACGTTTATTTCTTATACTATTTCTTATACCTAACGTATATTTATTATATTATTTTTCTTATTTACATTTTATATATTTCATACCTGCTTTCGTATGTTATCATACCTCAGTCAGGGGTTGATATATCTACTTATGCTAAACGTATCATTGCAATGTATATATATATTGCAACAATACATATATTTGTATATTTGCCCAGGGCAGTATGTTTTGTAAATAATTAGTGTAAAAAAAGAATACGACGAACAGTTTTAAACAATTTTGTGCGGGAGAGTACAGGCTGTGGGCTGTCGAAAGTGACACCTGCTTCGGTAGAGTTAAATACAGCGTTTGTGTGTATGTGTGTGTATGCCAGTTCTGACCTGCATTGAGTGACGAGAAGGGGAGACACATACGAATTGTTGGTTTGTCATTAATCAGGTTTTAACAGGATTAAAATAAACTAATTAATAGGTTTTAAACCTGTAAACAAAGACTTACCACAATTATAAAGACACCATTACATTAAGGAATTTCTAACGAGTATGGTGATATAAAATTATTGCTAAAATGTGCAATAATAAAGATGCTAACTCATTTAATGTTAATTGCTAGTGTAATTAAATAATAATTAAGAAGTGTGGTATATGTGAGTGACCAGAAAAAATTATGCAAACAATGATATCGCTCACGCTTCGAGTATGTTTATGAAATCGCGAAAATGAACCAAAAAGTGATTTGTAATTAAAAGGACGCTTTGCTCGAACTGACAATATCTAACAGGTTGAAAACAGTCCTGGACCTATCAGATCGCTGTTCAGTATAAATACCACCAGCAATTTTTGGCTGGTCTCAGACTCAAGAAATCTTCACACAACGTCATGCTGCCGGTTTGGTGATCAATCAGGACTACACACACACTTTACCAACACACCAAGACGTATGGAGGAATTCTGGAGCAACACCAACAACAACCCGTAGAGACAGAGAACACAGCATCAGCATAATCATCATCATCATCAAATTCTCATGATTCTGGACACACACACACACACACATGTGCACAATGGTAACGGCAGATGTACACAGGTGATAACAAACAATTATATTTTTTTTTGTGAAAAGAGCTCTCAAAAAGAACTTACCTATGAACAGTAAAAAATTAAAGTTTTAAATTTAAATAGTAGTTAAATAAAATAATTTAATATAACAAGAAAATTTAGAAAAGAAATACTAATCTTTTGTTGTATGTTAAAATTTGAGTGTGTCAGTAGAAATAAATCATAGATTGGAACTAAATGTTATATTATTTTTAATTTTGTTTATAGCAACAATTAATTTTATTCTTGAGTTTTAATATTATTTTGTTTGTAAATGAGTTACGATTACTATTTAAAATTTGAGTCAAAGTCAGACACACTGAAATAAAAAGGATTTAAATAACTTGTTTAACATGTTTGTTTAGCTAGTAAGATTATATGGGTGTTTATTTTTTTTATGTTATGAACAGCATAGCAGGTTACATTATATTTGTGAAAAGCTTATAAAAGAGAATATTTAATTTTCTAATATATTTATTATTTATATTGAAATTATTTATATTCCGACTGTAGCAAAAAGAGTTAGAATTGATTTATATAATATTTGAATTTTTAATATTGGAATATTTTTCTATTAATTAATAAATCATAGAATGATTATTTTGAAACGGTTTTAAATAATTATTTCATGTCAACATCTCACTCCTCTTTGAAAATTATTTAATTATTGTGCAACTACATATACTTGACGCAACGAGAAAAAAAATCCTGAGACCTGGCCGGTGTAATACACTTTATAGTTGCGTTGAGTACATGGTATGTATTTGTGTAATTGTGTATAATACTTGTAATGTTGCAATATATATATATATATATATATACACTTAGCGCCGCATAATTTCTTCATCACACCCCAATTTTTACCCAGGGTATCTAAAACAAATTTGACGAACTTGTATAAGTACATTTTTAGGTGATGAAGTTAAATTGACCAAGTAATGGTGTGTCAGCGTACGAAAAACTTATACAAATTTTTATACATCGTATTTTTGCTGTACGCTGAAGCACCACAACTTGTTCGATATATACAAATGTATATAATGAAATATGGGTAGTTAGTCAGCCATATTGGCATTCGTAATAATTATTCTATAAAATTTTTAACATGTGTAAAAAAGACAGACACTACAGAGGGAAGTGTGTTTTTATTCTGTTTAGTAGGTATAACGAAATATTGCGACCGGCCATTAGTTTAGTTGTTGACCAGCTATTAGTTTAGTTGGCGCTGTGAGGTAATTTGTTTTCGTTTGTTAAGGTGTGTGGGACAGAATTTTGTTGTTCGTATTGTAGTGTTTGCGATTGCAAGTCGAAGTAAAAAGATGTTACTATAGTAAAGATGTTGGAGGCGCTAGGAATAATAATGAAATGTAAGATGATCATTTATTTAGTGTATGTTGTCCGTTGTTTGTAGCAAATTAGCTGTGTTAGGTTATGTATGAATGTCTAGATTCCTTTGTCTAGATTACTTTGGGTTTGTAACACTACCTGTTATAGACCCAACTATACATAATATCACTGTGTTCTGTCCAAAATTTAATAATGGAGCAAATTAGCATTCTAATTTCATTAATACAACATACCTAGGCTAACACCATGCGTTCTTATGGGAGTAAAAATTTAATTTTTTGTCATCTCTAATATATTATTCTATTAAATGTATAACATGTGTGCAAAAGACAGACACTAGAGGGAAGTGTGTTTATACCATGTGTTTACTCTGTTTAGTTAGTGCAATGAAAAAAAGGCGCCAACCAATAATTTTAGTTCGCGCTTTGTTCAGTGTTCAGTGTGTCCGCGGTAATAGGTAAGGTGTGTGTGCAATGATTCGCGCTTAATTCAGTGTGTCCACGGTAATAAGTAAGGTGTGTGGGACAGTATTATTTTGTTGGATTGAAGTGTTTGCGATGGGTAGTCGGAGCAGAAAAATGTTGGAAGCCCTTGGGATAAAAATGAAAGGTAAGATGATCATTTATTTAGTGTATGTTGTCCGTTATTTGTAGCATATTAGGTGTTACGTTAGGTTATGTTTGCATGTCTAGATTACTTTGTCGAACACGTATCTGTTATAGAACCAACTATGCCTAATATCACTGTGTTCTGCCCAAAATTTAATAATTGAGCAAGTTAGCATTCTAATTTAATTAATACAATTTTATTTTTTCATTATTAGCGGGCCAATTTATACAAAAACAAAAATTCTGGAGTTTTGTATTGTAGTAATAAGTCTACTTACATTATGGTAGTAGAAACCATAATTACATTAGAACAATTACTAAAAATAAATAACACACCCGAAACACACATAAACGAGATCATTCATCTAACTAAAATTATCACAGATCAAAATTATTTCGCACACAATAGCATGTATTACACACAAACAGATGGACTACCCATGGGCTCCCCTATATCAGGTATACTAGCAGAAATATTCATACACACCATAGAACAGAAACACATACTGAACAACAACAAATACACCGATAAAATAATATATTGGCACAGGTATGTCGACGACATTTTACTCCTTTACAACGGCAACAAAAGACAAATAGAAAATTTCCATAAATACATTAACACTTTACACCATAAATTAAAATTCACACTTGAAATAGAATTAAACAACAGCATAAACTTTTTAGACCTTACAATCACCAAAACAAACAACACACACACATACAAAATATACAGAAAACCCACCACATCAGACATGGTCATACACAACACATCCAACCACCCAACTCAACACAAACATGCAGCTTTCAACTACATGCTCCATAGGCTCACGTCAATACCCCTAAACACACATGACCACCAAGATGAATTAAACACAATTAAATACATAGCAGTCAAAAACGGATACAACCCTGAATTAATAAATAAACTACATAAACGAATCCTCAACACAAAAAGTAAAACACATCTGACCAACAGCACACAACCCAGTAAATACATAACACTTACATACTACAATTCCAATACACATAAAATTGCAAACACATTTAGGAAACAAAATTATAAAGTAGCTTACAGAACCAACAACACCATTAGAAAACACATAAACAATACTAACAAAGACATTGACACATACAGCAAAACAGGGGTTTACAAATTAAATTGCAATGATTGTCAACAATTCTACATCGGCCAGACGGGAAGATCTTTTTCTTCCAGGTTTTCTGAACATTTAAAAGCCCTCACTACAAACTACATACATTCCACATTTGCCACACATTTACATAACGAAAACCACAGCTACACAAACATAGAACACAACATGGAAATATTACACTACTTACCAAAAAGTAGAAAACTAAACACAGCTGAACAATTTGAAATATACAGATATCACACACTACAACCAAACAACATATTAAATGAACAGATACATTACAAATCACATACACTATTTGACACACTGATCCACACACATAATTCGAACCTCAGCGCCAACCCCTTCCCACCATCAACCCCCACCACACACTCCATTCCGTAACGGTTATTCTGTAATCGACAGTTAGTACTCAACCCACTGAAGAAGAGAAACAACATCTTGAAACGTTTGGGAAGTGACAATAGTAAGTTCATAAGTGAAAGTATATATATATTATTAAAGTAATAAGTCTATTCGTAATAATAATAATAATAATTCATATTTATTTAACGGACTTGTTGCTTGATGAATAAACTAGTGTTTGTCACGGAGTTTTAGGGTAAATAGAATTTCCATAATAAATTTAATACAGTAGGCCTATTGTTTTGATTGTGAAACAAAAATCATTTGTTTGATGTTTTAATTCAGTTCACTTATCCCCAATAAGTAAAAACCTTTACAAAGGTGCATAAGGTATTATCATTTGCTTTAAAAAATTGAATTCCAAAATAATACAAAGACTATTTAAATTAGATTTGTTCCTTTACTGCATTAATAAAACCTGTCATTTACGCGCCACCTTCGCTATACGTTAGACCTCACAATTATGCTACATAAATATCAAACACACTTAGTGTTCCGAGTTGTTAATACAATAGTGGTATAAATATCAGGTTACTAAACCTTTACACAGAATAATTTTATTAGATGCATTGTTGTAAAACTTTAATATTGTAATTCCTGCTTTGAAAAGTGCAGGGTAAAACAGAAAAATCAAAATATCAGAATAATAATATTTGAATAGAAATCATAGATTCTTTGTGGTATACAAAAACATGAGTATTTATTGTATTGTATGCAAGTTGGATGTCATAACATGAAATTATCAGTTAAGGATAGTTCAGTGTTTAGATAAGACCTTGATTCTATAACGCTAGGACTAGGAATAAACTTCCAGTTAGTTTTGTGCTAATGTATTATTAACAACAGCAAAGTTCCTGGGATAATAGAACTGATTTCGCTGAAAGATTAATTATGTTAACAAAACTAGCAAACTAGCAGGGCATTAGCCGATTAACTTACAGCGGAATAGCCTGTAAGCCTAACCTAACTCTGAAATAAAATGAATTACTTTTAGGAAAAAATCAAAATTTGTTTGTGTTATGTAGGCTTGGGTGTTAAGTATAATAGGCTAAGTTCTTTATCACAGTAAATTGTCTGGTAATTCTGATATTTCTTAGCCAATGCTGATATAATAATACAATATACCTAGGCTAACACCATGCGTTCTTATAGGAGTAAAAATTTAATTTTTTGTCTCCGTAAATAGGTTCGACCGCCGTTTAAAATTACTTTTCTCGTGTTTATATAACATAGAAGAATATAATAAAAATATATCAGCGCAATATCAGCATTGATGAGAATCTTCATAATTACCCAAGGGGTAATTAACTCATTTTAAAAAAAAAAGTCCCTGTAAGGCACTGACTGCAATTTAATTAAATAATTTTTCTTTATTATAGATACTCCTGTAAGTCTGACAATTACTACTCTAGCCTACCTATATTTGTGTAATATATCCAATTTGTAAGTCATTTTATTCGTAAAATGTCGTCCTACCTAACACAAGATGATAGGCCTAACCATAATATATTTAATTTGAACTCTGCTCGTATTTAACTAGTTACATATTTTATTTAATTCTTCAGTCCAGCTATATTACTCTAAATATACTTTCAAATTCAGCATTTTTCAGAGAAACGTAATTACTTGATAAGATATGACTTAACGGTAGAAAGTTAAGGTTAATTTTAAGACCTAATATAACAAAATTTATAATATAGGCCTATGTGTACTATATCCTCACTGAAGCAAACTGTTGTAATTGTTTGTACACATAGTTACTTTCATACCATTGAGTCCATTAAATTGTAATATATTTGTCATAAAAATTTTGTTTTAACACAGCTCTGCTTTAAAAATTAAGGGCTAACATTTGTCAGGTAAAAGAAAAATTGAAAAGAGAATTTGACCTGTGACTTCTTTAATTTTTGACTTAAACATGCATTTTAATCTCGATTAAATTTTTTAATAAAATTGTGCTGTTTTTAAATTTTATAATATTAACTTGCAGACAGAAAAGGTTTTGCTGGTGACTAAAGAAAGCATCGTTCTTTTATCTTATGTAAAATTTATTATTGCATGCAAGTCTGATTAAAGCTCACTAAACTAAAATTATCACTACTTACAGCAGCAGGTTCTTAAACCCGATAATTGATGTAGGTCTATAGTGTTCTTTTTATTTAATTTCTTATTATCTGTATTTATAATCTGTAACTTAATGTGTAGAATTGTATTTATATTGTTTAACCTCCTAAATGATACTCAACTAATATCACATGAAATTTTAAAAAATTAGTATCTTAATATTCTAAAATATTTTATGGGGTGTGTTATACTTAATAGTAGATTTAAATGATACAGAGTATGGATGAATTATCCGTAATGTATTTGCTAGTTATAATACCGTTATAATCAGGATTATATTATTCAATGTTAATCATTTGAACAGTTTTTGTTTTTCGAGTTTGTATGATTATATTAGAAATCTTTTTCAGGACTCTTCAGTGCAGGGATGTAACCAAGCAATAGTGACTTGAGTTCATTTAAATTAAAATAGATTACTATAAAATAACTACTAGATTATGCTGTAAATTTAATTTTTTTTAGAAATTTACACAAAATCCATTAACTTTTTGTAAATTCATAGTGCTAACCTACAAATATTGTGCTAGGTTAAGAAAATAAATTATTCTCTTAATTATTAGCTTAATATTCTTAATAATTATTAACTTAGTGAAAAATTATGTATGAGTTTTGTAATGATCTTTCAGGTTTCTCCTGAACTTTCCAGAATTGACTGGGAAAAAATGACTATTATTGCACCATCAGTAGTATCAACATCAGATGATATTGATGTGGAAAACATATGAAGTGGAGAAGGTAATATAATCAAAGCAATTTAGCCTATAGATAATTTAAAATTTTTTTTTTCTGTTTGTGAATTTTGTAACATTAGCATATTTGATTTAATGTTTGTTTCATATGTAGTGTTAGGTTTACCTAAATTATCTTTACTTGACAAACTAGACTTGTATAGGTACTTTAAATCAATTAAGAAAATCAGCTTTGAATGTAGCACAATTAATTCATACCATATTTCATTAATGTTTTGTTTTCAAAGCATTTTTTTGTTTGGGTGTTAGCCTATTTAATTTGTGTTATGGCAAAGTTAATTTTCTGCATCAGGAATGTCCTATTTCATTGAGCAAGCTTTATAGAAGATTTTGAAGTTTGTGATAAAATAGCCATTAATGATTGTTTTGTCTTGTTAATGACAACAATATAAAGTTATTAACCGTCCCATTTACATTTTAAATGAGAACATTTAGTAACATAGTAATTGGAATCATTTTTAATTAGTAGTATCAGGGTGTCAATGCTTTCAAATCAGGGGCTTCCTTTGGAAAGTATAATCATATGATAATTTTAAGATAAGTATTGTTAGAAGCTCTAAATAAGTTTGTTTATATTATTTTTTATATAAAGAGTTTTGGAAGCTGCTGGAAAACAAAAGTTCTTAATAAAGTACATAATTAGTTTAATAACATTATTTCCCATAAAATTGCAATTATTTCATTTAGTAATTTGCACTTTTGTTGATACTGGCAATGATAATTATTTTTCTCTGTTAGCTAAAATTCTTTCTTTGTTACAGAGTCCATTGTTGTAGAAGCTCTTATATCGCCAGATGATTGTGCAAAATTTATAAGTTTGGAGGTAAATTTCTCCTTATAGAACTGCTGTATTCTTATATAGTTATCTCTCTCTGACCTCTATTTTGCACTATGAGGTGTACACTTATTTCCATTCTTATTTGGTATTCTTTTATCTCTTTCTACTATTATTTAGTTACAATAGTTTAATCATAGTAGTCTCTTTATAATTAGTTTAGTGTTTATTGTACACTGGTCTGTCCCTTAGTGTATATCATTGAATAACATTACTTACACCTGGTGTCACATGACAGGTGTTCTTAATTACGATTATAATACATTATGTCCTTTCTTATAATATTCTTATACTATTACAATAGTGGCATTACACCTTACTTGTGGTATAGACATTAACCTTTTACTTCTATTTGGTATTATAAAGTGGTTTTGTTCACGTTTTACTTAGTGAATCCCCTTTTGGTCGGTTTTGGTTCACTTTATTTACTTAAATTCTTATTTAAAATCCATTTTGGGTATCTTATATTGGTACCCGTAGAAAGCTTATCATTTCTTCTTGGTTTAAGGCACAAAACATTTTGTTTTAGGTAGGTTTTTCCTACTGATAGATGTGAATTTAGGTGAATTTGTACCAACAATGTGTATGTTAGGTTGATACAAATTTACATTCTTTTAACCTTATTTTCTCAAGTTTGGTTTTATTAATGATAACTAATAACTCTTTAGTTATTGCCTTTTCTTATCTTACATGATTGTTTGACTATTTGAGTAATATTTGTTATTATTATGAGACAATTTTAATACTTCTTTATGTTACATGGGTGCTATGCATAACATGTTACTATGCTTTTATTCACAGCTTCTATTCAGTTAACAGTATAGTTACTTTCATTCTTTTATAACATATCTTGTCCTATACATTTATAATATTATCTGTTGTATATTGGTCATCTCAGTTAGTCAGTTCTTGTCCATCTCTTCAATCTGTAAGTTGTTCAGTCATTGCATATACGGGTAAGATGTTCTATAGTTGACTGGCTCTTGGAATCTATATTTTATGCCATGGTTGTTAGGTGTCTTTCTCGTAGTATGTTTCTTCCTTGTCTTCATTGGTTCCTTACTGACCAAAAACTATTGGGTTGTTGGTTCCTGTGGTACAATCATTGTTCGGTGCATCTTCTTTTTCTTATAATGTTATTTCACTTGTTAGTTACCATTAGTTTTATTAACTCTTATTGTTGTGAGTTTATCCTTGGTGATGAGTAGCTCATGTAGTTTCATGCTTGGCCTTTTAGAAGAAACACTTGGTTTGTCTCTTTCACTCAATTATTGACATGTGTTAATATTTTGGGTTACTGAAATATTTGGGCTCATATGTCTTGTTACAATATTAACTGGTTGTAGGCATATAAACTTATACACTGTTGTGAGAATTGTACAAAAGTACCTTTAAGCTAATTTCAAAACACAACATTTCAGAATTAATCACATTTTTTTCACTTTATAGGCTATGTCACACCAAAAGAAAATGTACAGGTCACTTTCAACAACAGTTGACAACAGCTGACTGAATATTATCCGATGACAAAATACTAAACAGATGGGAGATAGTCACACCAACCAACCATTTTGTATATAGTCTTTAAAATGAGATTTTTTTGCTTGTACACGGAAAACCTGGATCACTGTATTAAGATATATATTTTAGATATGTAGATCAATTTATTAATTTTGAGCTATTAATTTAGCTAGTGCTAAGCTTTAAAACACAGTTATTTGTATGAAAGAAAAGTACAATTTTGTAGGCCAAGTAATAAATCCAACTATGATTCTGAAAAACTGTCACGGGTAGCAAAATAAAAATAATAATAATTCACCGATCTGAATGACGTTTTACAGAATCGTGATAAACATAAAATTACTTTTGATAGTGATCCCATGCTCATCCCAAGTTGAAACTTTCAGAATATGTAGAGGAAAACAGTATCTTTCACATATATTTTTTTGAGAATTTTAAAAATACAGTTTTTCAAAATTCAGTAAATGCAATAATGATGTGTTTATAAAAAATATATATATTTTCAACTAATTATGTTTTATATCATATGAAAGCCCTTTAAAAGAGCTTTCAAATGAACTCGATGTCATTGTTCTAGCTTAATTAGAACACAAGTTGTGAACAAATCAATATTGTTGCGCAAGTCAAAAATTTTATTTTTTTTTTCATTTTTGAGCACCCATTACTCAGTAACCTTTCTTCAGAAAAATGTGAAAAAATTAATTTGTGTTACTATTTATGAATACTACATGCATACTTAATTTCAAATAAATCTAAGAGGGTCAGGTTGTAGCACTTGTTGATTTGACACGGAATATCTCTTAAATGTAACTTGAAGTTTTCATTTTGTTGTAAACATACCAGTCTAGTTTTTCTATTTATAGTTTATGCTATTTTTTTTTTTAATAATTTGAACTAATTGAACCCCTAATCAATCCTACACTCCCTCGCAGAAAAACCTATATTTAGTTCATTTATATTGTCATCTGAGTTTAGTTATGTTTGATGTAATAAATAAAATGTTTATTTCATCAAAGGTGTTTTCACTTTTTGTAATTATGTTCTTGTAAATAAATATTCTATGTACTTTATTAATGTAATCTTATAGTTACTGATAAAGTAACAAAGCCCAAATGTCTGTGTGGTATTTTTGTTGTAATAATATTTGTCTGATATGTATTATTTTTGCAATGTTTTTATGTATCTTCTCTGAAAAAATAATTTGTTCATTATCCTTAATATTTATTGATACCTTAGAATTGAAACTGTTTTGTATAAATTTTGTAATAAAAATCAATGTACTTGTAAGTCATTTTTTATCACTAACCTATTGAAAATAACACATTCCTTGTGCAATGCAAGTAGGCCTACCAAATACCTACCAAAAATGTATATCCCCAATTTTTGATAGAATATTTGATTTTTGTTGCCATCAGAATTTTACTTTGATTTTACTTTCATGTTCCATAAGGAAATGGAAGTATGGTGATGGCAAAAAAAATCGTGTTAGAGATTTTTGCAGATTCTGATTGTACTACCCTCAAAACATGAAAAAAAGTAATTTTTCGAAAAGTGTCTGTGTGTCTATCTAGATTTTTTATAGCAAACGATAAGAGCCGCAAATTCAAACAGAATCAAATAATTTTTTGCATACAGCCCTGAATTGTAGAGTATTCAAGACCTATTGTTTTTTGTGAAGATCGGTTAAGATAAAGGGGTAGTTTACCTGCAATATTTTATGTTGTAACAAGAGAAATTTTTTCATGACGAACGATAACTGCCGTAAATTCAAACAGAATCAGATATTTTTTTACATATGTGCCCGAGTTATAGAGAACTCAAGGCCTATTGATTTTGGTGAAGATCGGTTACGGGGAAAGGGTAGTTTACCTGAAACATTTTTTTGTTGTAACGTAATAGTTTACCTGATAATTTTTTGTATATATGTACTACGTTATTGAGAACAAAGAAGCAGTTTGTTTTTAAAATTCCTTCCCGGTCTGTTTGGCCGTAGACCAATGTTTTCTGCAAAACCAGATGTTTCGCCAGTGCCATCGACTTCCATCATCAGTGAAAATCAAGTGCGATAACGTGAGGTGGTATACGTTAGTGCCCACAGTAAGTGGCTGAAGCAGTAAGTAGAAAGAAGTAGTTTCAATGGAAATATTTCATTTCGAAAATGATTTTAAATATAAATCTTAGAACATGGAAGTCGTGTATGATTCTCCATACCAATATTTTGTTCTTAAGTGTGCTATTAAGTATTATGAATCTTCTCCATGTCAAGGTATAGGATTACAGCCTGTTTTGCCTTCACTGAAGGCATCTCTTTTCCTTGCCCTACCTATATCTCGTCTTCCCTGAGGTCTGTATCTTATTACTTGTTTAGGTAGTCCCATGTTTTCCATTCTCTTGATATCCTGCCTCTATTTTATTTGTCCTTCCCTTATTCTGCCGGCTATAGAATATACATTTTACTTGGTTCTTATATTTTCATTTCATATTTGATATCTAAGGGTTTGTATTATGAATACTCGACACAATATTTTTCTTGTTAGATTCAAAGTTTTAAGTAATTTTCTCTTAAAAAGTGTGTATGAACATTTTAGCACGACGAGATTGTCTGTTTTATTATTATTATTAACGTTTTGGTTTTTATTATTAATTTTTGGTTTATTGATTTATTCTACCCAATTCAATCTATTATTGAATCCGATATGAATAAATTGGTTTACTTACTCTTTGACGTCGTTTATTAATTTTGTTTAAATAGTTTAGAATGTTTTTGTTCCATTTCATGAGTTCGATTCTGAAGAAGTTGCGTTGACTCTTCTATTATTAGCTGCGGTGAGTTGCTCTGTACTTTCCTGTATAGACACTAACATAAACACAACATGTACATGATACTTGCTATTATACTAACATTAATAGTTAATAACATTTTATTATGGCCTATGCATACTGCATTGGTCATTGTCACTTCTGATAGTGTCCTTTTTCTTCATCTTGTGGTTTTATTACCTTAACTATAGTTTGTTAAGTGAGTTTACTATACTTTAGGAAGTTACCTTTTTAAATGGGTTGTAATCCTATCAAATTATTCTCATTATTGCTTGAATATCTCTTATCATTGTTTTGATAGCACTGTTATTATTGTGCAGTAGTTCATTCTGCATTTATACTGAAAATTGCTTTGGTTTAAAGTAACCAAGATTACTTGCATCTAGCTGTCAACATGGTTTATTTATTATTATTGTTATTATTAGTATTTGGGTGGCTATAATCCTTGAATTTACTTATTCGAATAGTATTCTGCCTCATTCAATGTTGTTGGTTTAGTTCCTACTCTTTTATGATAAGTTTACAAGATAATTTTGTTCATCATGCATCCATTCTATGGCAAGCATATAGTTATAATATACAACAATGGATTATTGTCGGTTTTGTGTTTCTGTATTACATTTAATTTATTTGACTTTATGTAGTACTGGTATATCTATTGGTTATTATTAGATTACATTTTGTTTATCTTTTACAGTCTTTACTATTGGTAATTAGTGGTTATTTCTAATATCAATTCCACTTTACAATTGGTCATTGGTGTTTTGGACATAGCCCTCTTTTCATGTCTACACATAATTTAGCTAAGAACTTATTATTATTCATTCTCTTTGTTACTTTTTATGTTCAATAATTCATTCTTATTGATTATTGTTTGTATTACATTGTCAAGGAAGGTATTCACTTAATAAGTTTTGGTCAGTGTCAATTTGTTTTACAGCTTAGGGGTTTAAATCATGTTGTTTATTCCATTTATTCTTTCTTCTTTTATAATAATTCTTTTATTGCCATATGTTAGTTCATTATAATTCATGTTATCTCCCTTTTTTGTGTTTGATCTGGATATTTTCTTCTTCTCTTCACCGATTCCTTCCTCCCTCTTAATAAGTTTCTTCATGGCGTTGTTTTCACTGGTTTCCTTCTCACGGTTAATAGGTTTCTTCTTGATTTTGTCTTTAATGGGTTTCCTTCTCACTGTTTGATCTATTGGGTAATTATGTATGTCGTCTCGTCATTAGTCTTGCTTTATCTTCTTTAGTTGCACATTTACTGGTAATTCCTTCTTCATTTTAATTCACTTGGTTTTGGCTTATGATACTTCCTTTTTTATCCATGATCGTATGCTTGACCTTGTAGGTATTCTTAATTGTAGTGGCTTTCAACTTATTTGTGGTACGCTGGTGTTGGTAGTGTTATATGTACCATTACAACATACAAAAATTTGACAGACATATTGTGTATAAATACACATATAAAGGTATTTTTGCCACAAAAAACGTTTATGATATATTGTGTATAAATACACATATAAAGGTGTACAATACATTTGATTTGTTTAACAGTCGTTATAAGACAGTATTACCATATAGGGGAGAGCAGAGAGACATAAGTTGATACTTTGTACTTCTTCAAGTGTCCCTTAGTCGCAGCACCTCTGCAACTGTATAACGTTTTTGTTATAGCTTGTAGTACATGCTCCTCCAGTCTGATTATAGCAGTGTACAGTAAAATGAGTCTTTGTTCCCTTTTGTATTTTAGAACGTGTAAAGCAACCTTTTTGTCACTAATTTGCTATGGGTGTTTACAGCTATGTACTTTGTTGGATCCATGGTAAGTGTACAATTGAATCATACTAATACAAAAGCAATGTGGCAACATGAGGGCAAGTTATGTTTCTCTATAACTTTTAAAAGAAAATTAATTCATAACCTAACAGATCTCAGAATTAATTATGTGTCAGTTACTTGTGATCCTATAATGAAGATTACGTGTTTATTAAATCCTAAAAAACTAAAATTTTTAAAATGATAATAGTAATAATGGCTCCTTTTTATGCCGCCTAGGAAATTTAGGAGATAGAATAGGTTGCCTAAAGTGAGTGTTCGACACACGCACTAAAGGTAGAGTGGCCAGCAGCACTACACTTCAG
The DNA here is from genome assembly GCA_034769895.1 of Magicicada septendecula. Classification (NCBI taxonomy): domain Eukaryota; kingdom Metazoa; phylum Arthropoda; class Insecta; order Hemiptera; family Cicadidae; genus Magicicada; species Magicicada septendecula. The sequence continues at coordinate 536,906,689 of CM068368.1, forward strand.
CCACTAATTTTAAAATTAAAGGTGTACCTTCAATTTCACCAGAAGGAAAGTGGTATGTTGGTACAATGTAAGTAAAACATTTTGTTCTGTTTTCTTTTTTTCATATTTGGTTCAAACATACAAGTGAAAAACTTTCTGGGGCGATGTAGCTCACAAACCCTACAAAGACTCAGCGTTTTCCACAACTTGTATTTAGGAAAGAACAAAAAGAAAAATCAGATTTCTGTGTTATGATCTGCACTATTCTGTTAGTTATTATGGTTTGTACCATAAGAATATTCGTATGTTAGCCTCCAAATACGTGTTTGCAAATAATGTTGATTTTCTGGTGAACTGGGCCGGTAAAAGATTGTTTTACTGGCTTCATGCAGCGACATTCAAGGTTGTCTTTTAGAGAGGCTGAAGCAACAAGTTTTTCAATAGCATTTAGTTTTAATAAACATAACATAAAACTTTCTTCAATATTGGAATTCTGTGATAAGTCGCCTTCATTTTTATTGTCACAATATTTGGAATGTGAAGGAAACCAGGCAGCATAACAACAGTGCACTGTCGTAACAAAGTTGTCAGTTTGAAGGGAAATAAACAAGTCAGCAGGGTTACCCCTTTGGAAAAGGGTGAAACCAGTGGTATTTTCATAGATGGCAGCTGGAAACCACCACTTATCGTTATATCCACAGAGTGTTATGTAGATATCACTTTGATTATTTATGGACCAGCAGGTTGTATTGGAGTAGCACATCCATCAAGATAAATTACAGCCTCTCTTTTTTTACTTCCATATTCCTTAAGGAATGGAAGTATGGTGATGGCAAAAAAAATCGTGTTCGAGATTATTGCAGATTCTGATTCTACTACGCTCAAAACATGAAAAAAAGTCGTTTTCCGAAAAGTGTGTGTGTGTGTGTGTGTGTGTGTTTCTGTAGATTTTTTTTCTATGGCAAACGATAACTGCCGCAAATTCAAACAGAATCAAATAATTTTTTGCATACAGCCCTAATTTGTAGAGTACTCGCGACCTATTGTTTTTGGTGAAGATCGGTTGAGGGAAAGGGGTAGTTTACCTGCAATGGTTTTTTTATCAAGGGAAATTTTTTTTTTTGGCAAACGATAACAGCCGCAAATTCAAACAGAATTAAATAATGTTTTGTATACAGCCCTGAATTGTAGAGTTCTCAAGACCTATTGTTTTTGGTGAAGATCGGTTAAGGAAAAGGGGTAGTTTACCTGTAACGTTTTATGTTTTAACAAGGGTATTTCCTATGGCAAACGATAACAGCCGCAAATTCAAACAGAATCAAAAGATTATTTGCATACAGCCCTAAATTGTAGAGTTCTCAAGACCTATTGTTTTTGGTGAAGATCGGTTGAGGGAAAGGGGTAGTTTACCTGCAACGTTTTTTTAACAAGGGTATTTTCTATGGCAAACGATAACAGCCGCAAATTCAAACAGAATCAAATAATGTTTTGCATACGTCCCTGAATTGTAGAGGTCTCAAGGACTTTCGATTTTGGTGAAGATCGGTTAAGGGGAAGGGGTAGTTTACCAGCAACCTTTTACGTTTTAACAAGAGTAAAGTACTTGAAAATTTATTTAAACTTTTTCAAACAATGGTAATTGTTAAAAATAAAATAATTTTGTTGCCAGGCAATAAAATTAAAATTTTTTCATTTTAATGTAAATCATGTATAAGAGAAAATATATCGCGCTTGGCAGGCGATATTAAGATTTAAATATAAATCTTAGAATATGGAAGTCATGTATGGTTCTCCATACCGATATTTACTATTTATGAAACAGTTTATACCTCATACCAGTTACAATCTGACTTCAGCCATTAGACAAGTGTTTATATGGCCTGTTTCGGTGCAGCCGCTGAGAGCTGGATGACAATAAACCCAGGTAAAACCATGACATACCTGGGCTAGCAAAAGATACTCTTTCAAAGGCAGCTACACCATCTAACTGACAGCAGGTTTTAGTTCAACTGGAATTTGGCCATTAAATGAAAATATATTCAGTATCGAAGAGTTTCTGTGTTCACCTGTAATTGACAGAGAGATAGGAGACAAAAGTAATTATGAAGGAAGATTAACACCAACAAAAGATTGTCAAGAGACCACAGTAGCCGGACCTCCCACGTCGGGAATAAACGAGACATCTGCTAATACCTTATCACAATTGACACCAGAATAAATTCGCCCTTATCCGAAAGCGACTGCAAAAATAAAATAAAAATGTGCCAAGAAGAAAAAGTCAGGTATTCTCACTGACTCTTATTAAAAAAGCAATTCGTATTGATGAGGAGGCATGACAAAAGAAAGAGCGATCAAAACGGAAACTAATCATGAACGGTAAAACGAAGGCGATTTGTGGACTGTATAGAAACGGTCAATCAAACTCTCCAAGACTTAAGAAATTGTAACAAATTAGTGGGTAGCGTAACATTTGTTATTTCAGAGGATTCTCGCTAGAGATTACCGGTAACTGCAAGAGGAACCCGCGCTGATATTGTCTCAGTGTGTTTAAAGTCCTCGGCGATGTGGAATGCTATTCAGACTAAATTTGCAAAGCAATATGAGAGCCCATTTAGGAGGAGGAGGAGGAGATGGTGATTTTTCTACAAACTTACTGCACCTCGGTGACGGTAGTGTTCCTAATGACGATAGCTTCACAGAAATTGACGAAAAACTGGGACATAGTAAATAGTACAACTGTATTAATTGCTAAATTCTGTGCAAAACGTCAAGTGTTTACTTGATAAAAATTACAAGTGGTTATTCCCAAAGAATCGAATCTGTGAAGGAAAATAATGATACAAGTTTGGAAAAATTTTCTGGTGATAATAAAAAGTCCGAAGAATCTATTAACACCATATTTAATACTAAAAATATAGTGTACTATCTCCAAGAATTTTTGAATTCTTTAAATCAATCTTGCATTCCGCCACAACGGTTCATTCTAAAGGTTGGCACTCCAACAATGTTGTTGAAAAATTTACATCCTCCGAACGTTTGCATAATACAAAATGCAGGTGACACGGCAATTTCTGTGTCAAGTAGGTAATAGTGTTATTATCGACTCAAAAGCCCTCTTCACACACACATTCGAATCAGTAGGCTACTGGTTGTTAGCATTACCTGTTTAAGCCTACCTGGTGTAATTACCAACTTATAAATTGTAACATTCTTTACTTTAGTACACACTTGAAGGAAATTAACAGTTTCGAAATTACATCCGTTCCATTTACATAATTTTCATTAAACCTACTTAATATGTAGTAGTGGACGATAAGCTTTTCCAGGTTTTACTAGTACTTGACCTACAACGGTCTGATCTCCTACACTCAGTGCCTCTGTCTTTAATGATCACTGCTTTTTTTTACATAATAATTTTCCCATTCTTGCATAGAATTTACCCGTTCGTACAGAAGGCAACAGAATTTAGTGAATCCAAGCTGCAATCGAAGTAAAACTACGTTACTTTCACATCTCCGTAGGTATGCCACGAATATCCGTCATACTGAATTCTGCTCAATAAAAGTTCCATACTATCACATGACTCCGACATGTAAGCAGTAAGTTATAAACTGAAGGGATTGGTGAATTATTAAAAATGGAGTAAAATCAATAGGTTAAAAAAAGTTCGTAGAAGTCTTGAGAGGAGGGAACGTTAGAAAACTGTTTATGTTATGAATGCTTAAGCCTACAAATCATGATAGTTGTTATTATTATTATTATTATATTATTGCTATAAAACAACATTTGTATTATTTTAATACAGACAGGAGTGAATACAGCCTTCGAATGAATTAGTAGTACGAACGCGTCAGCCTGCCAACACACATTAGATCTGTATATTTGTGTCGTCACAACGGTAGTAATTTTTGTAAACATAGACTGTTGTGTCATTATGACATTAAGAATGTTGTTGGCGTGAATTTAATGCGACAGATTTTTTTATCTCTGCCCATGTTTCTCTCTTTCAGTCCTCTCACTCACTCACTCTCTCTCGCGCGCACACGCACGCGCACCAACTCGTACAGTTTCTTCTTTTTCTTGTCAACAATTTCAGTGTTACACACAATCCCTCACTGTCCTTTATCTGCCCCCTCGCACTTTGTTAATTTCTCCCATATAATATCTAATACTACTATATAATACGTAATAATAATAATAATCAAGGTGTATTTATATCATGTTTCGTCTTCGACGCGTGGGGTCATGCTCTTCTAGTACCATATGTTTAATTTCTCCATTTATCGATTTACGTATAGTAGTATTAAGAGCTAAGGGCACGTCTACTTTGAAATTCTGAGCGGGGGGAGGGAAATGAAAAATCAGCTGTTAACATGTAATCACTGCTGGTGTCGCGTCAACTTAAGGTGTTGGCAACATAAATGTCGCGTTTTAGTTTCGTTGGTAATTAAAGTGTTAATATTATTATCTCAGTCCAGCTTGTGCTATTATCAGCGTTTTCTTGGTCCTACTAAAAATAGAAAGTAATTGTAAGTACAAGTAAAAAAAGTACAGTCTAAAAAATAAATGTAGAATATTGAACATCGTATTGTTACACGGTCTACTGATCGTCGTATGGTACAGTGGAAAACAAAATACAAGACACCAATTAAATCACTAATCACCAGCTTAAATTATCACAATTATACAGTTTGTAATCAACAAGATAGTCTCTTGCAACAAATCAATTAAAAATTGTTCACACGCAATAAAAATGTCAACTAATATAAAAGACAATTATTGTATTGTATTACAATTGTCCCGCACAATTATAAAACACTTCGCTACAATTACTTCGAACAGCACTCGATTCAATCGCAACTCAAACTGAACTGAGCGTCGCTGAGTACCCGATAAGGTTCCAGAATATTCGCTAATAGGCGTCTACTACAAAACACTAGAACGTAATTGATTGCGGCCTTGAACACAGCACGCGCGGATCGGTATGGTCTCGTTGCGGATTCATGACACGTGCCACGTAATTGTCCATCTCAAAGTAGCAGCAATGTGTACGCACATACACATTACAGCCGGATTCCACTGGAATAGCCGAGAAACACGTAGATTGTTCTGCAATGTCGTAACAGTATGTTAGGCCTATAACGTTTTCATTCTGTTTACAACGAAAGGAAAAAAGGTCAGTTATTTCGCCGACTAGATCCCATGTATCGTTGATCTGTTTCTTCATTTCCCTGTTCCACCAATTTTGGGATTAATAGACATTAGGTTTGGAAAAAATTAAAACGATTTTGTTTTTTCCTTGCCATAATTAAATACATTTATTTTGTTTAGTATTAAAATCTGTTCGCAAGTAAACTAATACAAACCACACCTCCCCAGACAGTTGGTCCTAATTACCGACGATAAAAATATAGATGGGAAAATTATTGCATACAGTAATTGCGTAGCGTAAGCGGGTATTTACACAGTCCACATTGCGATAAGAGCTGGCAGCGCAAGGGTTCCAGTTTTGACTCCCCAATAGTAGAGGAAAGCAACAGGAAAATACCGAGAGACTCGAGTGCGCACTCATGTAATGCGGACATGTGTAGAACTGTTTTAATATTTGCAATTTTGATGTTTAACGACCTCACTTTGAGTGATTTTTTTATTCTGAAGACAAAACACGTTTCGAAACGCGTAAAGATATTCAATCGAACGCAACACAAAGTCACACGACGGAAGAAATAAGGTAAATATTATACAGAATTTTTATAATATTAATACAGAAATATTATATATATATATATATATTAATTGTAAATGCAAATGTTAGTGTTTAACACATTATTCAGGTTTGTAAGGAGCTAGGACAGGTTAATGTCGTGTAATTCCCCGTTTCAGAGGCAGTACTGTGCGAAACCAGGAACGGTGCGGCATCCTCTTCGCTCGCAATGTGTATAACTCTGTCCTCTTCTTCGGCACGCCCGCGAGCGTATATAAGAAAAAGAGCACAGTAATAAACCAAAATTGAATAGCCTTTGTTACGACGATGCAAATTTACGATTGATTTATGGATCGTTGGGCTGAAAATAATAACTGCGACTTGACAAAACCCATAAACATTGCAGATGCAGACCAAGCGTAGGCACATACTACGTCCTGCTCGACGAATGGTTGACCATAAATAAACAAAGCACTTTGTACATCTTGTCAGTAAATATAATAATTTACTGTAAATCTGAAAAATGTAGCTTACTGGAAAACTGTAATAACAAAACGTTAATGCGGTTAGAATGTAAACAATGTCATCTCATGGTTAGAGGCGTACTTACGGGAGGGATGAACAAGACCGGACCCCCCAGAAGGTTGACAAAATTGACGAATGGTGTTAATATCTTAATGTTTAGGTTCTTCTATTATTTTTTCAGCTAGCAACTTTTTTACTTCCATGTTTCGTAAGGAATGGAAGTATGGTTATCGCGAAGAACATCGTGTTCGAGATAAGGGCAGATTCTGATTGTACTACCCTCAAAACATGAAGAAAAATCATTTTCTTTGTTCAAATTCCTTACCACGGCTATTGTTCTCAACATTGGGTGCAAGGTATAATTACTTTCTGTCTGTAGAACATCTGTTCAGTCTTGTTTGTGATTCTCTTTAGCAAACAGTAGGTGTGAATATTGTGTTTACAATGGCACAGAATCCGAAAAGGAAGTTATGGAATTATTGATGAAGAGTAGTGACGAGGAAGACAACATTTTCTCAGACAAAGATATGGATGCTCCCGGGCCTTCTCATAATCGTTCAACACCACGTGCAGCTTCATCAGAAAATGAAACATCAGCAGGAGAAGATGATGATGAAGAAGAAGAAGAAGAAGAAGAAGAAGAGGTAAGAAATCTTCAGAAGCGAAAAAGAATTTACGATTGGTCGGCCAACAGTCCTGCGACAAAAGTCACTCTTTTGATAAAGCAGTTAGCGGATTACGAATTAGTTTCGAAGACACGGCAACTCACTTAGATTTTTTAAAATATTTTTCCCCTTAGAATTTATTTCTGTCATTTGCACAGAATTAAATAATTATTACAAATTTGTTACCGCAAAATTGACATTAATATCCCGATTGTCCCGATGGAAAGATATAGAGCCTGCAGAATTTAATTTCTTCTTGGCGTGTTCACTGCTGATGCCAAGAGTAAACAAATTAGAAATAGACGAATATTTGGCAAAGGATTTGCTATTACTGACGCCGATATTTCCCCAAATTATGTCTAGGGACCGATTCAAACTAATTCTGCGACTTTTAAATTTTTGTGACAATTCTACCCCTACTCAAGATAGCCTTGTAAAAATACGGCTTATTGTCGAACACACAAGAAAAAAATTTAGAGAGGCCTTAAATCCATTTGAAAATTTAGTAATTGACGAAAGTTTGTTGCTATTCAAGCGGGCGCACCTCAGATACGGCCTGTCCGCAAACCTCCGGTATAGAAATACTTATGGAATTTTGTCATCCCTCTCTCAGGTAGCAAAAGGCCTAGTGTCCGCAAATCTCCGGAAATAGCTTGTGTTCGCAAATCTCCGTGTCCGCATCTCTCCGGTATTCGTTTAGATAACCTCGGTATGATACTGTCGGGTTCGTTCGCCTCACTGCAGCTACATACACTTCTTCGTCTATATATATTCTTAAATTGTAGGGTATTGTGCGTCCTGTTAAAATAGAAACAGTGCTCCGTTTGAAAGGACAGGCAAGAAGATCAAATTCTTTGGAAGTATTTTTGGTCGTTAGAAATCTAATACCAAAGATTGTTTGTCGTAGACTAACAAAAATAGAGTGGGCATAAAGTGAATGGAAGAAGCAAAACGGTACAGAAGAGATACAGCGATACTCTCTAGAGTGTCTTTCCAGAACTCGTGTCACCCCGGTCTATAGTAATCACTGACTGTTCGAGAGGGATCAGGTAGTTTATAAATGGAAACTTCAGCCACTTTCTTGCACATAAAAATGTATAATAGTAGTAGGCCAGAAAATCATAGGAGTCCAAACACAAAACTTTGAATGCCTGGGATCATAGTCAAAGAGAGACATCCGGAAAAGAATACCGTACATATAAAGATCGGAGAATACTTCAAAGGATCGGTGTCACAACATTCAAGACCTACGTAAATAAAGATGAATTGTAAATATTTCACAAATCCAGCAAGGAATTACTTTTTGATATAATGAAGCCAATTAAAAAGAGTTATTTCTCCTATTTATCCTTAACGATTACATAATAATTAAACATATAAAAGTATTAAAAAGTTAAAATAAAAATTAAATAAGAAATGTGAGATGACAGTCATATGTACATGTGCCTGTCCAAGGTAGTGTGGTGTGCGTGTTTGTTTAATCATTCATTGTGTTCGTATAGACTACACATTCATACTTGAGTAATCTGTTTGTAGCAGTGTAACATTTCAACAAACACTTAAAGAGGCGCGCTTTGGGTGCAGTCGCAGAAGGACCTGCCGTGCTAACTTAATGAAAATAAAAGGAAATTAATAGTGAGGTAGTCATGTTTAATTAAAGGTAGTAGTGAGGTTTGTCCCTATTAGTGAGGTAGATGGGGAAAATTGACAGAGAAAGAGTGAGGGGGGAGAAGAGAGAGGGGGAGAGAGAATTACGAATTTTTAATTATTCTCATTCATACCGAATATCATTTGTATGAATATAGTTATTCAGTTATTGGTATACAGTAGTACCGAAGCAACATGTTTCAAGTTGACTCCCATCCGTTGGAAATTTATTCACCATTCTGATTAAAATCATAAAAATTTCTACAAGTACCAATAATATAAATAACAACCTGCAGAAGCAGAAGAGTTTATATCTTACAGAGTTGAAGAGTTGTAATGTTACATTAATTATATTTTTGCTTTTCGTATATCACAGTGAGCAGTAATCTAATTTTTTTGAAATAATACGTGAAGGCTTATATATTAAGAATTAATTTTTTTTTATAGTTTCCGTAACTTGCTTGTAAAATAATTAGGTATCCAAAAGGTAAGTTACATATTTTAATAGCAACTTATAAGTTCCTCATCCTCGGTTTTTTCCTTTCTTCAAAATGTACCACTTCTTAATTGCGGATAAATTATTTAACGTAATAATCGTTTCACCAAAGGCTGTTTGGATCCTGTTAATAAAACTCTTGAGTCTGCTGCACATAATCCTCGCTTTTGGTTCATGTTTCATTAACTTTCTACATTACAATAAGTTTAATTATTTTCAAGTTCCTTATAAGTAGCCAACTGTAGTAAACATCATGTACTTTGACCTCTCTCTCACTCTCTCTCTCTTTCTTTCTGTTACTCTTGTTCTTCTCAATAACTGTATCTCAGGAAGTCTGAACGTAACAGGTTCTTAAGTAAACTTCATATGACTTAACGTGCAAAATCTTAAACATCATTTGGGCTTCAGTTATGTTATAATTTTGTAAGAAAGCTTTACAAAATACTTTTTACACTGCTTCTGTATACGAAACTAGGTGCAGGTATGTAATCAAATTTTTAAGTAGGCATATTTATTCTAACACTGTTACAGTTTCTTGAAAACGCCGTATGTAAACAAACATTAAAACTTAGTAATAAGGTTTATCAAACTACTATTTTTCTTGGACGCATTAACACAAATCAGTAATCTAGAGACCAATTTTATATTGAAAAATCGATGTCTAATAAACGGAATTTGATATGCAAAAATCCATCGGTTAAGAAAATAAAGTAAACTTGGTTAGTAACAAATAATTTTGGCAAAAATTTTTAATTTGATATAGGCTATAATTGATTCCAATTTTATTACAATCTGAGAAATGAAGCCAAATAGATTTTCATAAACGTTGGTCTAGTAACAAAAAAAGTTTCATTCTTAAGCGCACAATATTATAATTTCCCTTTCATCCCGGAAAAAAGACTGTATTAAGCTACTATCATACTTGTCTAGTCTACACTATTTAATGGGTATATTATAGGTTTCACAAAAATTGATTATCTTACACATGGTTTTAATATATCACTAAACTTTGTGAAAAGTCTGAGTGAAAAGAGTTATATACACAACGGTTGATGTTAATACAGGTCTTAATTCGTTTCAAAATTTATAGATAAATAAAAAATTAAAATTATCACATATATTGTGTGGTGTATAAAATAAATTGTAATAATCCTTTCTAATATTATTACTTAAGCCATAATATCCGAAGTTGGACCGTTCCTTTATTCTTCTGTAGCCTCCTACATTCTTGCATATCTGCTGTCATATTCACGTCTCACAGTCATAGTAGACAGTAGGCTATAATATTATACCTTTTTTTGCGTTGTCTGAGACTTGTCTCAGAGGATAAGACTCAGGCTGATCTGGGGCAAGCACCCTTCCGCCGATTGGAGATTTAGAGGAGTCGCACGCCAGCGCAGCGCGGACCAGAGGCGAAGTAGGTGGAGGCATTCAGGATAGAGTGTAGTGTATGGATGTGTATTTGTGTGTTTACGTAGTGTGCAGAGCCAAATGGGTGATGGAAGAGCCATAATAAAAGTATAAGTCAAACGACAGCCAAGACGAGGTCGAGTAACGCAGGATGCCAAAGCTGGAGGGAGGTGTCAGAGAGGCGTCAAGGTAAGGCGGGGAGGCACAAAGGAGAGGGATAAAGACCGGATAGGTAGATAGGAAAATTTAAGATGTTAAGTGATCAAGAAGGAAGCCAGGTGTAGTAAGTATGACGAAGAGACTTAATTATTTCTATTTCTCCGTTGGCGGGGTTTCTGGGAGGAGGTCCATCGGGAATGGTGAGGAGACGGTTTATGACAAAGGAAGGTCTGTGGGAGTTACAGGTAGTATTAATATTATACAATACCTCCTTCACATTTAAGTTGAGGAATTCCAATCAGCCTTCCGTTGCGTTACTTCTCTCTTGAGCCCTTGATATAATTCGTTGCCTGCTCTTTATTGCAGCTGTAATATCTCCTTCGTTTTATAATTCGTAACGTTAAATATTCTTCCTCACCCTGGAATGTTCCATTCTCTTTTACTAATTTCTTTTCACTTCATAAGACTTTTCTATACAAAAGCAAGTACATAAAAAAGTTATAAGGTCGGGGATTAGCAACCAAACGGCATTGTTTAAAAACATTTATCTACAAGTTTCTTTTCTATAGTTCATCGTACACACCCTTGCGAGATAAAAACAACTACACGGTAGTTTCTTTCGCAATTTTTCGCATTATTTTGAGACAATCGACTGGTGATTTAGAGATAAATACTTAATATTAATGGGGTCTCATACATTTTATATTATATCTGTTTTCTATCCTACTGATAGAATTAGAAAAACGGTAGCTATCTCTCTTTTCCTTTTAAAAGCACAATACATATTAATTTACCAAGTAGCAGTTTCCTTCTTCATTTAAAATTTCTATCAAATCTACTGTATATTGGACAAAACAGAAGGGGAAACATACGTGCTTACAAGGTAGTGTAAACATCCTGTAATGCTGTCAAATCAAAATACAAAGGAAGGGGAAGTGAATACTGTAATGAGTAGCCCCTACATTCATATTTATGCAGGTGTAGGTGATGATTAAGGCCCGGATTTTTATGTAATTACATATTTGAATGCTGAGTGCACATTTACACGGAAAAGCCAGATATCGGCGAATCATACCAATAGGTGTCTTATCCGCGAGTTTAATTTTACATATTTTTACATATTTTGTTCATATTACATATTTCACTCCATCTTACATATTTCTACATATTTTAGCTATTTTACTATACTTTACTTCAATTTGAAAATTGAAATGGCAAAAAATAGTTAGGCCTATAACAACATTACTCAGATGCGCAAATGTGCAATTAATCAGAATCAGGTCCAATTAAATTTATTACAAGAAAAGGCAAAATATTGCATCTGTTGCAATTGCACACATAGATTCTACTTTCAAGAAGTAAAATTTTTTACGAGCTCAAGCGACAAGTAAGGCATTTTGCACGGGATGTTAGATGAGAATGGTATGCGCGGCCCCACTCCTTATTTACGTTTCGTTCGCACGTTCAGCAGGCTCGGTGGGGAAAGAACGTGCTGTCCGCGGTAAATAAATACTCTTCGCAGATCTTGCAATTCTCGCAACGGATTCCATCTACCTAAACAAACAAATATCTATATAACTCTATGCTATTGTAGGGCACAATGTGATTTTTGATGCCAGTATTATCGACGCTCTCGGAGTGTAAGCCTACACGTAAATAACAATCTGGTGTGCAGTGTGGTGTGTTGAAGTTATTGTCAAGTCAGTGTTTTGTCTTTCGCCTACACTTCTGCGCTTGCTTGTTTCTTGCCTTGGCGGATTCTCGTTGTTGGACAAAAGACGTCTTAAATAATATATTGTGCGGTATTGTTCAACGCAAGTTCTTAAGAGTTTTAAATACAAATATCCTTGTTTTATCATGGCACCGACCGCATCATCTTTGTCATCTAAGTTAAAATCATGGGTACAGATTGACAGTGCTTTTACAACTGACGATAAAGCTGTATTTTGCCAAGTTTGTTATGGCCAAATGGTGTTAAAGAAGAGAAGGTACTGCTGTTGTATACAGATGCAGCAGCATACATGTTAAAAGCAGGTAATTCTCTAAATGTGTTTTACCCCAACCTACTACATGTTACATGCCTGGCTCATGGATTGCATCGAGTAGCTGAAACTGTCAGAGATCTTTTCCCCGAAGTAAATACATTAATATCAGCAACAAAAAAGGTGTTCTTGAAAGCTCCTTACCGTATCCAGTGCTACAAACAAAGGCTACCTGACACACCTCTGCCTCCAGAACCCGTAATTACAAGATGGGGAACCTGGATCGAAGCTGTAAATTTCTACAGTGACAACTTTGAAGCTGTGAAGTATGTGGTGGAAACATTATCTCCCGATTCTGCAGTGTCAGTGAGCGAATCCTTGTCTGCATTCAACAACTCTAAGGTGATATGTTCAGTTTCGTACATCAAAACGCATTTCAGTTGTATCAAGAAACTGGAGACTGCAGGTCTGACTCTCCAAGAAGCCATAGAAATAGTTGAAGAAGCAGTTAACAAGTTAAATGCTGTGCAGGGTGAAGTCGGTGACAAAGTTTCTATTAAATTAAATGCTGTGCTGAATAGAAACCCTGGTTACTCAACTTTACATACCATTTATCGCATATGTAATGGCAAAACTGTAGAATCGATTGAGAATATTCTTCCAAGTACGATTCCTCTATATAAACATGCGCCGGTGACGACATGTGATGTCGAGAGATCCTTTTCTATATATAAAAACATACTCTCAGACCGAAGACAGTCCATGTCAACAGACAATATAGAAAAGTATTTAATAATTAATTGTGCAACTAAACAGTGGAAAAAACTTACATGGACAGTTTATTCTTATGAAGAGTTATAGTAGAGTTATATATATATATATATATATATATATATATACAATATAGATTTTCAAGTCAAAAATCTACCTTTAATTTTATAGTAATTTCAACTCTCCTAGTAAAATACTTTGTTAAATAGTTAATAATTCTCAATTTTTTACTTTATACTCATGTCCTATACTACAGAAATCCATAGGTAAAATACTTTGTTGTTGTTAATTTTATAATATCAAGATTTCTTTTTTAATACTGTTTTCTAAAATATGTTTTCATAAATTTTCTAAAGTACAATAAACAATTGAAAAGTAATTCATTTCTTATGCATGCTGTCTTATTGTAAACTCTTCAACAAAGAGTTGAACTTTCAGATACTGTGTATTCTGAGGGTTAACTTATTTTCTGTAACAGAAGTGGTAATCTAACTGGTGATTAGTGTCAGCCCCGAACTTGATTAGTATTTTATGGATTACATTGACTTTGCTCAAAATATATTTGCATGTTTTGAAAGTGATTTTAAAAAGTTTAAAATGAAGCACCTATTATTTTCAAAACCTTTCAAAGAGGGCATTGTTATGTTCTCGTAAAATGTAAATTACATTGTTATGTGAAAGTATTTTAATACTACATATTTCTTAAATATTACATATTTAGCTACATATTTTCCTTATTTTTCCTACATATTTATGTACATATTTTGCCATTTTTTGCTACATAAAAATCCGGGCCCTAGTGATGATAAAGAAACACCTAAATATATATATATATATATATATGATTAGAAGTACGTACAAGAAGGAGTACTATCACATTTACAACACATAGATTCGAAATATGAATTTGGCGTGTTCGCACCTCTAGCTGTTGCCTGTAAAGAGCATAATCCCTAAACACAAGTTTTTGTTTTATTTAGGAGAAAGAAACTGTTTTCCACTAAAAACATTAAAATTATTCATTGTCTCTAAAATTGCACATAATTCACCTAATTCGAGGCCTAGCTTAGGAGCTAATTAGTAGATAGCAAGAGAGGGTAACGAAAAGAAAGTGTCAGGGGAGGTTGAAATGAGATTGACAGGCTGACATGCAGACAAAGGGAGAGAGTGAGTATCTGTATGTGTGTGTGTGTGTGTGTGTGTGTGTGTGTGTGTGTGTGTGTGTGAATGTTTAGGCTATATAGTTTTACAAACACTGCATATGTTTATGATACGAATTGCTGTTTTAATTCACATGCGTCAGATGTTAGGCAACATTTATTTACGCTACGTACCGTGCCCGAGTTTACGTTTTTGCGTATAACAGTAAACTATTTGTAGAATTTGATTAATGAGACAGATTTCTTTATCTCTGCCCTTGTTTCTCTCTGTCAGTCTCTCTCTCTCTCTCTCTCTCTCTCTCTCTCTCTCTCTCTCTCTCTCTCTCTCTTACGCGCACACACACACACACACACACACACACGCGCACGCATGCACGCGATCGCCACTCATAGTTTCTTCTTTTTCTTGTCACAATTTCAGTGTTACACACAATCCCTCACTATCCTTTTCTTGCCCCCTCGCACTTTGTTTACTTCTCCATCAAATCCTAACCTATACGTCAAATTAGATCGAAACTAGACACATTTTGTAATAGTTTAATCGATGTGCCTAAACCAGAAAAATTATTGGGTCACTTGTGTGAAAGAAGAAACTTTAATTTACAGGTACAACCTGTCATATCCGGACTAATATGGCGACCAGCCGATCCGGATATGGAAAAATCTGGATATCACAAGGTCATTTATAAATACCGTATTTTCTCGCATAATTAACGCACTTTTTTGACGAAAAATACCGGCGAAAATTTCGGGTGCGTAAATTATTCAAGGATTTCAGATATACCCAAATTTCATTTGAAATTTATTGACATTTAAAAGATACATTAAATATACTGTATTATACACAAAATCAGTTCAACTCATTGAAGTTATTGTCGGGGTATATATAACGATTCATAATATGTCGTCATATCTGAGCGTTAATTGAAAGGGACAGACTGTGCGCTGCGCTGTAAGCTAGACAGAGAGCGTATAATAAGCAACTATCTCACTCTAACTTCCTCACAGTGAAACTCGCGGGCGGATGATAGATGAATTTTATTCAATTCATTTTTGCAGTTCAACCTGCGATAACTTAAAAACCAATAAGTATACAGCAATTCTGAAAACTGCATTGTGTTCAGTAATTAAATCTCTATAAGTAGCCAAAATCTCAATTAATATAATTAACAATTACAGAAGATACACAGAAGAAGAACGTGTTTTTTTAGACGTTTCTATTGGTTTAGCATTTGCATTTGTACACTGTACTCTTTAAAATACAAAAAGTAAAATTGGTTAAAAAGTTTTACTTACAGTACGCCTACATCAGTTTTTGAAAAAGTTTGTGATTCGGCTGCTTCATACAATGCACACGTTTTTTGGAAGCCATGAAGCCAAAGTGAGTCGACCTAACGCCGCTGCCCCAGACTCAGTTGCCCCAAATAAAGTATTTCAATTGTAAAAACTTAAATATTCAAAAATAGTGAACCATATCGCAGAATGACATAAGTGTAGTGAAGAAAAAGTGGTGATCAGCCAAAACATCAAGAGTAGTATCTTTACATCCCTAACCATTTCGCTAACCAAAATTGCAAAATATAGTTTGGAGATACGTCCGGATATGGGAGGTTCCGGATATCACAGGTCCCGATGTGACAGGTTGTACTGTATTTACCTTATAACAATTCCCCCTAAATAAAAGGGAAATCCCCAAATTCATATTTCGAAGCCACCTGTTGTAGATAAAACGGTATTTATCTTGGATACATACGTTTAATCTCATACAAACGTTTTTATGTGTGTTCCCATCAGCACCGACACACCTGTACAGGCTTCTCCATATTTTTCTACACCTGTCCAAATATGACTATACTGATTACAATAGTAATTTCTTCTACGGTTTGTTTATGACCATAAGATATGTCTTTATAGTTCCTTTTAAATACCATTATTTTCTGCTCATTCGTACAAAACTTTTAATTGTTGAATGTGCCAATTCTGATAATCTTTGCCAAACCCAAATTTTAATGTTATACGGCGTCACCTTATTATGTAGCAAACAAAATTAGAACAAATCACTGTTATTTTAGCAGTAGCTTTTTTAAGGAGCCCAGAGTAGGCCTACTAGTAGGCCTATACCTACCCGACACACACACATTTGAAGGATCAGTATTTTGTCTTGGAGTTCACTCTCCCAGCTGAGATACCCATGTTTTTAGGGACCAGGAACTCGCATTTGAACTTCTATCATCAGCTACATAATGTAAATCCTAGATAAATGTACAAGCCTATGCTCTAAAAGCCTAAGCTATGGTATCCACAATCATCTACGTTTTACTAAAATAATGGTTGCAAGTTAAATTTTTTGATTCATGTTGATGCTTTTGTCTCGAAGAAACCAGGTAAATTAATCTGCTTTTCGTATCCGGCCGACGATGGTGTGCTCCCACTTACGAACAGTGGCACTTGCAACTCGTTTCACTTGCGAACACTCAAGTAGATAAGACACGTAATTAATTTTTGATACATGAGAGTATGTCCCACTTGCGAACACACAAACAACGATGTATGTACATCCACCCTGTATTGTGTTTATGTTTTTATAATTCGTTAAATGTATTTTTTGTTACCAACTACGTTTACCAAGTTACAATTTTTATAAAACGCACGCACACACACACACACTTGCATAGCCGCTCCCTCTCTCTCTCTCTCTCTCTCTCTCTCTCTCTCTCTCTCTCTCTCTCTAAATTAAAAAGGAAGGTTATTTTTTATTTATTTTTATTAGTCAACTTGTAGAACGGACGACGTGATCTTGAGAAACATCCCAACTTCAGAATCTTTTTCATATCTTTTAGTTTATCCAATTCAGTATACTTTTTCGTCCTTTTCATAGCTTAAAAATTTCACTCCATCGTTACATCGTGTTCTGAATAGATTTCTCTGCCTCAGATTATAAACATTTGATAATGTTTTTTATTCTTGGATGTGGTCTTCCAACGTGGCTGTTTAGTTTCTGATGCGTGCTTGTACGGTATTATTCATTGTATGATGTCGGAAGTAGCAGTTCCGTAACTCCTGTGGCACTAATCATTGTCTAGCTATTGTTCTACAAAACAATTGAAGAATTAATCGAGTTTCTCTTCCTCTGGAACTTGACCATGGATATACTGCCAGCCACATTCTACATCTTTTCGAAGGAAAGCAAGTATAGCACACATTAGGATTTTTGTGCTCCCTAAGTCATTTGAATGTGTATACTCGTGCAAAGTGACTACTGCAGCTTTTGAATTTTCCATTCATGAAAAATTACTTTTAATCTTTCAAACTCTTTTCTATTGATTTAACCAAAAATCGGGAGAATAGCTTGCACAACGTCTTCGCCCGGACGGAAACTACTTTCGTCAATTTTCAAACCGGGACAATTGACAAACTGGCCGGGACCCCGGGATCAGGTCGTCAAACCGGGACGTATGGTAAGCCTATTTATACATGTATTTATCGGTTTTCAATATTGATGTGAGCATTGTACTGTAGAATTAGGAAGCGATTGTATTGAACGAATCACGATTATCAAATGATATACGGTATTCCTTTTAGTTCAACAATTCCGTCATCTCGTCTCCGGTACTTTGGAAAACCATTGTTATTTTCAATAGTTTAACGTAAAATGTTGCTCGGTTATTATGTGTACATATTCCATCAATCATGCAAGGAACATTAGGATTACGAGCTCTACAAGATCCATGTATCATTCGAGATAACAATTTTATGAATCCTTGGAAAACTGACTGGGTCAGGTATTTCTCCGCACAAAACTTAGGATAAGCAAGAGGTAGTGTATTAACTTTTTAAATTGTATATTATTATTATTTTTATTATGTTTTTACTATAAAATATTCATATTATTTTAATATGATTTTCTGGAACACGTTTGGTGGAAACGTAAAACCGGCCAGCTGATAAATAAGAGGTTGCGAGTTCAGACGTAGATGTGTATATATGTGTCAGCCAAAACAGTGTTTTGTAAACGTACACGTCTGTCATTACAACATTAAGAATGTTATTTGACCTTGAGTAGGTACTCATGTTGACGGGAATGAGAAATCTTGTCTCTGTGCTGGAGACCTGTGGTGTTAGCGCTGAATAGACACAACACATATCACTGTACATAGCAGTGGCTGACGTATATTAACCATTTCTGAGTTCGAGATACCACAACTCAGATTAAACTGTGCACAATGTTTGTAGAAAATACGGACGTGTGTGACGTAGACGCCAGTTTGCAAAATGCATAATCGTTCCCACCAGAAATGTAATCACGTTTCTCGTTTATCTTGTCTCAGCCAAATAAACATTACTATGCGTTTACCATGTTCCAGTGTCCTCCTTATTTCATAAACACTTGAGAAATTTTATTGTTTCTTACAGAGGCAACCTTAGAGGTGTCCGGCAGGTGTAAATGTACGTAACCTCCTTGGCTCATTCTTTAATAAAAATAAGGGAAAGAAATAGAACGAATAAGGAGAGAGAGAGAGAGAGAGAGAGAGAGAGAGAGAGAGAGAGAGAGAGAGAGCAAGAAAGTGAGACAGAGGTACACAGAGAGAGAGGAGCTGTTTCGTTAATCAGGGTAAAATTATATGCAAATTTTGAGAAGGACCGGTGTCCTAGGCCAATGAAAACTTAGCTAAAAACATTAAAAATACGAAATATATACAGTGTACACAAAATCTGAGGTGTACAAAACATATAAAAGACATGTCATAAGATTTATTTAACAAAAGAAATAATCGGAGTGGGCGAATGGTAGGAATAAATATGTAATTTAAACAATCCCTTTTAATAATAAATGGTTTTATAATAATTATGTTCAATACATGTAGGCCTAAGTGTGTAAAACGAATTCCCTACAAGAGTTTTAAAGATTAATGAAGATTTAATTAATTCCCTACAAGAGTTAATGAAGATTTGTCTTAAATTTTTTCAGAGTTACATAATTATTATTTGTTAAAATATACATATATTTTATTCAGAAAATATTAGATATTTGTATTTAATCTTTTATTTTATTTTATTTTTATTTTACCGAGAATAGTTACTATTTATAGAAAACCGTAGCAAAAAATATTTGTAATAAAAGTCTATCTGTATTCATACTTTTACCAGTACAGGTACAACCTGTCATATCTGGACTAATATGGCGACCGGCCGATCCGGATATGGAAAAATCCGGACATAACAAGGTCATTTATAAATACCGTATTTTCTCGCATAATTAACGCACTTTTTTGACGAAAAATACCGGCGAAAATTTCGGGTGCGTAAATTATTCAAGGATTTCAGATATACCCAAATTTCATTTGAAATTTATTGACATTTAAAAGATACATTAAATATACTGTATTATACACAAAATCAGTTCAACTCATTGAAGTTATCGTCGGGGTATATATAACGATTCATAGTATGTCGTCATATCTGAGCGTTAATTGAAAGGGACACACTGTGCGCTGCGCCGTAAGCTAGACAGAGAGCGTATAATAAGCAACTATCTCACTCTAACTTCCTCACAGTGAAACTCGCGGGCGTATGATTTTAGACGAATTTTATTCAATTCATTTTTGCAGTTCAACCTGCGATAACTTCAAAACCAATAAATATACAGCAATTCTGAAAACTGCATTGTGTTCAGTAATTAAATCTCTATAAGTAGCCAAAATCTCAATTAATATAATTAACAATTACAGAAGATGCACAGAAGAAGAACGTGTTTTTTTAGACGTTTCTATTGGTTTAGCATTTGCATTTGTACACTGTACTCTTTAAAATACAAAAAGTAAAATTGGTTAAAAAGTTTTACTTACAGTACGCCTACATCAGTTTTTTAAAAAGTTTGTGATTCGGCTGCTTCATACAATGCACACGTTTTTTGGAAGCCATGAAGCCAAAGTGAGTCGACCTAACGCTGCTGCCCCAGACTCAGTTGCCCCAAATAAAGTATTTCAATTGTAAAAACTTAAATATTCAAAAATAGTGAACCATATCGCAGAATGACGTAAGTGTAGTGAAGAAAAAGTGGTGACCAGCCAAAACATCAAGAGTAGTATCTTTACATCCCCAACCATTTCGCTAACCAAAATTGCAAAAATTAGTTTGGAGATACGTCAGGATATGGGAGGTTCTTGATATCACAGGTCCGGATGTGACAGGTTGTACTGTACTTTTTAACTACATATTATACTAATGTACAATGAAGATATACTTATTATATCTTTATTTAGTATATAGTTATTTACGTGTCAAGAAAAGAACGTGTGAATAAAGTGATCACAACATTTTATACCTTATATGTTTTCTGTCATTGAATGATTAACCCACTTTTTAATAACAGCGTTGAAAAATAGTTGATTACGTCTTTCAAAGATTATTTTTACTACGGTACTGAAATTAAAAATAACTAAGATCGTATACAGGAATTAAACGTAGGCGACTGGAAGCAGTAATTGTATAAACAGCCGAGACACACCAGCTGCTAATATTGCAGGAATTGCTTACGTTCAGTAGACTTGGCAACGTTGTGACCTTCGTGACTTTATATACATTTTGTGGCAACACTGTGCATATTTTTCATCACTAAAAGCTAAACCGATATCCGTGATAAAATAGTAATGCATTTGTTTACACGTGTGAGTCGTTTGTAACGATTAAGTTAACAGGGTAATTATTATTCAATTTTTTTCAACAAACTATCTTGAAACGGATATATATTTTTACGGTTTTTTATGCTGATTACGAATATGTAAGAATAAAATGTCTAAGCTATTCGTAACTTTTATATATGGGGTCTCAAAAAGATCAACTTCTCTGGTCAGAACTTGCATGTTTAGCTAATGATGGATAAACGTGATTATATATATTGTAACAAAACACGACGTCTGCCTCGTTCAAGCCCCACTGTTTGGGCTAGCCACTTGGTCACCAGACCGCTGTATGCCGGTCGTTACAAAAGAATAAAATGTATACGGAAAATTCACTAATTATAGAATTTTCAAATAATAAAATAATTTTGTTTATGTTTATAGAGGTATGTATAAGAGATAAATCTGTTTTTTAAAAGGTTCTGGTAAAATTTTAATAACAGGTAGGTATTTATTGACCGTCGAGCACTTCTTGAAGATTTGCACCAAGTCTGGAGTTAAATAGATTAACTCCGGGTAATAATCGATTGGTGACTTTTCTGACTGGTCCTATATCTCGTTCAAAATAGAATATATTCTTCTCACTTAAGTCCTTCAGCCTTATAAATACCCTTAAATTACCCTGTGAAATAAGTACAGATACAAAATAATGGAAATATAAAGATTTATTGACAATTTTAAATAAATAATCGATATTTTATCGATGGAGAGCAATTATCGACTCTGTCTCGGGAATTATCGATTGTGTCATACAGAACAAAATTTATGATATTTAATATATTATAAGACAGGTTCTTTGAGCGATTAGAATTAATAGTCAGAGAAGGGTGACGAGAAAGTATAACATTAACAATTAACACAAATACAATAATTATTATTCAATAAAATTTAAATAATTCTAATATGTAATGTGTATGATCGTTGTCGTACCATACGCAGACGATGACGTCACTGCCGGATAAAGAAGGCCGGCTCTGTAGAATTAAAAGATGGCCGCTACTAGTTCTGGCGTAGTTAATGTGAACTCGGCATGTCCCAAAATCACGACAAAATTACCTTCGTCAAGGTCTAAAATGTCCCCGCACTGGTGTAATATGTCTGTTAATCTATTTGCTGTATTCTGGTGAAGTGTTCTGTGTAAACTTGCGTTAGTTAGTTTATTTTCTATGTGTTCAACTTCTACGGTTAAGTTCTCAAAGTTATTGGTTAGGATTTGCAGAATAAATCAGTTGAAATATAGTGTTTTACTTGTTTCTATCACTCGTATTATGTAGTTAAGTATTTGTTTTCACTATTGTCGTGAATGTATGAACAGCTTTAGCTTTAAAAAGTGTCTGAACCGTTTAACTCTCGTTCACTGATTTCAATGGCTAAACGCTAGTACCATCTTTCTCGATTTTTTAAAGAAACGTTCTTTTACACAACTGTCCAGCTTGATATTCAACAAAAGACTAATTAACTTGGTCATAAATCTTGCCCAGTTAATCCTTGAAAAAATATTGTTAACATTTTTCGACTTCCCATACATATGATAAAATATTACATTATGTATGGAATTTATCTATTTTATTACTCACTTTTATGAATTATTAACCTTATTATTGGTTTAATCATCTCATTCCCTTTAAATTGATGTATTATAGTCCATATCTGTAGATATTTTGTGGAAATTAACAAATTTCTTTACTTTATGGAAATATAGGCTCAAAATTGGATTTCCGTCTTTATACAAAATCCCCTCCATTTAAATATTATTAATACTATTATAATAAATTTTAATTAGTCATATTCCTCTTCCTTTCCTTAAATACATATAAATTACACCTTTGAACTGGTTTTTTGTGTTAATCTGTAAATTTGACATTGCTCTTTAAAATTAATTAATTTATATATTTTGACAATTTACAAAATGTTAAGGTATATTTCCTTATTATCATTTTAATTCATAGGATCATTCCTAGTAGTGGTTAATTGTGTTATCTTATATAAATCTTGGTAGTTTACAGGATTTATAAGTGAGTTATACTATTTTATATTGGTTCTCTGATTTCACCAAATGGCCTAGATTTTAGAATTTTATATTTCTTTCTTTCTCAAATAATTTAAACTTAATTCCTCCTCTGACTTTACATAATTACAATTATATGAAAATAACATGATTTATAACTTATTGTGTTGTGTAGTAGTTAATTAACACTACATATTTAAAATAAATAATTATGAACATGGTTTAGCAATCTGCACAATTGAACATATTGCAGATATGGTTTGAACATATATCTTTTAACTATTTTTGAGCTAACATAGCATACCTATTAGAACATTATTACTGGTATGTAGGTTATTATTTATCAAACATAATTCTTTTAAAAACACATAACATAAATCTTATTTTCTAATAAACCTTACAAATACATTTATTTAACACATTGATTTTAGGACTGTGAAATAACAGTCTATTTAAACATGTTACACTTATTCATACTATATTAGTACCAGTCCTTTCTGGTTTAAACCATTATTATTGTGATCCCCTACATAAGTAAACATTAACTCCCATACTCTATTTATTATCATTTTTTACAAATGTCTTGTAAATAAAGATTTACATTAAAATAATAAAATACTGGAAACCTTCCATTTTATTATTTTATTATGCTGTTTATTATTAGATTTTAAAGTTGTGATATAGCATACTACTAAGTTATAGTATCACCAACTTTAAGTTTATTGCTTTTTTTTAAAAAACACTTACACAAATTCACTTTCACTGTTGGTTCTGATATTCTGAGTCTTATTATCTCAGACCAGACCTTTAGTAA
Source organism: Magicicada septendecula (assembly GCA_034769895.1). NCBI lineage: Eukaryota > Metazoa > Arthropoda > Insecta > Hemiptera > Cicadidae > Magicicada > Magicicada septendecula. The sequence continues at coordinate 536,930,689 of CM068368.1, forward strand.
TCATGGACCGTTAAGACTAGTTTATTTTCTTTATTACACAATAGCTTTAGCCGGTGCACTTCTTATAACGCTATACAGCACTTTAGTTTTCTCAATAATTACATTTTATAAGATTTTGGGTATGTTATACTTTCTTTTGCATAGTTTTTGTGGGTTTGGGATTGATAGTAGTTTATATAATAATAGGTTTTACTACGGTGTTTCTTTCATACTATTTCTTCCTCTTCTCCTGTCTTCCTTCTTGTCCTTCTTCGTATCTTCCTTCTGGTATTCATTCTTGTCCCTCTTCTAGTCTTCATTCTTGTCCCTCGTCTAGTCTTCACTCTTCTGGTCTTCCTTCCGTTCTTGGGTAAACCAAGGTACTTGGTGTTATCACGACTGAGGTTTAGTTTGGAGTATTTAATTTATTCACTGAACTGACTTTATTCTTCTATACAGGTTTCAGGGTATTGTTTTCTTCCTGTTCACAAACTTTATTCTTCCCTCTTCTTGGTTTTGGGATATTTTGGTATTCACCACTCTTTAATTGATTCTCTTTTTTCTGGTTATGGCCTTATATAACTGGTTTACTGCTCTGAGCTTCCTGGGTAACTTACTGATATTATACAATGAGTTGATGAGTTGCTTCAATACTTTCTTTGGTTTCTTTTAACAGTGGTTTTTATATATTATGTAGTGAGGATTTTTATCTTATCGTGGTTCATTCCTCTGATTTATTTAAATGTCATTCAATATTATTATAACATTTGTTGGTGTAATTAAACTTTATGATTTCACATGACTTAAAATGTAGTGGATTTTCTGTCACGCTACAGAATGCCCTTCTCCAGAAGTAATTTTTTCAGACTATACTTGCTTTGTCTGAAACAATTGCTTATGATAATTATTCTAAGTTTGTTACTATTTTGGACTTCCTTCCATTTTAAAATTTTCTTATTTATATTTGAGTTTATATCATTCTCACTTGATCTTCCTTGATAGTAATAGTCTTCTGAGTTTCATATTTATTATTTCATTTTTATATTTCTTCTTAGTATTTTCTCCTTGGGATATTTTCTCCCTATCGTTCCCTACTTTGTGAGCTGGTTCAGTTCAGAGAGGCACTGTACGCTACTTTCCTCTGCTGTCCAATACTTCACACATATTTGAGTACAGAGGCAAATCATCTCTGCTCAAAAAACATATTAATCCTGCTGGAATTATCATCAGACAGATTAAAAAAAATTATTCAGAATAGTACACATTTGTTACTATTTAAAAAATATCTTTGGGATACTTCACTTATTACTTATTATACTTCTCAGAGATTTTAATATTTCTATCTCAGTTGTTCATCTGACTTATTATCTGGATGTTTCTTTCATTTGATATTATGGTAGGAAGCTCTTCTATTATTACATTTTTCAACTTTTATTATCATATAAATCTTTTGGTTATAAATTCTTTATTACCTTCTGGTTTTTTTTTCATTATAATCTGCATTATTTATAGTAGCATATCTTTATGACATTTTTAGACTGTTTCATCGTTCTTAAAATTTCCACTTGTTCTATTTTCTAGAATTTGTATAACTGTCATTATCATAATTGTCATTTAATTCATAAATCATTTTATATTAATTCATTTAATTACATAAATTTTTGACATTATTTTCACATTATTCCGGTCATTGCTATTATACTTGCAAATGATGGTTTTTTTTATTAATTTCATTATGAGGTCATATTTTCTCCTCATACCACTTCAAAGTTTCATTCTCTCATAATTCCAAAGAAGTTTTTGTACTTTATTGTATTCAATCACTCAAATCGTATTAAAGAAATTTTCTTTTTTATTTCCTTCAACACCATTTTACGGAAAGGTTTTTACTCTTCATATTGAACTTAGACATGATTATACTGTCTAGAATTATTTGTTTTAATTCTAAATCTGTTTCCTCTTATTCATCCCATTATGATCCTTTGTTACCATGGTAATTATCTTCTATGCTTACCATAAATATGGTAAGAAATCTCATCAGTTTATTTCACCATATTGTTTTATTTATAATTGGTTGGTAAGTTGTACTTAATTTGGTTTGGGAAACTTGATTTATTCATAATTCAAAATTCACTCTTCTTATATTATTCGGTGACGTTTTCTCAAATAATTTGTATGTAAGGTGGGCTTACATGTGTTTTGGCTGGTTTTATTTCTCTAAACTCTCTTGGTATTATTGTCAAAATGTTTCTCTTCAAATAAATATTTAGTAATCTGTCCTTACTTGTTTTTGACCTTAGATGGTTTTATTTCTAAATTCTCTCCTTCTTTATTATTATATTATAGCCATAAAGTTTTTCTTCAAATATTTGTTATGTAAAGTGGGCTTACATTTGTTTTTAGAATTTGGTTGGTTTACATTCAAAATTCTGTTTTATATATCTTCTTCCAAAATGTTCCTTCTCAAACAAATTGTATGTAATTGGCTTACATTATGTTTTTAGAATTTAGGGGTTTTTAACATTCGAAATTCTTCTTCTATCATTGCCATAAAATTTTCCTTCAAATATATTTTTTATTTTATGTAAGATGGGCTTACCTTTGTTTTTAGTATTTAGTTATTTATTTTAACTTCTTCTTATGCATATCTTCTTTTCAAATAATTTCCTTCAAATAATCTTTATGTAAGATTGGCTTACATGTATTTTAGAATTTTGGGGTTTTAATTCTAATTCTTCTGTATTCTTGCCATAAAATTTTCTAATAATTGTAGATAATATGTGCTTATATTTCTTTTTAGAATTTGGCTGTTTATTTCAAAATTCTTCTTGTTATTCTTCCTTCAAAATATGTTTCTTCTCAAACAAATTGTATTTAATTGGCTTACATTGTGTTTAGAATTTAGAGGTTTTAAATTCTATCTTATATATCTTCTAGCCATAAAATTTTCTAATAATTGTAGATAATATGTGCTTATATTTCTTTTTTGAATTTGGATGTTTTAAGTCCAAACCCTTCTTATATTATTCTTCTTTTCAAATAATTTCTTTCAAATAATCTTTATGTAAGATTGGCTTACATGTATTTTAGAATTTTGAGGGTTTTAATTCTAATTCTTCTGTATTCTTGCCATAAAATTTTCTAATAATTGTAGATAATATGTGCTTATATTTCTTTTTAGAATTTGGCTGTTTTTTTTTTCAAAATTCTTCTTGTTATTCTTCCTTCAAAATATGTTTCTCTTCAAATAAATTGTATGTAATAGTCTTACATTATTTTTAGAATTTAGAGGTTTTTAGCATTCGAAATTCTTCTTCTATCATTGCCATAAAATTTTCCTTCAAATATATTTTTTATTTTATGTAAGATGGGCTTACCTTTGTTTTTAGTATTGAGTTAGTTATTTTAACTTCTTCTTATCCATATCTTCTTTTCAAATAATTTCCTTCAAATAATCTCTATGTAAGATTGGCTTACATGTATTTTAGAATTTTGGGGTTTTAATTCTAATTCTTCTGTATTCTTGCCATAAAATTTTCTAATAATTGTAGATAATATGTGCTTATATTTCTTTTTAGAATTTGGCTGTTTATTTCAAAATTCTTCTTGTTATTCTTCCTTCAAAATATGTTTCTCTTCAAATAAATTGTATGTAATTGTCTTACATTATGTTTAGAATTTAGGGGTTTTTAAATTCTAATTCTTCTTCTATCATTGCCATAAAATTTTCTAATAATTGTAGATAATATGTGCTTATATTTCTTTTTAGAATTTGGCTGTTTATTTCAAAATTCTTCTTGTTATTCTTCCTTCAAAATATGTTTCTCTTCAAATAAATTGTATGTAATGGTCTTACATGGTTTTTAGAATTTAGGGGGTTTAAATTCTATTTGGCTGTATTAAGTCCAAACCCTTATTATATTATTCTTCTTTTCAAATAATTTCTTTCAAATAATCTTTATGTAAGATTGGCTTACATGTATTTTAGAATTTTGGGGTTTTATATTTTAACTTCTTCTTATATTACTGCCACATAGACTTTTCATAAATGATTGTAATAGTTTTCATAATTATATGGTAAACATATCATATTAGTTTCATAAATATTGTATGACTCTTTCCTTGTCTTTATTCAAACGTATTTCTTATTATTATTTTTTTCTTTATACCCAGGTGGATGCTTTTTATTATAGTGCATTGTTGCTCATAGTTCCTTTATAAGGTGTAGTTTCTTAATTAATTTATTTCTTAAATTCCCATTTTGGTTCTTTGTCCCTTCTTCTTCTCATTTTCCTCAGTGGTAATTATTTTCATCTTCTTTGTGGTGGTTTTGCCGTTGTTGGTTATCATGACATCCATCCCTTTTACCACCTCATTATGTATCCGTATGGATCCTTATCAGATCCAAACTATTGCTCCTACGCGCCGGATAGTACCTCGGTTGGTCCCGTTCTAGGCTCCTCCGCCTTTCTTCGTATCTTCGGTAACTGCTTCGTCGATTGTGGTTGAATCCTCGCTGTCTTCCTTCTGTGGCTTGTATGAAGTTCACTCTAGGGCGAGGATACCTATTATTATTAAAATTACTATTATTGGGACCCGCACGATTAGCATTATTAGGGTAAGGACTATTACCATAATTGGGGCTTCTCTGACTATTTACGTTATTAGGGTAGGGATTACGGTTACACTGATAACCATTAGAGGGTCGATTCGGGTTTTGATAATTTGGACCCGTATTATTATTATCATGGTAATTAGTATTGTTCCCATTATTATATTGTCTTATATTCCAATATGTCTCTGGTCCATATGCTGTATGACCTGAAAAATATCTGTGAGGTTCTTCATCTGGTTTATCAATTATTTGCTTCTCTGAATCCCCATAATCTGGTTCATCATCACATTTCCATCCGGAAGGTATACATTTTTGTGTAATTGTATACTGGAATAGTCCTGGATGGCGTACTAATGGAACACACTCTGGTGATTCACCAGTGCCATCGTCACAGTCTGATAAGATGTTATATTTCCATCTTTCTGAAATACACTGTTTAGTTCCACACTGGAACTGATCTAGTCCACTTGTATCCCGTTTACCTCTGGTCCTTCCCCATTGGTAAACTATTGTCTGTTGGCACTTTATTTCTGAGATTATTTTTAATCTCCTTCCATAACTTCTGGAATTCCTGATTTCTTCATGGTCGGTAATTGGAATATTATTGACATCCATTAAACCATGGTTCATCATTTCTATTTCTTCCTTGGTTTTCCTTAATTTCCTTGGAAGCGTTGTCCTCCTTTCCCTTGGTTCTACTTCCATATCTGTAGTATTTTCTTTATTCCCGTTAGTTTTCTTCTCAGGCAATACTACAACGGGATCCTCTGTTTTGTCATTTGGTACTTCTTCTGGTTCTGGTTGGCTATCTTCCTGCGTTTTATCATTTATTACTTCTTCTGATTCTGGTTGGCTATCATTTTTTATTTCTTCGGTCTTCTCCTTTCTTAATTCTTCTCCCTTTAATCTGTCCTCTCTTCTTTCTTTAATCCATTTTTGATGCTCCTCTTCCCTTTTTAATCTGTTCTCTCTTATTTCCTTAATCCATTTTTGATGCTCCTCTTCCCTTTTCTTATTCGTTTCATCCAGTTTCTTGTTATTGGAATCCATTTTCTTGTTAGTGGAATCCATTTTCTTGTTCATCTCCTTCATCATTTCCAACAGCTTTTTCATCATCTCCATTTCTGTAAGTTCTGTCATTTTTGTTTATCGTTGTTGCCCTTCTTCCTGACTGGATAACCGCTGCCAGGCTTATCTATTCAAGCCCTCTAAGTTGGACGCCACTTTGTAACAATCCGTGACGTCTGCCTCGTTCAAGCCCCACTGTTTGGGCTAGCCACTTGGTCACCAGACCGCTGTATGCCGGTCGTTACAAAAGAATAAAATGTATACGGAAAATTCACTAATTATAGAATTTTCAAATAATAAAATAATTTTGTTTATGTTTATAGAGGTATGTATAAGAGATAAATCTGTTTTTTAAAAGGTTCTGGTAAAATTTTAATAACAGGTAGGTATTTATTGACCGTCGAGCACTTCTTGAAGATTTGCACCAAGTCTGGAGTTAAATAGATTAACTCCGGGTAATAATCGATTGGTGACTTTTCTGACTGGTCCTATATCTCGTTCAAAATAGAATATATTCTTCTCACTTAAGTCCTTCAGCCTTATAAATACCCTTAAATTACCCTGTGAAATAAGTACAGATACAAAATAATGGAAATATAAAGATTTATTGACAATTTTAAATAAATAATCGATATTTTATCGATGGAGAGCAATTATCGACTCTGTCTCGGGAATTATCGATTGTGTCATACAGAACAAAATTTATGATATTTAATATATTATAAGACAGGTTCTTTGAGCGATTAGAATTAATAGTCAGAGAAGGGTGACGAGAAAGTATAACATTAACAATTAACACAAATACAATAATTATTATTCAATAAAATTTAAATAATTCTAATATGTAATGTGTATGATCGTTGTCGTACCATACGCAGACGATGACGTCACTGCCGGATAAAGAAGGCCGGCTCTGTAGAATTAAAAGATGGCCGCTACTAGTTCTGGCGTAGTTAATGTGAACTCGGCATGTCCCAAAATCACGACAAAATTACCTTCGTCAAGGTCTAAAATGTCCCCGCACTGGTGTAATATGTCTGTTAATCTATTTGCTGTATTCTGGTGAAGTGTTCTGTGTAAACTTGCGTTAGTTAGTTTATTTTCTATGTGTTCAACTTCTACGGTTAAGTTCTCAAAGTTATTGGTTAGGATTTGCAGAATAAATCAGTTGAAATATAGTGTTTTACTTGTTTCTATCACTCGTATTATGTAGTTAAGTATTTGTTTTCACTATTGTCGTGAATGTATGAACAGCTTTAGCTTTAAAAAGTGTCTGAACCGTTTAACTCTCGTTCACTGATTTCAATGGCTAAACGCTAGTACCATCTTTCTCGATTTTTTAAAGAAACGTTCTTTTACACAACTGTCCAGCTTGATATTCAACAAAAGACTAATTAACTTGTTAATAAATCTTGCCCAGTTAATCCTTGAAAAAATATTGTTAACATTTTTCGACTTCCCATACATATGATAAAATATTACATTATGTATGGAATTTATCTATTTTATTACTCACTTTTATGAATTATTAACCTTATTATTGGTTTAATCATCTCATTCCCTTTAAATTGATGTATTATAGTCCATATCTGTAGGTATTTTGTGGAAATTAACAAATTTCTTTACTTTATGGAAATATAGGCTCAAAATTGGATTTCCGTCTTTATACAAAATCCCCTCCATTTAAATATTATTAATACTATTATAATAAATTCTAATTAGTCATATTCCTCTTCCTTTCCTTAAATACATATAAATTACACCTTTGAACTGGTTTTTTGTGTTAATCTGTAAATTTGACATTGCTCTTTAAAATTAATTAATTTATATATTTTGACAATTTACAAAATGTTAAGGTATATTTCCTTATTATCATTTTAATTCATAGGATCATTCCTAGTAGTGGTTAATTGTGTTATCTTATATAAATCTTGGTAGTTTACAGGATTTATAAGTGAGTTATACTATTTTATATTGGTTCTCTGATTTCACCAAATGGCCTAGATTTTAGAATTTTATATTTCTTTCTTTCTCAAATAATTTAAACTTAATTCCTCCTCTGACTTTACATAATTACAATTATATGAAAATAACATGATTTATAACTTATTGTGTTGTGTAGTAGTTAATTAACACTACATATTTAAAATAAATAATTATGAACATGGTTTAGCAATCTGCACAATTGAACATATTGCAGATATGGTTTGAACATATATCTTTTAACTATTTTTGAGCTAACATAGCATACCTATTAGAACATTATTACTGGTATGTAGGTTATTATTTATCAAACATAATTCTTTTAAAAACACATAACATAAATCTTATTTTCTAATAAACCTTACAAATACATTTATTTAACACATTGATTTTAGGACTGTGAAATAACAGTCTATTTAAACATGTTACACTCATTCATACTATATTAGTACCAGTCCTTTCTGGTTTAAACCATTATTATTGTGATCCCCTACATAAGTAAACATTAACTCCCATACTCTATTTATTATCATTTTTTACAAATGTCTTGTAAATAAAGATTTACATTAAAATAATAAAATACTGGAAACCTTCCATTTTATTATTTTATTATGCTGTTTATTATTAGATTTTAAAGTTGTGATATAGCATACTACTAAGTTATAGTATCACCAACTTTAAGTTTATTGCTTTTTTTTAAAAAACACTTACACAAATTCACTTTCACTGTTGGTTCTGATATTCTGAGTCTTATTATCTCAGACCAGACCTTTAGTAATCATGGACCGTTAAGACTAGTTTATTTTCTTTATTACACAATAGCTTTAGCCGGTGCACTTCTTATAACGCTATACAGCACTTTAGTTTTCTCAATAATTACATTTTATAAGATTTTGGGTATGTTATACTTTCTTTTGCATAGTTTTTGTGGGTTTGGGATTGATAGTAGTTTATATAATAATAGGTTTTACTACGGTGTTTCTTTCATACTATTTCTTCCTCTTCTCCTGTCTTCCTTCTTGTCCTTCTTCGTATCTTCCTTCTGGTATTCATTCTTGTCCCTCTTCTAGTCTTCATTCTTGTCCCTCGTCTAGTCTTCACTCTTCTGGTCTTCCTTCCGTTCTTGGGTAAACCAAGGTACTTGGTGTTATCACGACTGAGGTTTAGTTTGGAGTATTTAATTTATTCACTGAACTGACTTTATTCTTCTATACAGGTTTCAGGGTATTGTTTTCTTCCTGTTCACAAACTTTATTCTTCCCTCTTCTTGGTTTTGGGATATTTTGGTATTCACCACTCTTTAATTGATTCTCTTTTTTCTGGTTATGGCCTTATATAACTGGTTTACTGCTCTGAGCTTCCTGGGTAACTTACTGATATTATACAATGAGTTGATGAGTTGCTTCAATACTTTCTTTGGTTTCTTTTAACAGTGGTTTTTATATATTATGTAGTGAGGATTTTTATCTTATCGTGGTTCATTCCTCTGATTTATTTAAATGTCATTCAATATTATTATAACATTTGTTGGTGTAATTAAACTTTATGATTTCACATGACTTAAAATGTAGTGGATTTTCTGTCACGCTACAATATATATATATATATATATAGTTATGAAATACGGAAAAAGTGTTACTTAATACGGAACGTTCTACAAGTATCTCGGCTGTTTCAGCTGTAATGTGTGTGTGCATACATATTGCTGCTACTTTGAGATGAAAGACAATTACGCGTCAACTATCAAGTCTATTCCAGACCATACTGGTCAGCGCAGTGTGTTCAAGACACTCTTTCTAGTGGATTCTCAAGAGCGCCTGTTTGTTTAACACGTCATCCAAAATGACAGACATTCTGGCATATCAGCAGGGTATAAATATAGGCATTCAGCGATGGTCAGTTTAGTTTACTTCGGGCGATTACACAATGCATCTCAAGTGGTGTATTAGTGAAAGTGATTATTGTGCAGGACTCTATTAGATAACATTATTATTTACATGGACAGATTAACTTGAATTATTGTAGAGTATAATCTTGTTAAGTAACTTGTTAACTAAAAACTGTTAATTGTAATAAATAAAGCTGGTTTTTAGTGACTTCACTGGTGTCTTGTATTTTGTTTTCCACTGTACCATATGATGATCAGTTCGACCATCATACCTGCGCACACACACACTCATATATATTTTAATAATTTTCTTCTTTTCTTTATGCAATTTCTTTTTGCAACTTGCTCAGAAGCTGTGAGGTAACTACTAATGATTACAAAGTGCATACAACCAGAAATTAGTTAATAATTATTTGCCTAAAGAAAAACATACTGCAAATATAATAAAATATTGTGCAAGAAAGAGTTTAAAAGATAATACACATGCATACATGTGTATATACACATACATGTATGTGTATGTGTTTTACCATTGTATCAGTTATTATCTTATCATTCATATAATGTAAAGCTTAAAATATTTTTTGCAACTAGTCTCTCCTCAGAACACTTCACCCTACTCCAACCAATCTTACTATTAACATCCTCTAGCAGTTCTCTAACTTCTTCAGCTTCTTCAATGAACTCCTTCAGCAATCTGCCACAGTACTTATCATAATATATGTAATACCCATATGTCAACAAAAACAAAAAGAAATATGTAAAATCAGGTAATGTATTCCTCTGAAATAATGTGATGTGATGATATCAGAAGCATAACTGAATTATAATTTTAGATCATTAGTTTGAACTCACCAATAACTCCACTCCCAAGTATCGAGTTGATGTAGTTAAAACTAGCAAATTCAAGACCAGTAGTACGCTTTTTCTTTTCATCCTGTAAAGAAAACTTATCATTAGTTAATGATAATGAAATATTTAAAAACATCCATCCAAATGACAACAGCAGATGTCTATAAGTTCATAACGTATAAGAACCATCCTGTAATTCAAAAAACTTACAGTTATAGCTATCATTTCTGCTGGAAAAACAGTCACTTTTAATAAATTTTAACCCTTATTTTCTTATTATTTTAACAAAGTTGTTAGTAGTAACTATCATACTGTGTTTAACAAATATAAAACAGTATTGTTACATGAATTATAACTATTTCTGTTATAATAAATAACACAAAAATAATGCATACATATAGAAATAAGAAAACTAAAACTAAAAACACACTAATAAATATTTTCTATACCTCCACTGTAAATTCAATTTGAAAGGGTCTGGCCAAGGAAGAACATACAACATAACATGTTATTTTTATTTATGGATTTATTTAAAGAGACTAATAATATAGTTGATCGTGTAAGTGTTTGCACAAATTTTCTTCTGACTACAGATCTATAGCTGACATTATGTTACAGTTAGGTTAGATTGTCACTTTACTGTGTACTAAACTTTAATTAAGCTTTAAAGACATAAATTTCTTAATTTATACACAAGACGATTGTTTCATGTTTAAAACTCTGCATTAGTGGCTCCTAATCTTAAGTCCTATCTACAAATATCTTCTTATTGTTATACCTGTTTTGCATAAATTTTGTTCCCCACAACTTACACTTATTCGGAAATTTGTTGACATTTATGAAACAAACACCAATATTATGTCTTAACTACTCTATTGAACAGAATAATAGTTTACAATTATTACATATCTAAATATAATTATTTCACTACCGACTCGGAACACAAAACTTTTTGTGGGTAAAAACGTAAAAGTTTTACTCCTTGGATTTCGTTGTCCATGACGTGTCTGTTACTTAACTAAATAGCACTATTACATTAACGACTCGGAACACTAGGTTTTTTTATAAGTAAAAGCATAAAGTTTTACCTTACAGCCTGAACCGGTTTTCTCCTTTAAAAGGCTTCTTCAGAGCCTCTGAAGAAGCCTTTTAAAGGAGAAAACCGGTTCAGGCTGTAAGTTTTACTTATAAAAAAACCTAGTGTTCCGAGTCGTTAATGTAATAGTGCTATTTAGAAAAGTTTTACCTTACAACCTGAACCTGAACTTTTAAAAAGCTTCTTTAGAGGTTGCCGCTGGTAGCACTATCCGTCTTGTTGTTGGCGACGGAATCGATTTTCAAAAGATCGGTGTTGTGTGTGTGGGGTGTGATATGTTCGAATAATCCATGTGATTTGAATTGTGTCTGTTCGTTTAGGAATATTACAGATCATTGAAAGACTATTTGCATCCTGTGTTGTTTCACATTATTTGTAGCATTTTCTGTTGCTACAAATAATTGTTAGATAAATCTTGCTGTGACTACTTATTTTAGTCATCATTTACAGATCATTACCTGTTATAGAACATGACAGCTCTGATATGCTGCAACTACAATCACCATTCACAGTGCACCTGTTCACAAAAAAACTCTTGAATTTGCCTTTCAAATAATAATCCAGCTGTGACCAGTTTCCTAATGTAGTAGACACTGACACTTTAGTAAACTGCTTCCAGTAGTTATCACATTACTAAACCTTTCAGCATTCAAAATGTTGCACCATTGCAAATATGATGGCTGTTGCTGTTTCAGTGGTTGACTATCAGTTAACTCTATTTTAATAAGTCAAGTATTATCACAACTCTCATGTTTTACTAATATTTCAGTGACCAACTTTTACCAACACTTTAGAATATCCTAACCACAAAATGTCTTCTTCATTCATCACTTATGTTTGTTTAAAAGCAAAATGCAATTTACATTTTGAAAATCACTTCAGAAAAGGTGAGGTTTATTAATAACAATAGTGTTACTCATGAATTTATAAGATGAATGCATAAAACTCCTGTTTTCAGCTAGACTTCCTGGTAAGTACTTGTTAAAAAATGTCAAAGTGTTTCTAAACACTTGTTAGTTTTAATTAATTATATCAAAGTACTTTACAATTGAAAAGTTCTAACATAATGGTATATTGGCAGAGTACTTAAATAAAACATTCTAACATAATTGAGAGTTAGTATAAAGTTTTACGGAGTTGCCAGGTTTCAGATTTTTCTTGTGGTCTGATTTTAGTATTATTAATTATATACTATATTTTATGGAAAAACACTTTGATTCTACAAAAAAAAAACTTATTCATTCACAGAAACATTCCTTAGAACCAAAGAATACAATGCATAACTGGCATTCACACTTCACCCATTTGTATCACACAACATGGGAAAAGGAGTTCTACGAATTCAAGAAAGTTTCTTTTCTTCCTATTGTCTTCTATCCCTTTGTGCTCACTGTGAATTATACAACAATGAGAAAATAAGGCTTTTTTATTAGTCAGAATGTTTTCAAATTTACAGAAGATCTAATGTAGTTTAACCAAAAATCCAGTGTTCTACAAACAAAGTTCTACAGTTCTACCAGAAAGAAAGAAATCTTTTACAGTAATTTGGAATTCAATTATTCTTTAATTAAATTCCGTTATTCTGTTATTTAAATTCCATAATTCCACATTGTTCTGGCATGCAAGTTGGTAACAAAATTAACACTAGAGATATAAAATCACGTTATCTTTTTTCTGTATTATTCAAGTATTTATTGATTTATGCAGAAGGTTGAAGGGTAGAGAGATAGTAGGAGTAAATACTAGTGACCAAAGTTCAAAAAACATTATGTAGAACAGATGCAGTCTGGAATAAACTATTGTCCTTTGAACGGAACAGTTTTAAAAGTTCTTATTTTTTCTCATCATTTTACTGCACAAAATTCAACTAAAACCTACTTCAGTATCACAGGTTATCATACACTATCTGTTTTATTGAATGACCCTTTCTTCTATAAAATGACTCAGTATCCATGACACTCATATTAATTTCCTTACATAATAACAATTCTGTTGATTTCTAGAAACATGTACTACATAATCAGAGAAGTCCTAATTAGTAACAAGTATGTTAACAAATCAACAATTTCATTGTCTCAGAAAGATAAAAACTATAAATTATTACACATTACTTGTATTTGTTATCAGGTCATTAACTTCAAATGATAAAAGTATTTTCTTTCCATTTAGGCATAAAAAACGTACTTATTTTTTAGATGTCATTAACCCTATTTTAGCCAAGACTTCTAGGTTTTTTTAAAGAAAACAGGTGGCAATTCTTTACATTTCTGACTTCCACTACAGCAATGGTTTGATATGTACCAGTAACTTATTGGGCCGCCCAGCCAATCCAGACTACTGTCTTCTTTATTCTGCCTCTGGTAGTAAGGGTGGAGTGTTGGTTTAATTTTTAATACAGCCAAATGAGTAAATGCTTTGTACCATTGATATAGCTATCCTGCCACATATTACACCATAAAATGTACAGTAAACCCTGTTAAAACAGACCCTGCTTATAACAGACAGCTCTAAGAAACACGAATGCTGAAAATTTAAAGATAAACAGGTTCAAAAAATTACGATTAGCAATGCTGGATAATGTGAGCAAAGTAAAAGACCACTTGAACACCATGCCATTGAGTATGTTCAGCAATCAAAAAATGAAAACATATTGTCCATTCCATTATGGTCACTTGTGATACATTCCTAAGTTATTCATTAAAGAAATTAACTCTAATCAATCTGAAAAAAAAACAGTAATTTTTAAGCCAGTAAGTATGGAAAGGGATTCTAACACATAGTCATCTTGTTTTTGAAAAAGATAGATATTCGACAAAGTTTTCACTATATATAAGTACATCACTACCAACTCGGAACACAAAGTTTTTTATTGGTAAAAACGTAAAAGATTTACCATATAGCCTGCACCAGTTTTTGCTTATTAATTATTAATATTGGTGTTACTTTCACTGTAAACTTACTTGTTTTATTCGCTCAGACGATGTTTCGGAGTGGTGTTCTCCTTCTTCAGTGAGTTTGGATATGGACTGTGCCAAGTTTTCGGTAATTTTATGTATAACGGTTTTTAGTTAACAGGTTGTATGTGGGGGTGGAGGTGGGGGGATTGGCGCAGGAGTTTCAATTGTTGTATGTGTTGTTAATTATTGTGTCAAATAGTGTGTTTGATTTAAATTGTAAATGGTCATTGAGTATGTTGTTTGGTTGTGTTTGTATATTTCAAATTGTTCTGTGGTGTTAAGTTTACGACTTTTGGGTAGGTAGTGTAAAATTTCAAGGTTTTTTCCTATATATTGGTGTAGCTGTGGTTTTCTGTTTGGATGTGTGTGGCAAATGTGGATTGTATGTTATTATTGGTTATTGCTTTGGTGTGTTCAGAAAATCTGGATGAAAAAGATCTTCCTGTCTGGCCTATGTAGAACTTGTTGCAATCATTGCATTTTAATTTGTAAACACCTGTTTTGTTGTATATGTCAATGTCTTTGTTTGTGCCGTTGATGTACCTTTTGATGGTGTTGTTGGTTCTGTATGCTAATTTGTAGTTGTATTTTCTGAATGAGTTGGCAATTCTGTGTGTGTTTGAGTTGTAGTATGTGAGTGTGATGTATTTATATTGTTGTGTGTTGTTTTTATTTTGTGGTTTGTTGTTTTTGTTTTGGATCTGTCTATGTAATTTGTTTATTAAATCCGGGTTGTAGCCATTTTGTAGTGCTATGTATTTTATGGTGCTGAGTTCTTCTTTATAGTCTTGTTTATTCAGTGGTATTTTAGTGAGTCTTTGTAGCATATGGTTGAAGGCTGCATGTTTATGTTGTGTTGGATGATTTGATGTGTTGTGGATGACCATGTCAGTTGTGGTTGGTTTTCTGTAGATTTTATATGTGTGCGTATTGTTTGTTTTGGTGATAGTTAGGTATAGAAAGTTTATACAGTTGTTTTTTCTATTTCTATGGTAAATTTGAGTTTGTGGTGTATGGTGTTGATGTATTTGTGGAATTTTTCCACTTGTCTTACCAATAAAAAACTTTGTGTTCCGAGTCGGTAGTGATATACTTATATTTAGTTAATCAACGGGCACGTCAAAACCCACTTAATTTCTCTTTGTACTCTAGCTGACTTTATTCGTTGATTTTATACTTTATCTTTAAACATACCATAACTTTGTGTGTGTGTGTGTGTGTGTGTGTGTGTGTGTGTGTGTGTGTGTGTGTGTGTGTGTGTGTGTGTGTGTGTGTGTGTGTGTGTGTGAAATTAAAATTATTACTTGATTATTTCTTTATCTAATTTTAACTTATATTTCACACTTATTTATTTAATTTCATACTTTCTTCTACTATACAAAATTATACTATTGCAGTTATTTATACAATATTATAGTTGTAGTTATACTGTACTATCTTTCAGTCTCCTCATAGGCCACTCCCACTTCTCCTTTCTCTTTAGCTTCTCATCTCTTGCTATCTCCATATTACAATATGAGAATCCCGCTTTCCCACCAAACACTTGCATTCTACACCACATTCCTCTTTTGTGGTTTGATTCTTTGCCAAGAACTAAAATATACTATTATAATGTGGAGCAATATTTTAGTTCAACATTTTTCCCTTGCTGCCTGAACCATTTTTCGCTCATTGTGAGTTTTATCAGAGGCTACTGTTAGGAGTGCTGTTCATTCAATTTTTGGTCATGGCACTGTAATTCAAAAAAGATTGTCATTGTGTGTGATTGTAATCTATTCAAACTGTGATTTAAATTGTGTCTGTTCATTTAGGATGTTGCTTCCATGCATTTCATCTGTTTGTATGTTTCTAGTTATTCAAATGTGTCTAGTTTTCTGCCTTTAATATGTGCGTGTAGAATTTCCATGTTGTTGTTAATGTTTGTGCATGTGTGGTCTGCATCAATGAGATGGTTAGCAATAAGTGTAATGCTTTTATATGTTCAATATATCTTTTCGTTTTTTTTTAACTGTCTCCAAGTCACGTTACTAACTATTTAGAATTAATATTAGGCAATTACCTGTATTAACGTCCGTCTTGTGACTTATTTGGTTTTTTCCTTAAAACGACGCGTTTCAAGGATAAATCCTCATCATCAGGTTTCAATACTATAAAAATCGATACTATATATATCGACATGTTATTGTCAATGTTTTTGTATGTGTGGTTTGCTTCAGTGAGGTGGTTTGCAAAGGTGGATTCTGTAGTGGAGTGGAGTGCCTTTGTGTGTTCAATGTATCTCTGTTTGAAGCTACGTCCTGTCTGGCCTATGTTTAATCTGTGAATCATGGACATGAAGGCTACCCATATCCATTGCACTGAAGGTTTGTGTTGCATTAGGTGATGGAGGTGTTATGTATCAGTGTGTCAGATACAACACAAAGGCACTCCACTCCACTACAGAATCCACCTTTGCAAACCACCTCATTGAAGCAAACCACACATACAAAAACATTGACAATAACATGAAAATTCTACACATACACACAAAAGGCCGAAAACTAGACACTCTAGAACAATTGGAAATATACAAACACACGAAAACAAATAAAAACGACATCCTAAACGAACAGACACAATTCAAATCGCACGCATTATTCGAACATATCTCAACCCACACACACAACATCGATCTTTCGAAATTCGATTCCGTCGCCCACAACAGGGCGGACAGCGCTACCAGCGGCAACCTCTGAAGATGCCTTTGAAAGGTGAAAACTAGTTCAGGTTGTAAGGTGAAACTTTATGTTTTTACTTACAAAAAACTTTGTGTTCCGAGTCGTTAATGTAATAGTTATATTTTGCATTATCTCAGTCAAATGGTGTGCCACTTCATCACTTAGTAAGAATGTCCCTGATTACTTCTTTATTGAATGAGTGAAGTAAGTTCTCAGTTTTGACTTAACCATTTGCAATCTGTCTATCTATCTGCCTAAGTTTGGGGGGATGTTTCATGATAACTTTTGAATGTTCTCACCAACTGATTTTCATAAAACTTAGTGGTGACCATACATCTGCCCCATATATGATTTATCCCCTCCCAAAATTAGGATGGTGGGAGACAAACATTTGAGGAACTCAAAATTTTGAAAAAATTAAAAATCCATAAGAGATTTCTAATACACAAAAATGCAAAATTAAAGAGAACTTTAACCAAAATCTGAATATAATTTTCAGTTTTCGAATTTTCAAAATTGTAAGGCAATAAGATCCAAAAAGAGGATCATAATTACTGAAAATTGTACAAATCCATGACTGGTTCAAATTAAAGGGAATTTTAACCAACATCTAAATATAGTGTTCAGTTTTGTTAATTTCAAATTTTAGGAATCCAGAGCCAAAAAATAATATAAAATTTAAAAAAAATTTGGAAAAATTTAAAAATCCATGGCAAGCACCATGACTCAAAAATGGAAGTCAGGATTTTGAGGAAAACTGTAAATGTGTATGTAGAATTTTATTCAAAATAGGAACTCTGTATCTTTAATCATTTGAAAAAATTTATATACTGTATGTCACACTGCACTGAAATTTTGGACCACCTTCAAAATGTTTGTAAGCTAATAGTTTTAACAATGTTTGTAAATTAGATTTCCAAAAAAACTTTAAGATATTGTTATCAATTATGTTCATTTGTGAAAAGGTTAGATACAGTCCTACAAATGTCTATGAAACATATAAATTTAAAAGGTAACACTAAATTACTTGTAATTTAGGGATTATGATTATAATTAACCTAGTATATTAATTTCTATGCATAACATACATGTAACCCCTTTATTTGGACATATGTACAAAAGAAACACAAAAAAGTAACAGTAAACTAAAACAGAACAAGAAAAAACATAAAATATTAGAACTCATGTATAAGCTCCTTTTCATTATCTTTCTTGGCTAATGCTAAAAATTGTATGAACAAAGAACTTTACTTATAGCTCTGAAAAATTAAAATTTATTAATTTGATTGTATCTAATCATAAATACATTTTGTTCAAAATAGTGAGCGAGTTCTGCAGATTAGGGAGCTTACTAGTAAGTATATCCTTAATTTAGTTTCTTTGGTAAAAAATGTGTTATCCTGTACCAGCCAGTTTAAGGATTGACTGCCCTCTCCACTTTTAATATCGGGTCATTCACTGACCAATATTATCACCATCTCTACTCAAAAACACTCTAAATAACTAAACAGCATGATCTATCCTATTATATTATAATTTATAACAATCTTACACCTGACAGGTTCCCTATTTAAACACTGTTTTTTAACAGATAACTAATGACTGATACATTCTTTTTTTTATGCATTTGCCAGTCTTTGTAAGAGACCTTCCTGCTGGCTATTATAAATGTATCATCCCCTTAACAAAATTTATTTATTGTCTCCCTTTCAAATTAACATCCAGTTAAAGATGCATAGTGCCAAATAATTAATCCATTATCAAATTAAATAATAAAGATCTAAGGGAGTCCTACTTGGATTTCGTTGTCCATGACGTGTCCGTTACTTAACTAAATATCACTATAATATTGACGACTCGGAACACAAAGTTTTTTATAAGTAAAAACGTAAAGTTTTACCTTACAGCCTAAACCGGCTTTCACCTATAGAAGGCTTCATCAGAGGCTCCTGATGAAGCCTTCTATAGGTGAAAGCCGGTTTAGGCTGTAAGGTAAAACTTTACGTTTTTACTTATAAAAAACTTTGTGTTCCGAGTCGTCAATATTATAGTAATATGGAGTCCTACTGTTGAATTCCATCTTTCTATAACCTCCAAATCTAAAAAGCTTTCCTTAGTTTTAATTTTGTTCAATTTAGTCATTACAATTGTTTGTTCGCTTACAAAACTACTAACAAAACAGAACGCACACTATAAAAACACACACACAAAGCACAAAACAAATTCAATCTACCTGGTGTTTATAAACTAAATTGCTCAAATTGCAACAAATTCTATATATAGGCCAGACAGGACGCAGCTTCAAACAAAGATACATTGAACACACAAAGGAACTCCACTCCACTAAAGAATCCACGTTTGCAAACCACCTCATTGAAGCAAACCACACATACAAAAACATCAACAATAACATGAACATTCTACACGTACACACAAAAGGGCGAAAACTAGACACTCTAGAACAATTGGAAATATACAAACACACGAAAGCAAATAAAAACGACATCCTAAACGAACAGACACAATTCAATCGCACACATTATTCGAACATATCTCACCCCACACACACAACATCGATCTTTCGAAATTCGATTCCATCGCCCACAACAGGACAGACAGCGCTACCAGCGGCAACCTCTGAAGAAGCTTTTTAAAAGTGAAAACTGGTTCAGGTTGTAAGATTGTAAAGTAAAACTTTATGTTTTTACTCATAAAAAACTTTGTGTTCCGAGTCGTTAATGAAATAGTTGTATTTAGTTAAGTAACGGACACGTCATAGACAACGAAATCCAAGCACCTTTTCTGTTACTATTTATATTGTCAATTTTAAAATAACGATATCTAATGGCATTACCTTAAAATAGTTAACTTCTATTTTAATTTCTCTTTACTGAACAGTTTAATAACATTTATTCTCATTCACAACCCATAGGTACTTCTGCATATTTAAAAATTGTTTGAAGTAATTCTCTTAATTTTTCTGTTACATTTTGGCTTTGTATTTTTACAAGTGTGATATACATCTGAATTCATCCTGGAGCTTTACTACTTTTCAGCATTCTTAAATCCATGTATAACTAACTAAACTATAGCTGACTGGGCTAAATTTAGGGAAGATAAAAATTCTAGTTATGGCATTTCCATTTTTCTTGAAACATATTTCATCACTGTCAATCATACTACATAAATTGTATAATCACATATAACCAGTACATTTTTTCAAAAAGACACAAATTCAACAACATTCTTTCTGACATTATAATCAATAAGAAAATTCATTGGAATTAAAATCTTTGTAGAAGACAAATTTTTTTATTAAGCTTCATAAACAACCCCTTTTCAAAGGGCACATTTTTATGATATTTAAAACTGTGACTCTTCATTACCTCTTTTTTTTATTATTTATGTTATTAAGATCTGTTTGTACACTTCCACGTTTGAATAGCTTCCTTGGTCATCCAGTTCTCAGTGGCTAATAAAGTGTCTGATTTATTGTAAAATCCCTTGTCTTCAGTGATAAATTTATCTAATTTTGAGCAATTCATATCTAATTTCTGGCATTTTCCCCTTTTACTTTTATACGCCTACAAACATCACGAAGAACATACACTATACAGAGTTTTCAGAATTATAAATGTTTGTCAGTACTAATCCTAAAATAAAATTAATATTGACAATATTTTGTCAATAAAGAATTGACAACAAAGAACGTGACAATATTAATGTCAACAGCCTTGATGATTAATGGTGGTGGTGGTGATGATGACGATGACAACGATGATGATGATGATGATTAATATAATAAAAGTAACAGTGAAATATGAGGGCTGTCCAGAAAGTAACTTACGTTTTAGAATAAGTAATAAAAAAAAAATGAAAGAAAAATTTTTTATTTACACACTTGAAAACTACATTCTTAGACTATTTTTCCACGTAGTCTTCATTCAAGTTCAAACACTTATCGTAACGATTTACAAGTTTTTGAAAGCCATCATCGTAAAAATCTACCGCCTGCGATTTCAGCCATTCATTAACGCCTGCCTTCAGCTCTTCATCATCTTCAAAGCGCTGCATTGCCAGCCACTTTTTCATACGCATGAACAGGTTGTAATCACTCGGTGCCAGATCAAGGCTGTATGGGGGATGATTGAAAATCTCCCATCCAAATTTTCCCAGACGTTCTTGCGTTCGTGCTGCTGTATGTGGTCGGGCGTTGTCGTGGAAGAATAATACCCTGGAGTTCAACTTACCGCGTCACTTGTTTTGGATTGCTCTCCGCAGCTTTTTTAAGGTTTCACAGTAAACCTCGGAGTTGATTGTGGTACCCTGTTCCATAAACTCTACCAGGAGAACCCCTTTTCTGTCCCAAAAAACTGTCACCATCATTTTCCTTGCTGGCAAGGTGTGCAAACACTTCCTCGGTTTTTGAGTGAGCAAGTATGGCCCCATTCCATGGATTGATTTTTTGTTTCACAATTAACGTACCTAACCCAGGTTTCATCCCCCATTAAAATGCGGTCCAGTAGAGAATCACCATCCTTGTCATAGGCATCAAGAAGTGACAATGCTGATGCCATTCGCCGGTTTTTGTGCATTTCTGTAAGCATTTTCGGGACCCATCGCGCACAAAACTTATGGTAACCAAGCTTTATCGTGACAACTTCATGAAGTAAACTACGTGAAATTTGAGGAAACTCACGTGATAGCTCAGTAATCGTAAAGCGGCGATTTTCACGGATTTTTTTTATTGATTTTCTCCACCAGTTTGTCAGTAAGAACACTCGGCCAGCCACTTCGCTCAGCATCGTACACATTGGTGCGGCCATTTGCATGTCCACGGCCATTGGTGCACCAATGAATGTCCACCGGTCTTCAGTTTTCTGCTTGCAGAAATCGTATTACTGAGCGCACTTCACAGCTCATGGGATTTTCAATCGCAGCACTCATTTTAAAAATTATTAGTAAAGCACAGAAACACAAGACAAAACTATACCGTCCCCAGCTGGATGCATACTGAGTCACGCCACCCAGTGTCACCAAGATGGCGGTGCTAGCCCCGCCCCATCGCTGCCCACACTGAAACGTAAGTTACTTTCTGGGCTGCCCTCATACAATCATCATTTTTATTTTTATGTATCACTTCATTAACTTTGTTTATTAAATTTAAAAAACATAATATTGACATTAATTTTTAATGTAAATGTTATTACGAGTAAATTATTTAAATATGTATATAATATTAACATTAGTACAGCTAAAATAATTAGACATGAAACGGGTGTGAGAATGCACAGTGTCAAAAGATTTCATTGCACATGTGTAGCTTTGACGTATTGTTATCCATCCAATCAATTTGTGTTCAGAATAACTGGATGGTTGGTTGTCACATGATTGCTGTCATGGCTGGTTACCTCACACCCTATTTCCTACACTGCTTTCCTGTCCCCCACTATAATCTGCATGAATCGTTTCATGCCTTACCATTTCATCAGAAAGTATTAATCTATACATAGTATAAAGTAAAGTCGATCCGTTTTCTCTCTGTGTTTGAAATCGCTAATCTCAGGAAGTACTGAACGGATTTTATTCAAGTTTTCGCCAATAGATAGAGTGTCTATTGAGGAACATTTATGTGTATAATTAATACATATATGTTGTACATTAGCTTAGCTATCACGGTTTATGTCAAGTAAGTGGTATAGTTTATATCTTATATATAAAAATGAATGTTTCTTTGTTTGTCCCGTATGCGTTCCTATACCATTCATCCGATTGCGATGAAACTTCGGTGAGTTGTTGTACGCACGCCCGCAAAGGTTTCTGTATTTTTTCGATGGGGTCCTTTGGGGGGTTCTTTGGGGTCTTCCACATCTCCTCCTAAACCACTGGACCGATTTCAACCAAACTTGGCACAAATATTTTACACAACGGGAGAACCAACATAGGATAGGTGTTTTTTCGATGGGGTCTTTTGGGGGGGTTCTTTGGGGTCTTCCACATCTCCTCCTAAACCACTGGACCGATTTCAACCAAACTTGGCACAAATATTTTACGCAACGGGAGAACCAACATAGGATAGGTGTTTTTTCGATGGTGTCCTTTTGGGGGTTTCTTGGGGTCTTCCACATCGCCTCCTAAACCACTGGACCGATTTCAACCAAACTTGGCACAAATATTTTACGCAAAGGGAGAACCAACATAGGACAAGTGTTTTTTTTCGATACGATCCTTTGAGGGGTCCTTTGGGGTCTTCCCCGTCTCCACCTAAACCATTGGACCGATTTTAACCAAACTTGGCACAAATATTTTACGCAACGGGAGAACCAACATAGGACATGTGTTTTTTCGATACGATCCTCTGGGGGATCCTTTGCGGTCTTAAAAAACTATTAGATATTGGCAACCCAATAGAATAGATTCTGTTCTAAATATATTATCGCATTAAATTGAAGACCACGCGAACGAAGTTGTGGGCAACAGCTATTTATTTTTAAGAAGCCTACTTTAATTGAACTTTATTAATTAAACTAACATTTTCATTATGTACAACGTGAAACTCCGTAGCGAAGCACGGGTATTCTGCTAGTATAGTATATATTGTGAATAAATCTACTCAGGTGAAATTACAGAAAACTGAAAGTAAATGTATCCAAGCGCAATGGTAAATCATAAAATTATTAAACTGATTTTCAGGGTTGATTTTTATTATGGCTAGAGTTTCTTGATTACATAACTGGTAAAAAATAAAAGGAAAGTAGAAATGCATAAAAAGTATTTTTCGAAACATTATTAAACTTGGACTTGGGTAGTTTTACCACTAACCCCTTGATATTATTTACTTATGTCAAGTGAGTATCAAATATTTCTGCTATTACTGTTCACTGTTATATTGTTACTTAGTGGTAAGTTTTAGATAGTATACATTCAGTATATAAACCTCACTGAAGAAGGAGCAACATAATTACTGAACATCTTTATTAGTTCATCAACGAGACTTATAATAAAATAAAAACTGTTCTGCCGACGGACAGCATGTCCGACTGCAACTGTGTCTTGAAATGAAGAGAAGGGTTTTCAGTCGAACCCTTAATTTATACCCTCTCGAGATTCCGCACCTGTTGGCTCCAAAATCATATTGTCTAGACCTGCAGATCACATGCTAGCCCCCACTCCCGAACCTTTTAATATATTTGCAATTTTTAGCAAATAGCAATGTTTTGTATGGAATCAAGATAGTACAAATCATAGTTAATTTGATTAAGCACTCACTATATTAATTTGAGCATCTTAGGGTATTTTGCGTATTTTTGCACATTTATTTTGCACTGTCTCCGCGTAATGTGTCCTATTAATGTCATTTTCTCACTGGGAATAACTATAAATTTTACACACACTTTGGTGCCTTTGGTCTGTTTATACACTAATTAGTTTTCATGCAGTGAATTAAAATAATTATTTTATTAATTACTTGGGGAGGGTAGCTGAGATTCCTGTCTGTACACGCATCACTAACCACACACAAGATACATGCGTAACACACATACAATGAGCAGGTGTTTCTTGCCTGTTGAAACAGGTTAATTTCTACCCTAATATAACAATGAAATATTTTTACAGTCTCAGACCTGTCCATTTACCCCAAACTTATATTAATTTTTCAAATTTTATATTTATTTAAAATAATGCTCAATACAGCATATGGCTGTATCGTTGCTATATATATATCCATCATTTTCTATATAAGTAACTCGATGTTTCTTGCAGTAATTATATAATTTGTGATGTTTTCAATTAAAAAAAAAAAAAAAAAAAAAAAGAATATACAATATTATCTACTTGCAGAAGAAACAAATTGAAAACATCACAAATTTTATATATATATATAGTAATGGTATATATCTTCAACAAACAATAATGAAGAAACATGACAAAAATAAATTATTTAAATACTTAACACTATGATAAAAAGGGATGAGTCAGAGATAAAAGAATGAGTGATTAAAATAATAATACGATCAAACATATGAAGGTGTTAAGTTACCATTAATTTGTAACAATAATAATAAGTAATAAAGTCAAAATTTATGTAATTTGCATAATTATCGTGTCACCGGAATAATACGTTCTTAGCTCAGTTAAATTCATTAGGCTTTGGGTCCAGAATGCCGTTAAGTAGACAGAGGCAGTGGTTACAGGGTATTGAAATAATGAGGTACACACATTAGTATAACGAACTTGATTGTATTTATCAAATTGTGTTGTATCTTAATACACATATGTATTTTGGTAATTGTAAAATTTCAAAATGGCGGCGATCTCATCTCGCCTTGCCTTCGGTTCAAGGTTACGTACATAGATTCATTATTTGGTTACCATTATTCTTTCAATTTCATTACTGCTAGCATTGATGAACTTTATTGTTTTCTTTATATTTTAATGATACTCACAGTTCGTTAACTTCACAAACCAACGCCTCATGTTATATTGAAGTTGATCAACTTAATCACACACTCTATGTCTCTCACACTCTCACTCTCTTTGAAAATTTACACATGTGTATTTAAAGTATGGCTTGAGCTCATTTAAAATGTAATTTAGAATTTATAAAATAATTTGACTAGGGACTTTCCTGTGACTGAAGCGGCGTAGATTCCTCTTCATGGCGATTAGGCAGGTGGTCGGCCGAAATTGGTGTTGTTGTGCCCACTGATTTTAATTGAAATTCATTTTTAAACTGTTCACTGACTCGAGTATAATTACTGTTAAACTTTTGTAAAGAGCTATTGCATGTTGTTTAGTAACTATTACATAATTGGCAAAATTTTGCCCACTGCACTGTGGCGAGCGTATAGGCTCGGTGGCTGCTGTTGTTGAACTGGGCGGAAGCCGGCACAATTAGTATGCAAATTTGTTGCGCCTGACGTCATTGTCTATTGTTCTTTTCGCTTCCGACTGGTTAATACGTAATAGTTCTTTAACTCGTCATTGTTTTGGTGACGATTTATTATCATGGACCAATAGAAAGTCAGTATTGTCAGTTTTTAGCGCCTAACACTGCCATTATCGTTGTTTCAATTTGCTCGTACGCCTCTGACCTTGGATCGGCTCTCCACCGGTGAATTTACATATGTTTTGGGACTTGGGTCAAAACTAACCTTGTCTGATTTAACTTGATGATTACAATAAAATTTACAATAAAAACACCCTTACATCCCATTATTCCGATACAGACAATTTGGTACTGTTACAAAACCCCCTCAATGAAAGGTTTTGTGTCGAGACACAAAAACTTTCATTGACTCATTCATACTTTTCTAAAAGGATCAGTTCAGATATGTTCCACAACCCCCTGTAGTGTTAATAAAAAGAAAAGATCAATCACTTACCCTTGGTTCCATAGTGTCGATCGTACCCGTCTGACCTTACTGGACTTCTCCTGAGAGATCCCTACACCATAAGGCCATGAGGCACTGTACGCCCCTGTTCTGACGCTCCGGCCAGCGCAGGACCGCGGTCACAACACCATAAAAACTCTGAAACATTCAATACAAAATTTCAAATAGTGGCCTTCTTCATTTACATCTCTGCAACTGATATGTTTCCTCTTAGATGCATTGGTTTGTGATTTGAGGCATTTGTTTCATTTATTTATAAAATACCAAATAACACAACAAAATATAACAAGATTTAAGACAGATCAGCCTTCTCCTTTTCGACACTCCTATATATTCTTATCAAGTTCTCTGACTTTAGTCAACGTCAAATTACCTCTCTCATCATGAAATTATACCCTTATACTAAACACAACATAAAAATTTTGTATTCTCCAACAACAACTACTATTTTTATTCATTTATTTCAATCACTATCAGTATATTTCTCTAGCATGGCAGCATTTTTAACTATCTAAATTTCTTTATTCATTTCTTTACTTTAATTTTACTCCTTTTAACAGAATCATTTTTTCCAGAGACTTGTTACTCTAACACAAAATTTAATGTTATCATGGTCACTACCCTTACAGTAGCCTCCTAACCTATTTTACCATCAACCTAATCAAACATAATAAAATATTGTACATTAAACATTAAACACTAACATTGAACAATTCACATTATTTAATTCATATTTACATAACTTGTAGCAAAACTTTATAACATCATTACTATCAACAATTCTCTATTAACTTTTATCATTTAACATTCATTTAGATTCTATACAACAACAAAATTTCAAATATACCATTACCTTTCTACTATGAATTTTCCCTTTTCTAACCCCTTTTATCCTTATTAGTTTGGGTGACTCTCAATTACTCACTATTTTCCATCTCTTATTTTGGTATTCGTCAATCTAACCTTACTCACCTCCTTTTTTCTACTAACAACCGCTTCTAACCATTAATACATTATGACACCAATATCTCTATAATAACCCCCTTCACAAATCCCATTTAAAACCTCTGGCACCGCTCATTGTTTTGTACTAGTATGTGTGTATTCCCTCTAACCAACTCATTCCCTTATCGGTTCCTGACCCTTTCAGTTAACCCTTTCCGGCACACAACGGTCCACT
Organism: Magicicada septendecula; assembly: GCA_034769895.1. NCBI lineage: Eukaryota > Metazoa > Arthropoda > Insecta > Hemiptera > Cicadidae > Magicicada > Magicicada septendecula. The sequence continues at coordinate 536,958,419 of CM068368.1, forward strand.
CCCGTCTCAACATCTCTCGTTGGACTCCTACACCAATACCCTTATTACAAAATATCACCAACAACAACTATAAAATTACCATCCACATTACTCAACTCTACATATAATCGCTACCTACTGTGTCCCTAAAATATCTAACACCTCTTTATATATTATCAGCATCTCAGCACTTTATTTTTCCTAACTCCCAATAACTCTATTTACCTAACTCCAATGTCCTTATTTATCACTATCCCCAAACTCTTTATAACATTTCAACATTAATATACCATTAGAAATTCATCACTTATCTGCTAACAACACCTTTCATATCCAAATACATTACCTGCTTAATCATTTATTACCCTTAGAACCTGAATCTCACAATATCATTTAAACTTCCTTTAGTTATTTAAAATCCTACAATACATGTTTACATAAAAATTACATAAAATACACAACAGCAAAAATACACAAATACATAGACATTAATACACAAAATATACAATTCACACAATCATGAAATCATTTGCCATAATCAGTCCTAATCAGTCCATTTTTAAAAACACTGTCCACACACTTAAATGTTCATAACACAATAGAAGGTCTACCCTCCATCGTTAAACAATAGTCTTATCTTTGGTCTGTACAATTTATTTTTTATTAAATACGTTATATTAACATCATTAATATAATACACATTTAAATTCTTATATTTTATAAAACCATCATAATTAATAGGGTTATTCCCTATCAATTCAACATACAACTTGTCACGATTGGTTATTGTCCTGTCACCTCCAGTATAATCAGTCACCACTAGGTACGTTATAAAGTCATTATTTCCGTTATCATCTTCTCCTACTGCTATATCAGCTTCATTATAAGGTAAGTATTTCATATATTTTGTTTTCTTCCATCCTACTCTCTCTATCAACTCTTTATAACCTCTATCTAACTTAAATACTTGCATCTCACCATCTACACACAACTCTTTCGCTAATATCTCTCACTCCATTCAGAGGGTACTACTACATTAAAACCTCTCCTGATTTCTACAGGAACAATACAACAATTCAAAAAACAATTATCGGTAGACCATTTATCTACCCAATACACTCGTGAAGCCTTTTCTTCACCCCCGACTACAACATTACGGGAAAAATTTACCCCCTGCAACCCCTTTATCTGTAAATTCTCTCTATACTTTCTCTCTAATTCATCAACACTTTTTATCACTTCATTATCAAATTCTACTCCCATTATACTTTTATCACCACTCTCAATACTCACACAATTATTTTCTAACACCATATTTGTAATCCTATTATCATAATTCTCACCACTACTTACCTTGTCTTTATTTTCATTCAATTTATTTGATTCTCTACTCTTATTTTCTAACTGTATTTTGTCTAACTTTGTACCTATTTCATTTAATCTTTTGTCCAAATTACAACTCTGTTTTTTAATTTCTTTTTTGATGTCATTGAACTGTTCATCAAATTGGTTTAATTTTTCGTTAAAATTATCTAATTTAGTATCGAATTTGATGCTCTGCTCATTGAAAAGCAGTTTCATCATTCTTATTATGTCATTTTCCTCAACTCTTTTTGTTGGGGCTGGTGTTGAACAAATACTATCACCCATCATTTCTGATTCTGTTCTACTCGTCTCATTACTGTTTGCCATTTCTTTTTATTATATTAACAATACTAAATTTGTTTTAGTTGTTGTGTTATACTCTACTCGTACCATACATAACCTATACAGGTAACCTCTATTTTTTCTCGTACGTTTCATTACCCATCTAACCTCTGCTTGTCTACTTATTTATATATTTTTATTTATATATAAAGTCCAAGTTCGGGCTGCCATCTGTTAACTTACCAATAAAGTCCCTGTTCTGGGCGCAATCTGTTAAGTTACCATTAATTTGTAACAATAATAATAAGTAATAAAGTCAAAATTTATGTAATTTGCATAATTATCATGTCACCGGAATAATACGTTCTTAGCTCAGTTAAATTCATTAGGCTTTGGGTCCAGAATGCCGTTAAGTAGACAGAGGTAGTGGTTACAGGGTATTGAAATAATGAGGTACACACATTAGTATAACGAACTTGATTGTATTTATCAAATTGTGTTGTATCTTAATACACATATGTATTTTGGTAATTGTAAAATTTCAAAATGGCGGCGATCTCATCTCGCCTTGCCTTCGGTTCAAGGTTACGTACATAGATTCATTATTTGGTTACCATTATTCTTTCAATTTCATTACTGCTAGCATTGATGAACTTTATTGTTTTCTTTATATTTTAATGATACTCACAGTTCGTTAACTTCACAAACCAACGCCTCATGTTATATTGAAGTTGATCAACTTAATCACACACTCTATGTCTCTCACACTCTCACTCTCTTTGAAAATTTACACATGTGTATTTAAAGTATGGCTTGAGCTCATTTAAAATGTAATTTAGAATTTATAAAATAATTTGACTAGGGACTTTCCTGTGACTGAAGCGGCGTAGATTCCTCTTCATGTCGATTAGGCAGGTGGTCGGCCGAAATTGGTGTTGTTGTGCCCACTGATTTTAATTGAAATTCATTTTTAAACTGTTCACTGACTCGAGTATAATTACTGTTAAACTTTTGTAAAGAGCTATTGCATGTTGTTTAGTAACTATTACATAATTGGCAAAATTTTGCCCACTGCACTGTGGCGAGCGTATAGGCTCGGTGGCTGCTGTTGTTGAACTGGGCGGAAGCCGGCACAATTAGTATGCAAATTTGTTGCGCCTGACGTCATTGTCTATTGTTCTTTTCGCTTCCGACTGGTTAATACGTAATAGTTCTTTAACTCGTCATTGTTTTGGTGACGATTTATTATCATGGACCAATAGAAAGTCAGTATTGTCAGTTTTTAGCGCCTAACACTGCCATTATCGTTGTTTCAATTTGCTCGTACGCCTCTGACCTTGGATCGGCTCTCCACCGGTGAATTTACATATGTTTTGGGACTTGGGTCAAAACTAACCTTGTCTGATTTAACTTGATGATTACAATAAAATTTACAATAAAAACACCCTTACATCCCATTATTCCGATACAGACAATTTGGTACTGTTACAAAGGTAATCATGAAAGTAACCTCTAATAAGAAAAAAGTAACAAGCAATGGACCGAAACGTTGAAAACAATGATAAATGGCAATTTAACCACAATAGCCCAATAGATGGTAAGTGAGAAGGTAGGACCAGCCCCAAAACCAAGGAAAGAATATATAAATGATAACACATTGTAAGTGAATAAGTAGAACCAGCCAACACTAACATAAGGATGTATAAATAATTAACATGGAAGTGAGAAGGTAGAACCAGCCCCAACACCAAGAAAGGGATATATAAATTATAACAAATGAAGTAAAGACAGTGAAAGTGCACATCACCAGTGATAAACCAAGAAAAGAGACCAATCAAAAAAATAATTGTATATAATGATGATGACTGTAAACACAGACAAACAATATAAAATAAGAAGTGTTAAATTTTAATGACTTAAGTTTTAGAAGGGTACATTAACCCAAATGAATAGAGATAACTATGACAAATCAAACTAGCACGATACAAACTTGTTAACTGTATAATCAAACCTAGTAGAGTGAGAGATAGGAATTAGAATAATAATGAGCATTTTTAAAAAATGAGAAAGAGAATTTTAGTAAGCAATACCCACCAGTAACACTTAAACCAAATATAGAGTGCAAGGTGTTAGTATTAAAATACCCAAAGTAAATAGAACCCCATCGATAGTGATAAACACCGATAAATCAGTGGAAAAAGTTTTAAGAGTGCATAAAAAGTGAGTGAAAGCTAATAATTGCTAAACACAGAAAGGACTGTGGCAATCAAAAGCAATTATAAGTGAACACCAGTATATGACAAACTAAACTAAAGTGTAGTAGATTAAATACTCAATAGAATTAAGATAGCAGTAGTAGTGACTACATATCATATATTAAAATTTGAACAATGAGTATTCTAAGTGGCAATTTATGTTATTGTCAAGGTATTTAAGAAAAATTGACTATTAGTGTGATAATACACAGTATAGAGAATTTCTAATATACAGAGGTATAAAACCAAATATTATTAACCCAAAATGATAGGGGAAAGACATTTAATAATAATAATATAGTCATTAAAAGATTTTAATATAATATAGTAAAATGTTATTAGAGTGTCATGCTAATGACCTAATGTCATATAGAATTAGTAATAAGGAATTATCATTATGGTCAAATAATTAATTAATGTTTATATGTTTGTTTTTTATACTATGTAATAATTATTACTCACCAAAGAGTATGAGGAGATGAAGAAAATGAACATTGTGAGTAATGACAAGCAAATAATTATGTTTAATGAATAGAATTTGTAACGGGCCAAATTTATGGGTTATTTTATTTTATTGCATTTTTTGGAGATTTATAAAAATATGTGTGAAGTCTAATTTCAACGGAGACAGACCACGTGTTGTAAGAACAGTTTTAACAAAGGCGACGCAATATCACGTTGTGCAATCGGTAACCAAGAATTCACCCAGCCTTCATTTCCACGAACTTTGTAAGAGTGTGACAGCGCGCCCATACGCATCACACAACCAGGCGCGCGGACCCACACGATAGGGAACCGCAAAGATGGCCAAGTGAATAATTTCTGTTCGCCTCCTTTACTAAGGCGACGGATATAAAAATTAAGGCCCGCCTATTTTGTGACATCAGCCAGTGCCGCACCAATATCATAGACGATCGGCACATAAACAACAGCATGAGTTTAAATGGGACGAAGCTACGGCGAACAACTACAAGGCATTGGTTTCCACAACGAGAGACTCAATCAAGTCAGCGGCGCATGCTACGCCGTTCTCGCAGTTCGTTCACTGATTGTGTCTGCGCAGGCACAGAGCCAAATGGGCTCTTCAAAATTTTATAAGTTGTAATCTCAAAAGTAAATTTAAATTAACCACCATGTATCCGTGGTAGTAGTGCGCATGTGAGGACAACCAAATCTGTTTTATTCGACGGCGATGCAATTATTTACAAAATTAATCGAGCTCGAGTGGTCACCGCGTGCCGGCAAGGGGTTGTATTTTAAAATGTTAAGGGTATTGTAATTTTCTGTGTGTCTGTGTGTGTGTAAAAATTGCAGGCTGGGCTGTTTGTGTTTATATTTGTGTGTCATAATTAAGGTAAGCCAGTAGAATAAGTAATTACAAGTAGTACTCATATAGCAAATCAAACAAAAGAAGAAATTATTAAACTTGATGATTACAATAAAATTTACAATAAAAACACCCTTACATCCCATTATTCCGATACAGACAATTTGGTACTGTTACAAAGGTAATCATGAAAGTAACCTCTAATAAGAAAAAAGTAACAAGCAATGGACCGAAACGTTGAAAACAATGATAAATGGCAATTTAACCACAATAGCCCAATAGATGGTAAGTGAGAAGGTAGGACCAGCCCCAAAACCAAGGAAAGAATATATAAATGATAACACATTGTAAGTGAATAAGTAGAACAAGCCAACACTAACATAAGGATGTATAAATAATTAACATGGAAGTGAGAAGGTAGAACCAGCCCCAACACCAAGAAAGGGATATATAAATTATAACAAATGAAGTAAAGACAGTGAAAGTGCACATCACCAGTGATAAACCAAGAAAAGAGACCAATCAAAAAAATAATTGTATATAATGATGATGACTGTAAACACAGACAAACAATATAAAATAAGAAGTGTTAAATTTTAATGACTTAAGTTTTAGAAGGGTACATTAACCCAAATGAATAGAGATAACTATGACAAATCAAACTAGCACGATACAAACTTGTTAACTGTATAATCAAACCTAGTAGAGTGAGAGATAGGAATTAGAATAATAATGAGCATTTTTAAAAAATGAGAAAGAGAATTTTAGTAAGCAATACCCACCAGTAACACTTAAACCAAATATAGAGTGCAAGGTGTTAGTATTAAAATACCCAAAGTAAATAGAACCCCATCGATAGTGATAAACACCGATAAATCAGTGGAAAAAGTTTTAAGAGTGCATAAAAAGTGAGTGAAAGCTAATAATTGCTAAACACAGAAAGGACTGTGGCAATCAAAAGCAATTATAAGTGAACACCAGTATATGACAAACTAAACTAAAGTGTAGTAGATTAAATACTCAATAGAATTAAGATAGCAGTAGTAGTGACTACATATCATATATTAAAATTTGAACAATGAGTATTCTAAGTGGCAATTTATGTTATTGTCAAGGTATTTAAGAAAAATTGACTATTAGTGTGATAATACACAGTATAGAGAATTTCTAATATACAGAGGTATAAAACCAAATATTATTAACCCAAAATGATAGGGGAAAGACATTTAATAATAATAATATAGTCATTAAAAGATTTTAATATAATATAGTAAAATGTTATTAGAGTGTCATGCTAATGACCTAATGTCATATAGAATTAGTAATAAGGAATTATCATTATGGTCAAATAATTAATTAATGTTTATATGTTTGTTTTTTATACTATGTAATAATTATTACTCACCAAAGAGTATGAGGAGATGAAGAAAATGAACATTGTGAGTAATGACAAGCAAATAATTATGTTTAATGAATAGAATTTGTAACGGGCCAAATTTATGGGTTATTTTATTTTATTGCATTTTTTGGAGATTTATAAAAATATGTGTGAAGTCTAATTTCAACGGAGACAGACCACGTGTTGTAAGAACAGTTTTAACAAAGGCGACGCAATATCACGTTGTGCAATCGGTAACCAAGAATTCACCCAGCCTTCATTTCCACGAACTTTGTAAGAGTGTGACAGCGCGCCCATACGCATCACACAACCAGGCGCGCGGACCCACGCGATAGGGAACCGCAAAGATGGCCAAGTGAATAATTTCTGTTCGCCTCCTTTACTAAGGCGACGGATATAAAAATTAAGGCCCGCCTATTTTGCGACATCAGCCAGTGCCGCACCAATATCATAGACGATCGGCACATAAACAACAGCATGAGTTTAAATGGGACGAAGCTACGGCGAACAACTACAAGGCATTGGTTTCCACAACGAGAGACTCAATCAAGTCAGCGGCGCATGCTACGCCGTTCTCGCAGTTCGTTCACTGATTGTGTCTGCGCAGGCACAGAGCCAAATGGGCTCTTCAAAATTTTATAAGTTGTAATCTCAAAAGTAAATTTAAATTAACCACCATGTATCCGTGGTAGTAGTGCGCATGTGAGGACAACCAAATCTGTTTTATTCGACGGCGATGCAATTATTTACAAAATTAATCGAGCTCGAGTGGTCACCGCGTGCCGGCAAGGGGTTGTATTTTAAAATGTTAAGGGTATTGTAATTTTCTGTGTGTCTGTGTGTGTGTAAAAATTGCAGGCTGGGCTGTTTGTGTTTATATTTGTGTGTCATAATTAAGGTAAGCCAGTAGAATAAGTAATTACAAGTAGTACTCATATAGCAAATCAAACAAAAGAAGAAATTATTAAAAAGCTATGTCAGATGCGAAAGCATGGTAAAATATGTTGGATTTTAAATGATTTTAAAGAATTAAAATATCAATTCTCTTCATTCAAAAAATGAGTTGAGTCACTTATTTCAATAACCTACAAGACACGTTTGCATCCGACGTTCGTGCGACCGGATCCTGGCCCTAGATAAAAGAAACTTTGCAGGTAGGTGGAAGTAAAATTTGTATTATTTATATTTAAAAAGTGTAGTTAACTTCACAATGGCGCCCGAACAGGGACGATTTTATAAATTAAAAAATTTTTTTAAATAAAATCCACACCTACAAAGATGCAAGCGTGATTTAGAGGTTAAGTAAAAATACGTAACATAAAATACAGTTAAAGAGTTAAGTTATGAGATTTTGTTCAGATAATAAATAAGTGATATAATAACCAATAATAAAGTTATAAAAAAGAGACTAAGTAAATTTACAAAAATGGAAAATACAGAAAATGAAGTCGTTTTGTCCGACTCAACTGTTATAAGCGAAATAGCTGAATTTGATGAATCAACTGTTATGAGTAGTCTTGAAGTACATTCAACACCGAATGTAGGTCAAGACGATAAAACTACGAATATAAGTAACACGAATGAACTAAATAGTACAGATGATTCGGGGATTCAAGTAACCCCAAAATTGAGTAGAGAAAGTAAAAATAATAACGATGAAGTCAGCTTCACTGACGATAAAATAGAAAGTCCGTCAACAACTATCCGAAATAAACAAGAGGTAGACAATAATGAGAAAGTCATGAATATGTTACAATTAATTTTGGAGCAACAAAGTATGAAATTTAATGAAATGAAGAGTGATTCTGACACTAAATTCAATATTCAGAATGGCAAATTTGATGAGTTAAAAAATGATATACAAGAAATGAGTAAATGTTTAAAAAATACCAATGAAACAATAAGAACTAGTTTGAATAAATTAGAACATAGTAATGAGAGAATGGGAGTAGTTGTGATGAATCCAAACAAGAACAATACGAATGAAAATTACAATGACAAATGTAAAAATGTGGTACTAGATAAAGAATTAACAAATGATGATGATGATTTCGAAAATAATGAAAATAATATTGAGAATAGTAATGTAATTGAAGAAGTAGTATCAGAGAGTGATATGGTGAAAATAAATGGTGAGAGTACTGATGAAGTTGTAGAATGTAATGATGAAATGTTAATGTGTGTCTGTGAGTCAGAGAGAGAGTGGAAAGATAATATAGTGGTAGAATGGGGGCAGAGGGTAAATTTTCCCCTTATTTGTAATGAACCAGAGTGTTCACAAGTGTTGTTCTTGAAGGGCAAGAGTCCCGTATTAGTAGAAGATTTGAGTTGTTTATTGTTGTTGTATAAGTTTGTACCCTCTGTTTGGAGTAATATGGAGAGTGTGATATGGTATTATGATGAGAGAGAATTAGATAGAGAATTGTATGTTGATAAAGAGACAGAGTTGTATGAATTAAAGAGAGATTATGATGAGTGGAAAGTAAGGTTAGAAGTGTGTCTAAACAATGATGATTTAATTTATAATAAAAAAGTAAATAACCCGATAATGAATATAATTACTACTGGAGACTTGACAGAAATACTTAATGTAGACTTGGTGCATGATTATTATGATATAACGAATAAATTGAAATTGTTTGGTTATGACACACAAAACAACCATTTGTGCGTCAATAAAACTGAAAAGTGCTATATAAAACAAAGATTAATTTTTGACGATGGAGGCTAAACTATAAACAATTAATGGACAATTATAAATATTTTTGTTTTATGGTTTTTGACCTCGCAACCTTGGACATTGAAGTGTGAAAAAATGGAACAATTAATGACAAAAGTTTGTAAATAAGTTTAGTAAATTTATTTGCGTGTATTGTAGAATGTTGAATAAACAATGTGTATGTAGGTAATTGTTATAATAATAATAGTAATATTTGGCAATCTAAACAAATAAACATAGTAATTTTGGAGACAGTAATTAGAGAATTGTAATTTTTTTTTGGTAGCAATGAAATTTATATTTTAATAATGAATTTAATTAAAATAATTTGAAAGGTTTTAAATGTTTTGATTGATTTGAACGTTATATAATTAAATTTTCTAATGGATTTAAATTATTTCAGGATATGTGAATTTGGTAATTAATTGTTAAATTGTTTGGTTGGAAATAACCTTTTGGTAAATGTTTCAGAGGTTACGGGAAGGTATTGGTGTATGGTGTATATATTTTGTGTATATCAGTTTAAATGGACTGTAAGCATACAAATTTTATAGTACAAATCAAGTATAATAAAAATGTTTACAGGTGTAACGTAATGGAAAGAATTTTAACTTCAATAATGAAAACAACTTGAGATAATAATTTGAAAATTAATAATAACTGACAGATAATATAAAATAAATATTAATAATGAATTTGAAAATTTTAAGTAACCTAATTGTAGAAAGTTATGAAGGAGTTAAATGATTAAGGATTAATGAAAATGTCACATTAGAATGTTGTATATAAAGTTTTAAATTTTTATTATTTAGTTGTTAAGGCGCTATTGCTGGGGTGGCCTGTGCCTCAGTAGATAGTGAAATGGGTTGGGGGTAACCGTGAGTGTTACCTCCATCGGAGGCCAACATGGCGAAAATGTGCGGCACACCTTTTTGTACAATTGTACCATGATAGACGCTTGTGCCGTACATAACAATGATGATATAGAACAGGCATTGAAATGAAAGTTTGATTTCCCCGACTTTTCGGGCGATTACTGCCTTACCAGCACTAATCGTGGCTTTGGCTAGCGGTCACCTATGGCCATATCGAGTCCCTTGACCATAGCTGACTTGAAATTGGTTTATAATAGAAATTAAATGGGGGTGAAACTTGGGGAAATCCAGGAACTATGGAACAGCGGCTGCCACTCTGTCCGCGTGGGGACAGAATAGCCAGGTGGTAGACCCGTCTTAAGGGCTTTTCAATATAAAACAAGGATATGTCGATATCCACAATTTTTAAAATGTCAAGCCGAAGCAAAGACACGGCGATGTCCAATTCCTCCAACTATGCAGTCTTTGTGAAAGCGAAGGGGCGCTACAGTCCTACATAAATTACAATAGCGTGTGTGGATGGGAGGTGGCTCAGATGAGCCACGAATTTAAAGTTCATAACATAAAAAATGCTAAATCAATTTTGCTCTAATTAAACGCTTGTATTCTGCTTGGATAAATAGGTGTTCATACGTTCAGTATAATGTGTTCATTCTGTATTTTAGAAATGTGTTATTTTATTGTGTTAGAGGTAAGAATTGATAACAAATATGTGTGTTATATAACTTATGATTTTGAAATGAGTATAATAAAGTAGATAACTAAACCGACTGGCAGGCGGTTTACGTAGTACCAGAGTCAGTAAGAGGGGAAACAATGATATGTAGTATGGTAGATGTAATGATTGATAACCACATTTATTTCATAGAATGTGTATAATTTTGAAATGTGTTTTCACTTTGATAGGAGTGTCAGCTGATCAGTAATAAAATGTCACTGTTAAATTGTTTATGAATGTTCAAGGTAATTAATGTTGAATCTAATGTTTTAATGTGCTAAAGACGCCATTTCAAATGATGAGAAAAGTAATTTAATGTAGTGAAGATTTTAAATGATTTGTAAAATAATAAGAGACGGATTGTGGGTGATTAATATTTTATTGGGACATGTAGATCAGTCCAAGTTAAAGTTAAAGTTAAAATGGTAGTAGAGAGAATAATATTGTCTTGAATTAATGTAATGTTGTTGTGAGGTAATGTAATAGATATTGAGAAGTATTGATGTTGACACAGTAGTTATGGGGAATATATGTAGCATATTGATTGATATATTGATATTATTAAATGATGATGTTATTTTGTTGTAGTTGAAGTGAGGTAATAAGATTGAGATTTGGGGATGGCAATTTTGTAATAGGGGAAGTGTAATGTAGGAGTCCGCAACAAAAGGGTTGGGACGGGAGGGGACCGTTTGTCGCCGGAAAGGGTTACCTTAGGTGGAATCCAGGGACCAACATAAGGGAATGAGCTTTTTTTGGGGGGGAAAACACTTATCCTAGGTACAAAGGGTTAGAGAGTATTTTTTTATATATATCGAGAGAATGTGGCGATTTGAGTCTATTGGTAAGTTGGGTTTAGAGATTGTTTGATAGATATTTTGATAGAGGTGGGTGTCATATTAGTTACAGTTGTTAGTGGTATTAGAGTCAGAATGAGAAAGATTATATATGTATAAATGCCAAATGGCAAACCAAGCTATTATAAGTAATTAAATCACCCCCAAGTAATGGAGAATGAGATTGTTAAATAAAGAAAGAGATTTATAGTTAAAAAAATATAAAACTTTTGATTGAAACCAGTGACAAAATTTTGATAGAATTTGGAAATGTAAAGTTAGAAAGTGTTTATCTGAATAATTTAAATGTCAATTTGATGGTTAATTATGATAATATTTTGTTAATTTTAAATTTTTATTTTATTATGTTTTATGTTTCAAGATAGAATTTTACAGGTGTTTAAGGTATTTTCAAATTAACTTGTACATAAGTACATAACGTATGTAGGTCAAGGTTCTTGTCTTGACCCAGTTTCGATCAGCTGATGGGTGAGGTCATATACTAGGCATGTTTAGCAAGGAAGTTAATGCAACTTTTGTTTTTAATTAATTGGAATAATTTTAAATGATTTCAATATGGAAAAAAGAAGATATTTGAATAAATTTAAAATTTTTGAAAAAAAAAAAATTTTTGATTTTGCGCCTGCCATGTAATTGATGGTTTGGAACTCTGATTGTTTTATTGTTTGTGTACTAATCGTGTTTATTATTATTGAATTAGTTTATTGAATTGTATGGTTAGACTATAGGTGTAATCACATGTTAGGTTAAGGATGTTCCTAATTTTAAGAGATGTTTAATTTGATTACTTTTTAATAACAAAAAACTAATGAAGAGAATTATTCAGTATAGATGCAAAATTTGTGTTTTGATTTTCAAGGAAAACAGCTAATGATTGTCGCTTAATAAATTTTTGAAGAATATTTTAATGTTACAGTATAGTATAAGTGTGTGTGTGAGCCCAGTAACTGCTAAAGGCAGCCCAGTTTGCATATAAGGGGAAACATATCGGTTGAGGATCTGGCATGATCTAAGCCAGGGATTTAGGATTTTTGGGGTAGAATGATAGAAGGTGAGGTGCGCTGTGGTGCTTGTCTGTTCGATTTTTCGGTGTTGGGATCTCGCACAGAGAAGTCCAGTGATCTCGTTCAGATGCATCCATAGTCGCCGAGCCAGGGGGGTCGTTTACCCATGAGGTGTAAGAGCAAGAGGGGGTTTTTGGCACCAGTTCCTCACCGGTCCTCTTAGGGGTTTTATCAGTGAGATTTATTCTGTTTTGGCAGAAGACCTCTCATTGGGGGGGTATTGTAACGGGCCAAATTTATGGGTTATTTTATTTTATTGCATTTTTTGGGGATTTATAAAAATATGTGTGAAGTCTAATTTCAACGGAGACAGACCACGTGTTGTAAGAACAGTTTTAACAAAGGCGACGCAATATCACGTTGTGCAATCGGTAACCAAGAATTCACCCAGCCTTCATTTCCACGAACTTTGTAAGAGTGTGACAGCGCGCCCATACGCATCACACAACCAGGCGCGCGGACCCACGCGATAGGGAACCGCAAAGATGGCCAAGTGAATAATTTCTGTTCGCCTCCTTTACTAAGGCGACGGATATAAAAATTAAGGCCCGCCTATTTTGTGACGTCAGCCAGTGCCGCACCAATATCATAGACGATCGGCACATAAACAACAGCATGAGTTTAAATGGGACGAAGCTACGGCGAACAACTACAAGGCATTGGTTTCCACAACGAGAGATTCAATCAAGTCAGCGGCGCATGCTACGCCGTTCTCGCAGTTCGTTCACTGATTGTGTCTGCGCAGGCACAGAGCCAAGTAGGCTCTTCAAAATTTTATAAGTTGTAATCTCAAAAGTAAATTTAAATTAACCACCATGTATCCGTGGTAGTAGTGCGCATGTGAGGACAACCAAATCTGTTTTATTCGACGGCGACACAATTATTTACAAAATTAATCGAGCTCGAGTGGTCACTGCGTGCCGGCAAGGGGGTGTATTTTAAAATGTTAAGGGTATTGTAATTTTCTGTGTGTCTGTGTGTGTGTAAAAATTGCAGGCTGGGCTGTTTGTGTTTATATTTGTGTGTCATAATTAAGGTAAGCCAGTAGAATAAGTAATTACAAGTAGTACTCATATAGCAAATCAAACAAAAGAAGAAATTATTAAAAAGCTATGTCAGATGCGAAAGCATGGTAAAATATGTTGGATTTTAAATGATTTTAAAGAATTAAAATATCAATTCTCTTCATTCAAAAAATGAGTTGAGTCACTTATTTCAATAACCTATAAGACACGTTTGCATCCGACGTTCGTGCGACCGGATCCTGGCCCTAGATAAAAGAAACTTTGCAGGTAGGTGGAAGTAAAATTTGTATTATTTATATTTAAAAAGTGTAGTTAACTTCACAATGGCGCCCGAACAGGGACGATTTTATAAATTAAAAAATTTTTTTAAAAATAAAATCCACACCTACAAAGATGCAAGCGTGATTTAGAGGTTAAGTAAAAATACGTAACATAAAATACAGTTAAAGAGTTAAGTTATGAGATTTTGTTCAGATAATAAATAAGTGATATAATAACCAATAATAAAGTTATAAAAAAGAGACGCCAATCTTCAAATACTGAAGATTAATTGCATTGAGAAGATCTGTAACCATTTTAAATAAAAATTCAGATCTCCTAACAATGGTCTTAAACCAATTTTAACCAATCAGAATTTTTGAGTTACCATGACAACAGCAGCATATTGACAATTTTCAGTTAGGAACGAGAGAATCTATAGTGATGCTTACATGAAGAGACGCCATGCCGTGAAGGGCCCAAAATTGTATTATAAAACATTAAAAGTGCCCATATTTTGTGAAGAGAAGGACCATACCAACTGATGAGAGGATGCTACATTCAACCCAGGCCAAGGACCAACTTAATTTAATCCCGATGTATTGAAAATAAGGAAATTAACAAGAAGAAGACGCAAGACGTACCTGAAGCCCAAGATTTGAAGAAAGAAGAATTGACATCAACGAATCAACCTACATTAACTATTGACAATACACTTCCTATCAACTGACGATAAGTATTGCTGAATTAATTGAACTACTAAAATAAATTCTCTTTCAAATTTCTCACTAAACTGTGAACTCTCACTATCACTGAAGGTATTATTTTTTCAAGGATTGATGAATAAAATGTAATTTATGAACACTAAATAACTGATTATAACCTATGTATTACACAAATGACACCGTCACACACTTTAACACCACAACATGGAATTTAAAGTAAACCTTATTCAATTTATTGCTCACGATTATAAAGTGATATATTGTAATTTACTATCTTGTTTTAAAACTTCTTTGTCGTACTTAAAAGGACTCAATTTGGCAATTTTATTGTGTAAATAATAATCAACGCCATCTCGTGGCGAAAGAAAACATTGTATTGCCAACCCAGCCATCCGCTGAGTGAACGACTATTATTTGCCGAGGCTAAAATAATTATATTAATTACAAATTTTGTATAAGCGTTAACAAGGATTAATTTTTCTGAGCCAAATAATAAAGTGTGTATCATTAACAACTGTCCAGTAATTGTTTACAGAAAAATATTATGTATGTTTTGTTTCGTAGCAGCGAGTAAAACTAACCAACATTATTTCACGTTGGTAACATGTTTCCCCCACTCAAACGAGATTCGAGTTCATGCCAGTTGGCGAACAATTCGAATCGACACTACCATACTGTAAAACAACCCAGGTAAAAACTTTTAATTGTTTTCTAGTAAAACAATTTGGTGCCTATCGGGAAGTACAAAAGAGTGAGAAGGGACAGGTAAGGCACACAGGCTACTCGACGCTTTAATCACACCGAACGAGACTTCATAACGTTCGCAATTTTAAACACCCAAAATCAATATTAAATTTATAATTACAAGAAAACGATACAACACAATTATAACAAAATATATATATATATATATTGAGAATTATTGATTTATATAATTTGAGAATTATTTTGATTGTTATTAATTTACTTAGAAACCTCTGATGATACTGATATTTTTCAGTGAAACGTGCGTCATATGTTAAAAAGAATATACAAAATTATACTACTTGCAGAAGAAACAAATTGAAAACATCACATATATGCATATTTTTGCAGTTATTCGGCGGCCGATCATTCAGCTGCACCATATACGGCAGCTGAATGATCATGTCTAGTTATTTCATTTTCTTAACCTCACAAGAACACAAAAAAATTAATTTTTCGAAAAAATGTTGGCCGCCAAATTTTATGTAGCACTTGTAATTTGTATATTTTTTAAGTTCACGGTATATCCGTTGGCAGCATGACAATCACCTGTGTATATCTTGACATGTATATGTTACGGCATGTTTTACGACATTTAGCGGCAAAAAACTGCCAACGCTGCGGCATTCGAATGTCTGTATGGCCATATTTTCAGTTGTGTTTGTGTTATCACCGAGTTATGTTGAATGCTGACGCAAGAGTTCTTCCCGACTACACGTGTTTATCTACGATATAATGAATTCTTCACACCAGATTACAGTAAAACCAAAGCTGAATTATTCGTATATGTAGATCTGTTATCCTGCACCCAGAAATTTTCTTGTAAGTTCTTGGAATATAGGTACATTTTACAATGAAATGATTAATTTTACTATTATCATTGAGTGTCCATATTTTCCCTTAAAAATGGATCATTTTGTTTACATTGATCCATTTTTCTAGACATGTGAAAACGCATGGTAATAAAAGGAAAGAGAAAGCCAACAACAGTATTATTCAGTTTGGATGTTCAAAAGCATATAGACTTAATTCTGAACGTAAGACGAAATTTTGTAAATGACGAAAACAAGTATATTTTTGCACCCCCAGGACGTGATAACACAATTATCGGATACAGATTATTTCGAAAATATGCAATGCTTGCAGATCAAAGACCTGACGCCATTTCGACAAGGACACTTAGGAAGCACCTTACTACTATCTGCCAACTTTTCCACATGTCCAACGAAGATATAGAACAACTCGCGACTTTCATGAGACATAGGTCATCGATACACCGAAGCAACTACAGATTATCTGATAACATATTGCAAACGACAAAAATTACAAAGCTGTTACTAATGATGGAGAAATTTGAAGGGGCACAATACAAGGGTAGGCCGCTGGATGAAATAGATATTCCTCTGGAAGATAACCATATTACAAACTGTAGAAATGCAACAAACTTCAGTGACAGTTCAGATAGCGAAAATGAATATCCGGAAGATATTCCACTTCATGACATTTTATCAGGTACTTCAAGAAATGCAGACGGCAGAGAGGACAACATAATTACGATGCCAGAACTCAGCGAGGATGTACTGCAGCCATGTAAAAACAAAAAAAAAAAACGGTACCAAAAACAAGGTAACTAAAAAAGATGTTCACAAATGGACGAACGAACAACGCAAGGTAGTTGGAGAGTTCTTTAAAACTCACACTAAAGAAAAAATTGTTCCAAAGAGACATGAAGTAGAACAGTTGTATGAATTATATCATAACTAAAGTTATCAGAAAAATGGAGCTCAGTAGAAGTATTTGTGCAAAATATTTACACACAAAAAAACTGATGTAGCTAGGAAAAGAATAGGTTTAAATAATAGGCCTACACTTGCTACTTAAACAAAGCGAAACATGTTGCTGGAAATAATTTGTTTGATTATAGTTCTCATTATTGTATTATTAAATAATATAATAATGTATTATTATTATTATTATTGTTACTAGTGTAATTAATTACTTTATTGTTACAACTGTACTTACTTTAGTATTGTTACTACTAAAATTATTTACTATTAGCATAAGTTTATAAACAGTGAAACTTCTGAATACCGGTCAGTCACGTGGACAAAACATTTGTCTGCTGTAAAGAAGTGACGGCTATATGGAAAACTGTGTTAGTCATTTTGATAATTTGTTGTGTGTTTTAATAAAACAGAGCTAGAAATTCACTAGACCTACTTCATGTAACTAAGTATGGAAAAATATCACATGTGGCGCTAAAAAAGACAATTATTAACCTGTTGATGTAGACAAATAATATTTTATTACTGGACGTCTAGTAGGCTATTAAAAAAAGTAAAATAGAATTACTCATGAAAACCAAAAACGGGCATGAATGGTAAAAACAAAAATGAAAATGTACGGGAATACCATTAAATCTATCAGAACAGTTCTAACGTTGTAGAATTATAACGACATCCCATTCTTTTACGTACGACAGTACTGTATATTTAGAATTAATATTAGGCAATTACCTGTATTAACTTCCATCTTGTGACTTATTTGGTTTTTTCTTAAAACGACGCGTTTCGAGAATAAATTCTCATCATCAGGTTCCAATACTACAAAAACATCAAATTCACCCAAAAGGGGGGTCGTCATTGGGTGAATTTGATGTTTTTATAGTATTGGAACCTGATGATGAGAATTTATTCTCGAAACGCATTGTTTTAAGAAAAAACCAAATAAGTCACAAGACGGAAGTTAATACAGGTAATTGCCTAATATTAATTCTAAATATTTAGTAACATGACTTGGAGACAATTAAAACAAAATGACAGTACTGTGTAATGCAGCAAATTTTATCAATTATAACAAAAGGAACTGTGTGCGTCTGGTTGCACTGAACATCGATAATTGTGCTTTAAAACTTGATAACTCATGTTCTAATGAAAACCTTTACTGTTTATGGCGTAATATACAAGTTGACTAATAGCCTAGTGATGGAATATTTAAATTCTTTAACGGTACATTTTAGGTTCGATATTCACGATTTTTATTTATACTTGTATTTTTCTGTTATAGTTTTCTGTTTTACTGTCTAGTAAAAAGTATTTTTCTGTCCTAAGGTTTCCGCTAGATGGAGAAAATAGTACCAAAAAACAGACATTTTTATGTTTTCGACCGTTATTAGGAAATATGTGAGCATTGTGTCTTATGGTAAAATAGCCGGGATTACAGAAGTGTCCCCTATTAAGAGAAGCCCCTTAGCAGAAGTTTTACTGTATTTATAAAAAACAGTTAAACATAATTCTCTATGACAGTTTTCTAGTTTTGTATCACTACGTATTATTTAATTTTTATTATTTCGTGTCTATTTCTTTATGTAGGCCCTACTTTATTAATAATATGTTCTTTTAACGTGTGCTTTGTTTCCATTTACATTTTTAGGATAGTATATAAGCTTTTTAAAAATGATGTAACAGAATGTTATTCTGAATGACAGTTTTCTAGTACATTTGTATCGCTATCTACAATTTCATTTTCATTATATGCTGTCGAATAAAGCGTATATTATAGTGTAGCGCCGATTGTCCATGGTAACTGGGGGAAGGATGATCACGGATAATCGGTATACGTTAGGTATTAATTCAAAGGAAAAATTACAAAACCTGTCATACAGAAAAAAACCGAATGGGCTATTTCAATGAACAAATTGTGCGTATAAAATAATATAAATAAAAAAAGTAATTTCTTTAAAAAATGTTGGTAATTTTGTTTGTGCATTTTTTTTTATTATACACCCACGGACTTGCAAGACATAAACAAAGTCAACATTATCTTCATCTTCCATAAATTTTAGTAAAGTCTCTGCAGATGTTTGAGATAGGAACACAGTACATTCGAGTTTGGTTGTACTTCGTCGTCGTCGTCGTCCACTTCCGCTTCTTGAGTGCTCACAACGGCTAGCAGTGACACATACTGGAATGTTTCTCTTCTGGTGCAATAGGGCATGAAATCTAATATCAGCATATTTATGTTAATGACGTGAGGTTTAATTATTATTAAACAACAATAACGAATAACAGCTTACTTTTACAAACTTTTAAATATACGGTACTGTACCGTATTTTCGTTAAAACATGATTGTACAGCATTCATGTGTTTTTGAATCTCTTTGCTGACGCGCGTAATAAAATAGTAAAAGATAAACAAATTGAATTTTGTACTCAAATTTTCTAAACTTTCAACTACAGTAGGTAGAGTATACCGTAATTACATAATTGGTAAGACCATGGTTAATCGACACCACGGATAACGGCGCTACACTGTACTTTATTAACAGGACACTGTTTTGTACAATGTTCTTCCTGTATGATATAAATATGTTTTTCTGTATGATATTCTTGTAGTACATTTGCATCATTATGTAATAATTAATTTCGATCACATTTTTCATCTGCATTAGTATGTTCTTCTTTAATATATAAGCCTAATACGTTTTCTCTTTCATTTATAAGACAGATTTTACATTTTTTTTAAATTATTTGACATTAATGATAATTTTCATGTAAATTTGTATCATTTGTTTATTATTTAATTTTGATAAAATTGCGTTTTTCCCACTTCTTTATATATCATTATATGTAAAAAATTGTATTTTATTATGAATTTTGTTATTTTTTTTATATTTTTTTTACTTTTCTGCTGTAAAAAAAAGAATGTTCTGTAAGAGTGAGTTATTAAATTGGAACATATTCAAAATAACCTAAATTTGAGTTTTCTTAATGTTTTTGCATCATCTCTATCAAAAAAGTAGTATATAGCGCCCGTTTGTGCGTGTGCGTGTGTGTGTGTGTGCGTATGCACGCGCGTGCGCGCATGCTATTAACTATTTTTAAAGCATGCTCGTGTGAATTTATGAATGTATTGTACATACACTGTGGCAGGTCACGTCAAAAACAGTTTTCAAATCAACACCTAATTTTATACACATCTGGTCAGTAAATGGGATTATGGTATGGTTTGGTTGGTTTGGTTTGGTTTGGTCTTGGTCTCGGTTGGTTTGGTTTCTTATTCTATCATTGGTTTTTCTATTCTATCAAATTTTAACAAAATTTCTTGAACCAGTTTCAAAATTGTGGCCTTTTTTTTTTTAAGCAGTCATGTTTTTGCTATTTCTACGATAGTGGTGTTTTATTAAAAAATTGTAATAACAAATTAAATTATACAAAAATCCTGTAATATGTGTTCTTACATGGTTTTTGAATAAAACGCACAAAAACGAGGAACTGTGACAGTACAATAATCTCGATGTCAGCATTATGGTATGAGTGGTAACAAATTATCGGATTTTATTGTATCAAACACACACATGCATGGATAGAACAATTTCCTTTGTGGAGAGACAACTACGCATATTCGAATAGATCACAACGATTCCAAGGTCAGGAGCCGACGTGCAGAGATGAACATACAAAATGGCCATCCAAGTGGAAACAGATCGTAAATAGGCACTCTCATTGGTCCAGAAGACGGGACGTCATTGAAATAAGTGATGACCTAACGAACAATGACATGACAACAGGGCATGAGCCAATTTTGAACAATAGACAATGACGTGGATGCGCTAACACATACACAAAATATGTGCTTTGCATCTTCCCAGTCCCTTGCAACTCATCAAGATGTCTACACGCTAAATTTGTGGCTGGCACAGTTTTGCCAGTAAAAAGTGTTCTTTTACCAATCTAAAATGTAATTAACAGTACAAGTAATGTAGCACAGCTAACTGCTACCTAAGATGTAATTAGATTCAGTGTAACAAGGGAACAAAACGAGATTATGGGAGACGCCGAACACCTGGCCAAAACGGAGAGCATCGGAAGGGAGACCGCAACTATCAATCAGGAAAGTGCAAATTAATTAACTGTTATTCTTTGGTGAAAATGAGCTCTAAATATAAATCCAAAATTTACAAAAGGTACCGACCATATAACATGGGGGAAAGAGTGTGTGTGTGTGTGTGTGTGTGTGTGTGCGTAAGAATATGTTTGTACTCATAAATTATTAATCAGCAAATTGAGGCATTGGTTTCTGTCATTTATAAAAGAGAAATAATAACGAGAGAACTGCAGTCTCTTGGAGAGGTATGGTAATAAACCAGTCATACAATCAAATAATGAAATTAGTGTACTCAGTATTGATAGAGGAGTAGAAATCACGTAGCTAGTGATGGTAAGACGCCATTTTTGTTGTATTGTAATATGTAACTAAGAAAAGGTATGATATTAAATCCAGTATATGTCCACACTAAAGTTGTTCAAATCATTGTTTCGTATACCTCTCTTGTTTCTAAATCTCGCTGCGATGAAACCCTGGACCCTAGAGAAGAAATTCAATTGGAATCTAAACCATGCACTAAAACCGAGAAATTTATGGTAAGTAGATTTTTTTTTGTATTGTATGTAATTACCATAAAATATAAGAATAAATATGTGAAAAATCGGAATAACGACAATTGGCGCCCGAACAGGGACTTTATATAAAATTACTTTACATAAATAAGCCAGATTCAGAGACATAGAGAGTGACGAAATAATCCAGAACCTAATACGAGAGGTTATGGAGGTTATGTTGACAAAACATATTAAGTAGTAATTGTGTAACTAATTATAAGTGTAACTAAATAGTCATTCCAATAGTCAAATTACCAAAATGGCAGAAAGTAATAATAGCTTAGAAATGGATAATACAGCTACAGAGTCAATTTTATTAGACGGAATAAATGCTAACTCGACGCCTAAAACAATTGAAAATAAAATATCATTGGAAGATTTATTTACATTAATTAATGACAAATTTAACCAGATGAATAGTACATTTAATATAAAGTTAGATAGTTTCGAGAACGAACTAAAGAAACAAAATAACTTGCAGAATGCAAAATTGAATCAATTAGAGGAGAAATTAGACAAGAGAATTAATGAGATAGAGTTAGAAAATAAGAGTAGAGAAATAGGCAAATTAGATGGAAACAAAGACGAGGTAAGTAGTAGTGGAAATGATGATAAAATAAATAAAAATATAGTAATAGGAGATAATAGTGTGGATGTTGGTAGTGATAATGAAATTTTATGGGGAATAGAATATAATAATGATGGGATGATAATGTGTGTTGAAGGGTTAAAGAGAGTGTGTAGAGAGAGTATAATTGTAGGGGAATTGCAGGGGTTAGATTTTTCCCTTAATGGTGTATTTGGGGGTGATATACATGTTTTTAGGAAGGACGAGAGTGCCTTCGATGTAGATTTGGGAGACAAAAGATCTGCAAATAGTTGTCCCTGGATTTTTGTGCACCTGATAGGTGGTGCAAGAATAAAGTTGTAGTGTCCCCTGCATATATTGAGAGAGAGAATGTGATTTGGGGTTATGATGGGAGATATTGTGAAAGAGAGTTGTGTGATAATTGGGAGATGGAGTTATATAGAGTAACTAGAAATTATGAAGAGTTTATAGAAAGGTTAGGTGGAGAGAGAAGTGATAAATATAATAAAAACTTACCTTGTATTGAAACTGAGGTAGTAGGAGGTGATGTTGATAACAATGATAATATAAAATACCGAATTATGACTGATTATACAGGAGGTGACAGGACAATGACCAATCATGACAGGTTAAATGAGTTTGAGGATAATGATGAACATTTGAATTGTATATGTATGTATAATGATAAGATAAGATATTCAATATTAAACAATGTATATAGTTTTAAGATTCGACTATTATTTAACGATGGAGGGTAAACATTTTATTGTGTTTATAAACATTTAATTATGTGGACAGTGTTTGTTGAAATGGACTGTTTATGACTGATTTTTGGTAAATGATTAAATGGTAATGTGGATTGTATATTTTTGTGTATATTAATGTCAATGTATTTGTGTATTTTTGCTGTTGTGTATGTTATGTATTTTGTGTAAACTATATACTGTGGAATTTTAAATAATTGATAATGATTTTAAAGGATATTATTGAATTCAGAGTCTAATGGTTAGTAAATGATTATATATTTGGATGTTGAGTTGTTTTAGGATTGTAAGATAAGTGATGAATTTTCTAGTGGTATATTAAGTTGAAATGTTGTAAAGAGTTTGGGTAATAATGATAAATAAGGGCATTGAAGTTAGTTAAATAGAGTTAATGGGAGTTAGTGAAAATAAATGTTGAGATACTGATAAAATATAAAGAGGTGTTAGATATTTTAGGGACACAGTAGTTAGTGATTATATAGAGAGGTGAGTAATGTGAATGGTAATTATATTTGCTGATGATATTTTGTAATAAGGGTATTGGTGTAGGGAGTCTGCAACGAAAGGTGTTGGGACAGGAAGGGACCGTTGTGTGCCGGAAAGGGTTACCTGAAAGGGTCAGGAACCAATGAGGGAATGAGCATAGGTAGGGAACACACATACTAGTACAAAAAACAAGCGGTGCCAGAGGTTTTAAATGGGATTAGTGAAGAGGGTTATAATTGAGATATTGGTGTCATAATATGTTAATGGTTAGAAGCGGTTGTTAGTAGTAAAAAGAGGTGAGTAAGGTTAGGTTGACAAATGCCAAAATAAGATAGAGAGTAGTGAATAGTAGAGAGTCATCCAAACTAATCAGGATAAAAGGGTTAGTAAAGGAAAATTCATGGTAGGAAGGTAATGTAACTGAAAGGTAAATAATAAGTTTGGAAATTGTTGTATAGAATCTAATGATAACAAATGTTAAATAATTAAAAGTTAATAGAGAATTGTTGATAGTAATGATGTGATAAAGTTTTGGTACAAGTCATGTAAATGTAAATTGTTTAATGTAAGGTAAATGTAACAATGTTAATGTGTAATGTCTAATGTTTTATGATGTTTTATCGTTATTAGTAATGACGGTAACAATTGTTAGAAGATACTAGAGTTTGGATGAAAAAAGTATAAAGTTAACAATGGTGTTGAGCAAAATATAGTATGATATCAGTTGCAAAAGATATAAATGATTATAAGTTGAGTAATAAAATTTGAATAATAAACTTGTCTGCCATAGTAGTTGTAGGTTGAATTTTATAGTAATAGATAGGTGATGGTGTTTTGGGGAATATCAAAGAATTGTTTATGTATTGTGTTATTTGTAGGAATATATATTTTCTCTTAGGGAGTAGACTGATTTTAGTGTGGATAAAAAATCAGTTTTGAATTCTTGTTGTTTTGGAGAGATTAATTGAACAAGCCAATGCCTCAGATACAAACCAATGCACCTAAAAGGAAACATATCAGTTGTAGGTATGGAAGTATATTAGACCACTATTGTAAAATTTTGTATTCCATGTTTCAGAGTTTTGTGGTGTTGTGACCGTGGTCTTGAGTTGGCCGGAGCGTCAGAACAGGAGCGTTGAGTGCCTCATGGCCTTATGGTGTAGGGATCTCTCCGGAGAAGTCCAGCAAGGTCAGAGGGTGCGATCAGCATCATCAGACCAAGGGTAAGTGATTGTATTTCTTTTATATCAATGTTAAGGGGGTTGTGGCAACATATCTGACCTGATCCTTTTAGAAAAGTGTGAATGAGTCAATGAAAGTTTTTATGTTTCGACATAAAATCTTTCATTGAGGGGGTTTTGTGACAGTACAATAATCTCGATGTCAGAATTATGGTATGAGTGGTAACAAATTATCGGATTTTATTGTATCACACACACACATGCATGGAGAGAACAATTTCCTTTGTGGAGAGACAACTACGCATATTCGAATAGATCACAACGATTCCAAGGTCAGGAGCCGACGTGCAGAGATGAACGTACAAAATGGCCATCCAAGTGGAAACAGATCGTAAATAGGTACTCTCATTGGTCCAGAAGACGGGACATCATTGAAATAAGTGATGACCTAACGAACAATGACATGACAACAGGGCGTGAGCCAATTTTGAACAATAGACAATGACGTGGATGCGCTAACACATACACAAAATATGTGCTTTGCATCTTCCCAGTCCCTTGCAACTCATCAAGATGTCTACACGCTAAATTTGTGGCTGGCACAGTTTTGCCAGTAAAAAGTGTTCTTTTACCAATCTAAAATGTAATTAACAGTACAAGTAATGTAGCACAGCTAACTGCTACCTAAGATGTAATTAGATTCAGTGTAACAAGGGAACAAAACGAGATTATGGGAGACGCCGAACACCTGGCCAAAACGGAGAGCATCGGAAGGGAGACCGCAACTATCAATCAGGAAAGTGCAAATTAATTAACTGTTATTCTTTGGTGAAAATGAGCTCTAAATATAAATCCAAAATTTACAAAAAGTACCGACCATATAACATGGGGGAAAGAGTGTGTGTGTGTGTGTGTGTGTGTGTGTGTGTGTGTGCGTAAGAATATGTTTGTACTCATAAATTATTAATCAGCAAATTGAGGCATTGGTTTCTGTCATTTATAAAAGAGAAATAATAACGAGAGAACTGCAGTCTCTTGGAGAGGTATGGTAATAAACCAGTCATACAATCAAATAATGAAATTAGTGTACTCAGTATTGATAGAGGAGTAGAAATCACGTAGCTAGTGATGGTAAGACGCCATTTTTGTTGTATTGTAATATGTAACTAAGAAAAGGTATGATATTAAATCCAGTATATGTCCACACTAAAGTTGTTCAAATCATTGTTTCGTATACCTCTCTTGTTTCTAAATCTCGCTGCGACGAAACCCTGGACCCTAGAGAAGAAATTCAATTGGAATCTAAACCATGCACTAAAACCGAGAAATTTATGGTAAGTAGATTTTTTTTATTATTGTATGTTATTACCATAAAATATAAGAATAAATATGTGAAAAGTCGGATTAACAAAAATTGGTGCCCGAACAGGGACTTTATATAAAATTACTTTATATAAATAAGCCAGATTCAGAGACATAGAGAGTGACAAAATAATCCAGAACCTAATACGAGAGGTTATGGAGGTTATGTTGACAAAACATATTAAGTAGTAATTGTGTAACTAATTACAAGTGTAACTAAATAGTCATTCCAATAGTCAAATTACCAAAATGGCAGAAAGTAATAATAGCTTAGAAATGGATAATACAGCTACAGAGTCAACTTTATTAGACGGAATATATTCTAACTTGACACCTAAAACAATTGAAAATAAAATATCATTGGAAGATTTATTTACATTAATTAATGACAAATTTAACCAGATGAATAGTACATTTAATATAAAGTTAGATAGTTTCGAGAACGAACTAAAGAAACAAAATAACTTGCAGAATGCAAAATTGAATCAATTAGAGGAGAAATTAGACAAGAGAATTAATGAGATAGAGTTAGAAAATAAGAGTAGAGAAATAGGCAAATTAGATGGAAACAAAGACGAGGTAAGTAGTAGTGGAAATGATGATTAAATAAATAAAAATATAGTAATAGGAGATAATAGTGTGGATGTTGGTAGTGATAATGAAATTTTATGGGGAATAGAATATAATAATGATGGGATGATAATGTGTGTTGAAGGGTTAAAGAGTGTGTGTAGAGAGAGTATAATTGTAGGGGAATTGCAGGGGTTAGATTTTTCCCTTAATGGTGTATTTGGGGGTGATATACATGTTTTTAGGAAGGACGAGAGTGCCTTCGATGTAGATTTGGGAGACAAAAGGTGTGCAAATAGTTGTCCCTGGATTTTTTGTGCACCTGATAGGTGGTGCGAGAATAAAGTTGTAGTGTCCCCTGCATATATTGAGAGAGAGAATGTGATTTGGGGTTATGATGGGAGATATTGTGAAAGAGAGTTGTGTGATAATTGGGAGATGGAGTTATATAGAGTAAATAGAAATTATGAAGAGTTTATAGAAAGGTTAGGTGGAGAGAGAAGTGATAAATATAATAAAAACTTACCTTGTATTGAAACTGAGGTAGTAGGAGGTGATGTTGATAACAATGATAATATAAAATACCGAATTATGACTGATTATACAGGAGGTGACAGGACAATGAC
Source organism: Magicicada septendecula (assembly GCA_034769895.1). Taxonomy (NCBI): domain Eukaryota; kingdom Metazoa; phylum Arthropoda; class Insecta; order Hemiptera; family Cicadidae; genus Magicicada; species Magicicada septendecula. The sequence goes on from CM068368.1 coordinate 536,986,029, forward strand.
GAATCATGACAGGTTAAATGAGTTTGAGGATAATGATGAACATTTGAATTGTATATGTATGTATAATGATAAGATAAGATATTCAATATTAAACAATGTATATAGTTTTAAGATTCGACTATTATTTGACGATGGAGGGTAAACCTTTTATTGTGTTTATAAACATTTAATTATGTGGACAGTGTTTGTTGAAATCGACTGTTTATGACTGATTTTTGGTAAATGATTAAATGGTAATGTGGATTGTATATTTTTGTGTATATTAATGTCAATGTATTTGTGTATTTTTGCTGTTGTGTATGTTATGCATTTTGTGTAAACTATGTACTGTGGAATTTTAAATAATTGAGAATGATTTTAAAGGATATTATGGAATTCAGAGTCTAATGGTTAGTAAATGATTATATATTTGGATGTTGAGTTGTTTTAGGATTGTAAGATAAGTGATGAATTTTCTAGTGGTATATTAAGTTGAAATGTTGTAAAGAGTTTGGGTAATAATGATAAATAAGGGCATTGAAGTTAGTTAAATAGAGTTAATGGGAGTTAGTGAAAATAAATGTTGAGATACTGATAAAATATAAAGAGGTGTTAGATATTTTAGGGACACAGTAGTTAGTGATTATATAGAGAGGTGAGTAATATGAATGGTAATTATATTTGCTGATGATGATATTTTGTAATAAGGGTATTGGTGTAGGGAGTCTGCAACGAAAGGTGTTGGGACAGGAAGGGACCGTTGTGTGCCGGAAAGGGTTACCTGAAAGGGTCAGGAACCAATGAGGGAATGAGCATAGATAGGGAACACACATACTAGTACAAAAAACAAGCGGTGCCAGAGGTTTTAAATGGGATTAGTGAAGAGGGTTATAATTGAGATATTGGTGTCATAATATGTTAATGGTTAGAAGCGGTTGTTAGTAGTAAAAAGAGGTGAGTAAGGTTAGGTTGACAAATGCCAAAATAAGATAGAGAATAGTGAATAGTAGAGAGTCATCCAAACTAATCAGGATAAAAGGGTTAGTAAAGGAAAATTCATGGTAGGAAGGTAATGTAACTGAAAGGTGAATAATAAGTTTGGAAATTGTTGTATAGAATCTAATGATAACAAATGTTAAATAATTAAAAGTTAATAGAGAATTGTTGATAGTAATGATGTGATAAAGTTTTGGTACAAGTCATGTAAATGTAAATTGTTTAATGTAAGGTAAATGTAACAATGTTAATGTGTAATGTCTAATGTTTTATGATGTTTTATCGTTATTAGTAACGACGGTAACAATTGTTAGAAGATAGTAGAGTTTGGATGAAAAAAGTATAAAGTTAACAATGGTGTTGAGCAAAATATAGTATGATATCAGTTATAGAATAGGTTAATTACCTTCTGTCAACGTTTCTTAAAATCCTTTTCGGGATAACTCGAGTTTCGACACCAATGGTGTCATCATCAGATCGGATATGAATCAGGTCAAAACATTATTGATGTATATACATCTCGTCAGATATTAAAAATTAAAAACAACACATACATTACACAAATAATAAATAAAATATATCATAACAAAACAACAATACAACAACAAAATATAAAAACAACACGCGGCCGCAAACGAACCTGTACAGGAACGCCCCCACGGTAAGACTAATCAATGCCGGTTTGACCTTGGTTCAATTTTATCGATCTGATATAGTCGATTTCTCGTTCTATATGATCGATTCTATTAAATAAAATATTATTAGTATGTATTGCTTTTTCATTTAGGACACGATTGTGATCCTCCTTTATGGCTTTATATATCTCGAACCTTTCACGGGTGTCCAGCTTTAGTGACTGTTTACATTTATGTAGGATATCTAAATTATCATTAATACTCTTTATATTATGGTCATATAAGCTCAAATGTTCTGCAAATGTAGATCTTCTTACATTTGACTTGGAGCTTGGGATATGTTCTTTATAGCGTAATTTGAAGGAACGACCTGTTTGTCCTATATAGAACTGTGTGCAATCAGAACAATTAAGTCTATATACACCAGTACCGTCAAATATATCGGAGGGTATATTTTTGTTAGTAAATGTAAGTTTTTTCTCAAGTTTATTACTCGCCTTTGAGGCCAAAATAATATTATGCTTTTTTAATTGGTTTTTTAAAATATGGTGTAGAATTTCACCATATTCTATTGCAATGTATTTGTTTACTTTTTCTTTGGATACATCAATATTTATTGGTTTATTTTGTTTTTTATTAATTATTCTATCTACTATATGACTTTTGTATCCATTGGCTAATGCTATGTGTTTGATAATGTTTAGTTCATTGTTATAATCTTCCGTAGATAGGGGCAATGCCAGCAATCTATGAATCATACAATTGAAAAATGCCATTTTATGTGAAATAGGGTGATACGATGAGGCGTGAGTAGCATGATCTGTGATTGTTGGTTTTCTGTAAATATTATAGTTAATTTTATTATTTATTTTAGTTAAAGTTAAATCTAAAAAATTAATTTTATTATTCATTTCCGTCTCTACTGTGAATTGCAAATTATTTGTAATAGTATTCATATATTTTTTAAGCATTTCTAATTGCCTGCAATTGCCATTGTAAATCATTATTGTGTCATCCACATATCGTCGGTAAAATAAAATTTTTGTATAATGTTTGTTTTTAGTCAATAAAATTTCGTTTGTTTCAATATGATTTAGGTAAATTTCCGCCAGGATGCCTGACAATGGGGATCCCATAGCCAAACCATCCCGTTGCAAATAATATTTGTTGTCGAAAGTGAAATAATTTTGTTCTAATATTACTTTTGGCAAACTGATTAACTCATCAACTGTTTCATGATTTAATGTGGATTTAGATAGTAATAAATTTTTTGCTATTTCTAACGTTTCGGTAATAGGTATGTTCGTGTATAGATTTACTATGTCGAATGAGGCGAGAGTGTGTCTCGGCTCGATTGTAATAGTTTTTGTGAGTTCGACCAGTTCTAAACTGTTTTTCAAGCTATAATTTTTATTGAACGTTATGTGTTGACTAAAAATTTTTTCGAGTTTTTTGGCAATTTTATATGAAGGTGCAGACATAAAATTAACTAAAGGACGGACAGGCATATTATTTTAATGTATTTTAGGAAGGCCCTTAAGTCTAGGGGCCTTGGGATCTATCATTTTTAGGTATTTTTTCTCATCGTTCGTTATGACGTATTTGGATTTATTCAATATTGATTTCACTTTATTATTAAATATAAGACTGGGATCGCTATGAATCTCAATAATGTTATTGTTTTTAATGAAGTCCAGTATCTTGTTTTTATAATCATCATAAGTTAAAATTACGAGAAAAAAACAAAACAAACCAATAAATATTGATGTATCCAAAGAAAAAGTAAACAAATAGTAGAGTTTGGATGAAAAAAGTATAAAGTTAACAATGGTGTTGAGCAAAATATAGTATGATATCAGTTGCAAAAGATATCATTTTTAGGTATTTTTTCTCATCGTTCGTTATGACGTATTTGGATTTATTCAATATTGATTTCACTTTATTATTAAATATAAGTGTGAGTAATAAAATTTGAATAATAAACTTGTCTGCCATAGTAGTTGTAGGTTGAATTTTATAGTAATAGATAGGTGATGGTGTTTTGGGGAATATCAAAGAATTGTTTATGTATTGTGTTATTTGTAGGAATATATATTTTCTCTTAGGGAGTAGACTGATTTTAGTGTGGATAAAAAATCAGTTTTGAATTCTTGTTGTTTTGGAGAGATTAATTGAACAAGCCAATGCCTCAGACACAAACCAATACACCTAAAAGGAAACATATCAGTTGTAGGTATGGAAGTATATTAGACCACTATTGTAAAATTTTGTATTCCATGTTTCAGAGTTTTGTGGTGTTGTGACCGCGGTCCTGAGTTGGCCGGAGCGTCAGAACAGGAGCGTTGAGTGCCTCATGGCCTTATGGTGTAGGGATCTCTCCGGAGAAGTCCAGTAAGGTCAGAGGGTGCGATCAGCATCATCAGACCAAGGGTAAGTGATTGTATTTCTTTTATATCAATGTTAAGGGGGTTGTGGCGACATATCTGACCTGATCCTTTTAGAAAAGTGTGAATGAGTCAATGAAAGTTTTTATGTTTCGACATAAAATCTTTCATTGAGGGGGTTTTGTGACAGTACAATAATCTCGATGTCAGAATTATGGTATGAGTGGTAACAAATAATCGGATTTTATTGTATCACACACACACATGCATGGAGAGAACAATTTCCTTTGTGGAGAGACAACTACGCATATTCGAATATATCACAATGATTCCAAGGTCAGGAGCCGACATGCAGAGATGAACGTACAAAATGGCCATCCAAGTGGAAACAGATTGTAAATAGGCACTCTCATTGGTCCAGAAGACGGGACGTCATTGAAATAAGTGATGACCTAACGAACAATGACATGACAACAGGGCGTGAGCCAATTTTGAACAATAGACAATGACGTGGATGCGCTAACACATACACAAAATATGTGCTTTGCATCTTCCCAGTCCCTTGCAACTCATCAAGATGTCTACACGCTAAATTTGTGGCTGGCACAGTTTTGCCAGTAAAAAGTGTTCTTTTACCAATCTAAAATGTAATTAACAGTACAAGTAATGTAGCACAGCTAACTGCTACCTAAGATGTAATTAGATTCAGTGTAACAAGGGAACAAAACGAGATTATGGGAGACGCCGAACACCTGGCCAAAACGGAGAGCATCGGAAGGGAGACCGCAACTATCAATCAGGAAAGTGCAAATTAATTAACTGTTATTCTTTGGTGAAAATGAGCTCTAAATATAAATCCAAAATTTACAAAAGGTACCGACCATATAACATGGGGGAAAGTGTGTGTGTGTGTGTGTGTGTGTGTGTGTGTGTGTGTGTGTGTGTGTGTGTGTGCGTAAGAATATGTTTGTACTCATAAATTATTAATCAGCAAATTGAGGCATTGGTTTCTGTCATTTATAAAAGAGAAATAATAACGAGGGAACTGCAGTCTCTTGGAGAGGTATGGTAATAAACCAGTCATACAATCAAATAATGAAATTAGTGTACTCAGTATTGATAGAGGAGTAGAAATCACGTAGCTAGTGATGGTAAGACGCCATTTTTGTTGTATTGTAATATGTAACTAAGAAAAGGTATGATATTAAATCCAGTATATGTCCACACTAAAGTTGTTCAAATCATTGTTTCGTATACCTCTCTTGTTTCTAAATCTCGCTGCGATGAAACCCTGGACCCTAGAGAAGAAATTCAATTGGAATCTAAACCATGCACTAAAACCGAGAAATTTATGGTAAGTAGATGTTTTTTTGTTATTGTATGTTATTACCATAAAATATAAGAATAAATATGTGAAAAGTCCGATTGACGACAGAACCTCAAGAAACATGTTTCGACTGTATGTTATGTTTTCTCAGATTTCTGAATTAAAGGTGTTTCATCAAAAAAATTGTGTCAACAAAAATTTAAGTACTCATAAAACAGTATTTCTTCTTGCAGTGTCTGATAAAACAAACTCAACACGTAAACTGTAAAAAAATCTCTTCTTGAATATGTTATTTCTGTATGAACATTATGGTAGAATTGGTGGGTAAGTACAACCTGAAATTTCAGCCCAATGATTTTCTTTCATTTTGGAGAAAGGACATGTAATTCTAGTTAACAATGAATATTAGTACGTACAACAGCATGACAATGACAAAAACAAACCAAGCGAATTGTGTTGAATAGACACATCAACAAAATTCTAAGACGATTGTAGCTGAAGTATGTTTGGCAACGTTGCTGGCTTCCAAATATCAACAAGACTTCGAAGAATAATAAAAATTGGCAGCCAAATATAACCTATATACGTTATGCGCTAGATGGCTGGAAACTGACGGCAGCCAAAATACACCATTTCTAAAAGCTTATTAGTTTACTAATTTTTTTTAACATAAACATTACAGATGGGTTATTTAAGGTCTGGTAACACTATATACATCTTCAAATATATTTATATTTCACTCCTTCTCATGGCAGCTAAAGGTCTTCAAAACTTAAGGCAGCCGAATAGATAGCGAGATGTATATATATATATATATATATATATATATATATATATAAACAAACAGCTAGGAACACTTATCAAGTTATGTGGCTGACAAAAAATTCTTGGGACACATATTTTGGAATAAAATTGGGGTTTTAATATCTGTTGGAGAATTTTAATTTTTTCCCAGCTGTACCTTGAAACAAAGCATTTCAGGAATTATGTTTACATATAAAGTTTTTTCTTTTTTTCACAAGTAGAACATACTCTGAAATTATTTCCATTTCTTCATAAGAAACCGTTTATATACTGAATTTTACAGTTCTACAGTTCATCGCTATGGTCTTGCTTGTATAAAACGCAGGTTAACGGTATTATAAGACTACAAAATATAGGTGCTGAACAAGATTATGCAAAAAAAATTAAGGAGATGGAATGAAAATTTATTACAAGGATTTTAGAAGGGACGAAAACAGATAATAGATATGAAAAAATAAAAATGAACAGACATAATGTCTATAAGGAGCTAGAAATCATTAGGTACTGGAATAAAAGCACACAGATTATGGTGTCTGAAGTATACAGAAAGAATTTCAAAGGAGAGAACAGTTAAAATTATAACATAGTACAAAAGTATAAGAAGAAGAGCCTAGACTGCCTGATGAAAATTAAAATACATTTTTTTTTTTTTTTTTTAAGTGCTTCATTCCTCAACTTCAGTATGAAAATGTTTTTATTATGATTTCAGACACGTCATAGAAATATTTACATTTTGTCTCTTTCCATTCAGATAAGCTGCGTAACATACACATATATTGATCTGTTCAACTCAATCCAGCCTCTTTTAATTATAATACAGCTGTTTAAATAGTGTAGAAATCTCATTTGCTTATTATTGCCTTGTACTGAATCCCAAAGAAAAATTTAACTACTCATTAACGACCCTGTTTCAGATGTTTGTTAGAAGTTTATTAGAAGTATTGAATATATCTTTTTTTTTTTGTTAGTGAGTTATTCATCACAACAAATGGCAAACAGTTTCTTATATGTGATAATTACTTACATTCATTATTTTAGATATTGTATAGCCTTAAGTTTATGTTTGTAACTAATTATTATTATACACAAATTTACAACTTATGGTAAATCTATTTTCTATGTCCAGATTAATACTTATCTTCTTCATAAAAATTTGTAAATCTCTTTACTGTGTACAGATTAGTACATATCTGTTTCCACATACACACTGTTAAGAGATTATGAAAACACATTGCAAATACATTGTGTACCACACACTACACATTTTTGGAAAACCTGTGGCATATGTAACACCTAAAAACCTCCAAAAATATTTTACACAATTACAATCTCTATTAAATAAACACGACTTCATCTCTGTAATATGTTTGACATGCCATTACACACAAAAATTACTCAAAAAAATTCAATTAATTTTCAGGATACTCTTAATAAATTTCAACTCTCAGCATCTGCTATATATAAACAATTCTGTGTTCTAGGTGTGCATTCAAAACTGATTAATTCATAAGATGAAATGTTTACTGACTTTGTACTAAAGCTTCAGTGAAATTATTTAAATACTTTGAAATTACTTTCACAGATTTTTTAGAACTGAATTTTTCTTCTAACGAGTTACACAATAACAAGAAACTACATGACTTTTAGGAGAGTTCATCTTATGTATGTTGGATAAGCTACAGGCAGTGAGTAGAGAAAGTTAATTAAACTTAATTGATTTTTGTGAAAATTCATATACTATTACTAAACCATATAGTTATATATACCATATAGTTCATACTTTGATATTGTTCACCTCAAAAATGAACTAAATGTGCTTTATACTCTAGATGAGTATAAGAAAAAATCAGTGAATGAGATTACTATTTATATGAAACTCAATAATTTGGACATAGTGTTCAGTGAAGTGTACAAACTAGCAGAATTAACATTGATACGTTACACTTATCAGCGCAAATCTTACAGCGGTAAAAAAAAAAACCTCCCTGTGTAAGCCTTTCACTATAACTACAACAGATGGATATATTATTGATGTTCCTGGACCCTTTCTTGCTACAAAGAACGATGCCCAAATTTTAGACTATTTATTATCAATAGAAAACGGACTAAGCACTATTCTAAAAGAAGGTGATATTTTCATTTTAGATAGAAGCTTTAGAGACATAGTAAGTACATTAAAAGAAAAAGGTTTTGTTGTACTGATGCCTGCTTTGAAAGGTAAACGTAATCAGTTAACAGCAAAAGAATCTAATGAATCCAGATTAGTTACAAAACTTCGATGGGTCATTGAGGCTGTACATGGAATAATTGGACAGAAATATAAGCTTTTGCATCATCAGTTGCATAATTCTCTTCTTCCTGATGCCAGTTTATACTGTCGAATAGCCTGCTTCCTTCAAAATCGTTTTGGAAAACGATTAAATTCAGATAAAGGACAACTTGACAAAATTACCAGTCTAAATTATCGAATGCTACCAAAAATGATGTAAATACATTGGCTGTAGAAGTTGAAAATAATAACTGGAATAGAAAAATAACACCGTTTCAGTTGTTATCTTCAGAGGAATTGCTCGATTTCCCAGAAATGTCATTAGACGAATTAAACAGGGGCGTATATTCTAGGCTAGCTAGGCTAGCTGCGAAGCCCAAAGATTAAAGCACAAAAAAATCTATTAGGAATTTCCATAAAATTGTTCATTTTATCGAAGTCAGACGTGTTTCCCTCACGTGTTTACTTCTGTTTCGTAGTAGCGTAATTACTAATTACAGACAATACAACTTCGCATATAACGGCGCCTGAATCGCTGCAACTTGCTTTACTCAGGCTTCGCAAGTAACTTGCGAAGCCTTTCCTCGTCACAATTCAATGGCGTTGCTATGATAACGCTGAGGGACTTGGTGGGGGCAATGATGTTTATCGTAGGCTAGGCTTCGCTCCTTGGAGAGCTAGCCAACAGTGTGAGACAGTAGGCCGTGTGGCACGCAAAGCAGTGGTACATTTTAAAATTAGTTATAATTTTGTGCTGTGCGGTTTGAATAATAAATTAAGATGAGTGATATAGTTAATAAACTATTGACAAAGACACAATTTGCTCAGCTTCCGTATGAGGATAAGCTTCAAATTGTAAAGATAGGTAGGCCTCAGCCATCCCTTCTAGAACTTAAAAGTGAACATAAAGAAAAGAACAGAGTGTATACTAGATGTTTTAGTGAGGCCAACTACAAAAAATACCCTTGGTTAACTGGATCGAGTACAACTAATAAATTGTACTGCTGGGCGTGTTTGCTTTTTTGCACCGATGCAAGTCCTTGGAATAAGACAGGATTTAATAATTTAAATTATCTGCTAACGGCTTGTGATAAACATCAAAAATTACTTAGTCATATACGAGCATTCAATACGTTACAGACATTCGGTTTTCAAAGAATCGATCATTCCCTTAATTTACAGAAAAAGATTGCCGACAGTCTACATAATGAAAAAGTAAAGGAAAATAGAATTATTTTAAGAAGACTGATTGACGCAGTAACATTCCTAGGGAAGCAAGAATGTCCATTTAATGAGTCTAAATCACAATATGGTGTACACAATGAGTCTAGCGATTCAACAAATAAAGGCATGTACATAGAACTTTTGGAATTTTTATCAACGTATGAGCAAACAATAGCAAACCATTTAAAAACCGCAACAATTTTTAGAGGAACGTCACCGGTAATACAAAATGATTTAATTGACGCAGTAGGTAGCGTAATTACAGACAAAATCAAATCGGAAATATCTAATGCAACATTCGTTGCAATATTACTTGACGAGACAACTGACGTAACCAATAAAAGTCAATTATCAACAGTTTTACGATTTGTCGATAATGAAGAAAACTGTCAGGAACGATTTTTGCACTTCACTGATGTCAGTTTAGACCGAACTGCACAAGGATTGTTCCAACATGTCACCAAGGTTGTGGATGATTTAGAATGTTCAAAAAAACTTATAGCCCAAACTTTCGATGGAGCAGCTGTTATGGCCGGCCATGTGTCTGGACTTCAAACCTTGGTGAAAAATAAGTACCCATCAGCAACTTTTATTCATTGCTGTAGTCACAGGCTGAATTTGGTTTTGTCAAAGTCTACAAATTTTGTAGCAGAATGTAAACGGTTTTTCATCACTTTATCAGGAATACCTAGCTTTTTTCACATTCTACAGTCCGCACAACTGCTCTAAAAAACTTTATGGAGAAGAAACTACCGCGAGTGGCACCAATAAGGTGGAATTTCTCATCAAGGCTTGTAAATACTGTCAAAGAATATAGAAGGCCTCTTATCATGTTCTTTTCATCAATAGAAGATGAACCCGGTGACTGGACAGGTGAAGAAGTGAATACTGCTTCAGGCTTTGTTTGTTTTTTACATAAATTCGACAGTAGATTTCTTCTTCTTAGTTTCAGCAAAATATTTGCAATTTCTGATGTTCTTTTTGACATAATGCAAAAAAAATATTTGAACATTTCTTACTGCATGAACAAAGTCAATGAATTCTATGATACTCTGCAGAAAATTAGAGATGAGGATTTTGATCTTGTATGGACAGAAGCTACAAGTAATTCTGAATATGAAGATAATGAAGATAAAGAATATGAACCAAGACACAAAAGACAGAGAAATGATGACCGTTCCAAATGGCAGCGTATTTTTAACGAAATTCTGGACACAGTGATGTCCTAGATAAAATTCAGGTTTGAGTCCCAAAAGGATCTTAAATTCGTGTCTTTATTGGATTCAAACAATTTTGATACATTTTGTAAAAGTTTCCCACAAAATCTGATGACAGAACTTAAAGAACCATATAGTTCATACTTTGATATTGTTCACCTCAAAAATGAACTAAATGTGCTTTATACTCTAGATGAGTATAAGAAAAAATCAGTGAATGAGATTACTATTTATATGAAACTCAATAATTTGGACATAGTGTTCAGTGAAGTGTACAAACTAGCAGAATTAACATTGACATTTCCATCTACAACTGCAACTGTTGAAAGAAGTTTCTCCGCTCTAAAGAGGATTAAGACTTACCTCAGAGCCACACAAGGACAAGTCCGGTTAAGCAACTTGGCTGTTATATCTATTGAGAAAAACATTCTTCTTAATATGAAAAAGTGATGAGAAGAAACATTTTATTAAAATTAATCCTGAAATTCACACAAAAGGAGAGAAGAATGGAGTTCTTGTTCAAATAAGTCTACACAGAGCCGTCGTCGAAGTAAGTCAAACTTTCTTCAGTATAATTATATATTATTTCCTCATGATGTAATGATATAGTTCTTGCTTTCTGTAATCTTTTGTAATCTTTTATTTGTTTCACTACCGCCGTCCGGCCCTAGTGACTTCGGTGGAACAAATGTATGCTATAAATAAATAAATAAATAAATGAAGTATTGAAGTTCTTTGCTTGGTTTTGTCTTTCTAATGATGCCATTTCATAATTATTGTTGAAGTATCAGTCATTATTATATAAGTTAGAATGCATTGGCATGGTGTCACAACAACACATCACTTCAAAAAGCTTGAAATATGAACGAGGGGGACCCCCTCCAGTGCATTTTCTTCAATTCTAAGGTGAGCTAGCCCAGGTCTCGAACTCAGCATACGCCACTGGAATTAAAAGTTTTTTTCACAGGATCTTATCAGCTTTCCCAATCTGTATCTTACTTAGCAGAAATTATAGATGAAAATGGTTCATTCCCTGCGAGTACATTAAAAATTAAACCAGAGATTGTTCGATTTGAAGTGAGGTCAAGACATATAAACAGCAAAACGTATAAATGCTATTTACATTATAACCCAAATAGTAGTGAAATGGATGGAATCAAGCGTTATTGTTGTAACTGTGCAAATGGTAATAGAAAAATTGGATGTTGTTCACATATCGCAGCTGTTATTTATTACTTATCATACGGCAGATATTTGTCAAAAATTATACGGCCTGCAGAAGTTCTTATAAAATTATTTCATTTTGAGGAAGTGCAACCAGTTATTGAGGAAGATAGTGATGAAGATTAACTTTTTTACAACTTGATATTAGTTTTAAATATTGATTATTTTGTTGAATGTAATAAATATAAGTCTGCCTTACATTTTTAAACTATTTAAAGATCTAACTTTCTACAATTGTAGTTCTGAGTAATTCTCATTACTGGCATACAAACTGTCAACTTAAAAGTTTTCCAATATTTTTTTTCAAAATTAATAGGATAATACTTTTTGAATGTCTTAAAAAATGAATTACTTTATTATATATAACAAAACAAACAGTTTTATGTCTTTTTTGATAAACAACAAATAAATAAGGAGTCTTAATTTTTCAGAAATATCGTCTTAATTCTTCATCACAATATTTACTTCTTCTTCTTCTTCTCTGAAGCATCAGGCCCATGACCTGTTGTGCCATCTAGCCTAGCAGTGGTACAACCAGAGTTGTTAAATGAAATTCTTGTTTCTGTAAAATGGTTGCTATAGTAATAATTGATGTATTTAAGAATGCACGGAGTAAATAAAATTCTTTTTATTAAGCGTAAAAAAAAATCCTAATTTGAAACTAAAGTATGTTGCATACTTTTCTAATTTAATACAAAAAAACAACCTTTAAATGAGTTAAATATAAGAATTGCAAATGTCAAATAAATAAGTAAATAAATATAAATAAATATAAATATATATATATATATATATATATATATTGTAACGTTACATAACCCGGTCCCAATAAATTAACTCATGATAATATAAAGGTCAGAAATGGGTAACCTGTAACTAGCTCTAAATTAAAGTATATCATTAAAAATGATAAACAATTCGAGTGATATATGGTGCAAAGTGAGTTATAGTGTACCCATTGAGGTCAAAAATAAAAGTGAAGGTAACTGATTACAGAACTGTGCTGTAGGTTTGGAAATTATAAAACTATGAGAGTAGGCTATAATACTACTAACTGATTTTGTATTTTATTTGTTTATTGTAATATTTATATTGTATGAACAACCAATTGTTATACCTAAGTTCATGTTATATTTTTTTTCAAATATTTGTATTATAAGATAACCCAGGGTTAGTTTTAAAAAAACATAAAAATTTAAATATAAAAGGATAATAAAAAATTAAAATAATACTATGAGGGAAATGGCAGCAGGAAGTAGTGCAGTGTAGGAATACTATGAGAGACTAATAAACAATATATATAAATTTATTTAAAGATAATAAAATTATCAAATACTTATATACAAGGTCATAAGAAAATGAACAAAAACTTATTATGTAAACCAAATTGATAAAGAAACCGGAATGGAAAAGAATTATTTTTCGGTAAATAAAATATAAATTTATAATAATTACAAACTGCCTGTATAATAAAAATACTATGGGTTACTAAGAGTGACGAGAATAACAAGTATTGTTAATAATAATTTTTGGAATAAAACCATAGAGTTGAAGAAATGATGCTACTACAATTATAATAAAAATAACCTTTTTTGGAACTTTTGAGGAGTGAAAATTAATACTAAATTAACAAGCAACATGACCACTATATAATCATCCATGATTTATCAAAATTAAATGGTTATACTCCTTAATAAACAGTGAAAGAAAACCTGATGATGATTCAACCTGGTTTCACCATAGTTCTAGTTGACGATCGAAAAATGCGCCAGACGGTAAGGAAATTATAACGCAAGACGGACCTCACCAGAGAAAAAGCTTCATTCCAGTAAGAACCATACGGAGCGAGGTAATATAAACATTTCGTTTAATAGTTCCAGAAGAAAACGCATTCCGAACGTTGATATAGAACACAAAATAGTCATTTAATCACATGTTTTTTTAAAGTAAACAAAGGCACGCTGCTCTCGTACGGACATTCCTGGAACTACATACTACACGAAAAAATAAACAAATTTATTTAATATTTTTTCGGTATTTGTAAAGCTTAGTAATTATCCATTTCTGACACTCTCGTAACAAAAAGAACTTACCCTGAACCCTGGGGAATTATTAAGAATTATATATTAATTGATGTTTTTTTTTAAAATAGTGTAAAATTTGGTAAATAAAACCATATATGTTTTTCTCTTTAGATAATTCCATGTTTGCTCTGTGAAGTTGAGATTATGTTTTATTTAAGGAAAGATCAATTGTGATACTTGTATTTTGGTGGCAGGAAACAAAAACCAATAATATAAATAAATAATATTATTGAAAAATAATCTTGAGTAATAAAGTGTGTTATAATTTTTGTAGTGGGTAGTTGTAATAGGTTTCAGCACAAAAACAGAAGAAATCAACACATCGGATCAGATTTTGCTATAGTGTAGGCTGGTTGAACTAAGCGTAGAAAATTATCTCACCATCAGCTGATTTAAATCACAGCGAACAATTTGAAAAAATCCGGAATCGTCTAAACCAAGTGTAAATAATTGGTACTTACTCTCTCTCTTCTTCATAAGGCTGAACAACTTCCCTCCTTGACCCCAAATCACACACTCTCGATTTCTGTTTAGATTGAGTAACACATTAAAAAAAAAATCCTTTATTTATTTTTTTTTTAAAACGTCAGTTATTATAATTCATAAGTGGCGACTGCGGAGAGGCGGAAACTTTAATATCTCAAAACGCTACGTCACAGATTTGGCGCATAACAACATTGGGAGCTTAATCAAATAAGACGAACACCTAATAAGCCACATACAAAGTTTTCGCTATTAACTCTCCTAAATCAACAAAAAGCAGTACGTTACAATATAATACTGTGTGTGTGTGTGTGTGTGTGTGTGTGTTCATACACACACACACACACACACAAACACATACACACACACAGTGTGTATATGTATATGTGTGCACACATAAGAGTAATATTACTAAATTGTAGCTCATTTAAATATAAAAATAAGCTTAAAAATAACAAAAATTCACGAATTCCAAATTATTTATTTAAAAAAATGACCTTGTATTATATATTATGAAAGAAAATAATATAATTTTACATTTTTAATATTATTTAGAGTACTAGCTACTTTCAGGCTAACAAAACCCCCTAAAAATAGCCAAAAAATGTATTTTTTTGCGTTTTTCACGTTGGCCCACCACTCGAAAAAATCTGAAAAAATTTGTGTATACAAAGATTGTTAAAATACACTTTTTAAAACAGAAAAATAAGCCTGTAGCTCTGTTGGGACTTGAGGTACAGCATTTTTTAACTTTTCGAATTTTTTTAGAACAATCCCATGATCCCATGGGGACCATAATTTTTTAGTTTATTGTTTTTGATGCAAAAAATGTGATCAAATTTTTTGGAAATTTTACGTTTCATAAAAATTGATAAAAAAAATAAAGATTGAAAAAAGTCAATTTTTCACCCTCCCTCTGTAGAGGGGGTAGATGGGAACCTAAGAACCTTGTGTAATGTAATGTTTTTACAATTGTAATAAACCTACATAGTCAAAAAAATGATTGGTTTCAAGGGGCATATTGCCCCTCTTAACCAGGGGTACCCTTTATTCTGCAAGCAGATTTTTATTTTATTATAATCCCTCAAATACATTTTGCAGGGATAATCTGCATCTTTATAGGTTTGAATAAAAATTATTATATTTATATTACCGGTATTTGTTATTATATTTATTACATTTATATACAAATTATAAAATATTTATATTCAAACCTCCAAAGACATAGACTTTCTTTGTGAAATGTATGCAAGGTGCAATTAATAATATTCAAATATCTGTTTGAAGAAGAAATCTATGAATTTGCTAAAACAAATATTTCAGTTAATGTAAAAAAAAAAACATAAAAATCATCTCTAAAGTCACTACCACTATCAAGAAAAAGATAATATATTATTATTATCTTGCACACACACACATACTGAAGTAGTTCTCAGTGATTTGATGATTAAAAGTATTAAAATTTGCATTACCTTACCTTTATTTGGACGTCAAATAAAAACCTATGTAAATCTTGACGTTCGTGTGCAAGTTAAACAAGGTGTCGTCTAGTGTACTCGGCAGAGAAAAACAGGTCAATGCAAATAACAAACACATACTTATAAATTCACATAAAACATTATTTTATTTCGTTTTACTCTGCCATTTTTGTTAAGCCACCACATCAACAATTTATCACCTTTTCTCTACATTTTGTATTCTTACTCTCGAATTGATTATGGGCTGTTACTGGCCATTATTTAAAACAGATTCTGAAATATAGTTTAAAATAATTTCTGTAACCTTATATTTACTTATTTAACTAGTTTATCTCTACTTTAGAAGGCAACCCAGTTTGCTCACACTCTCAGTCATTCATTATACATTTTATATTATAAAGCGCTTTCTATTTAAATTTTCATAATTAGTTTCGGTGTTGAATTCAGTTAAAATTGATATGTTTTTGTCTGTTCAACTGCTTATATTATGTACTCATTCTTTCATCGCCGTCTCCACGTGGTTACACCATCACTGGTAACTTCCGATTTCTTTAACACACTCCGAAAATAAGTTAAACTGTTAATGTTTGTGAATTACGTCTGATGGATCACTATTACATGATTTACTGTTGTTTTACGTTAAAATCACATGATTTACTGGTCGGCCGACCCTAATTTGCTCGAGCAATGTTTTTATATGACCGCATAGTCTGATGCTGTTAGACGACAGATGCCAAAACCCGGCGTCCAAGATGGCCAAGCCTTCTTCATGCTCACCAACTTGCTCTCTCATTGGCCCAAAGGGCATCACGTCACACAGTAATTAGTTAACTACGATGTATAGTATATTCACTCTAAGAGACCAGCAAGCCGAGTACGTGCTTATTCACAGGCGCGAGCCAGCATCCGCGCAATAGTGCACATTCCAGAGCATCAGAAACCGGTGTATGTTCATAGATTTTCTGGACCAACATGCAGATGGGCGTTCCCTACAGGAATGTCTATTGTTACAGACTGAGGCCCTGTGTGGGTAACTACGCTGCGTCGCATTTACAATCAAATTAAAATCCCTCATCCCATTCTGCCTCGTTACAATACAAATATTCAGTAACACAGAGAACCACATATGTACATATGATGACTCAAACCACAAGACCAGTTCCAGTTATGTGGAAGGTCTACATTTTTGTTTTGTATTTTAAAAAAATACAAGCTTGTGCACATAATTTTAGTTACTACCTGCACAGTATTTGAATGAATTTTGAATGGAAATAACTACTTTAGTAACAGAACATTATGCAGGAGCTGATAATATTATGCATATTGCAACAGTACACAGGATATGAAGTTCATTTAAGTGGAATACTAATGCTATACAAGTATAACATTTTCTGATGGCCATAGACATGTTTTAAATTGATTTTGTTCTTCCTTTGTAAAGTAGTCATAAGTTTTGAACCAAGCTATGTTTTAAAAAGTATGTTATGTCAAAATGTTCACAATTTTATTCTCTTTTATGTCATGTGAAATATTTGTGTGTAACTGTGTGGGTGTGCGTGTGATTTACATTTTATTGAATAACTTCAAGGAAAATTAACATTTTGTTCTGAAACTTGGACAGAGTATTTTCATGGTTATAAGCTACATTTTCCATATACTCAATTCTCCACAACTGTACTTTTTATTTTATTTTTTTTAATGAAATCAGCCTTCTTTTATTCTTATTAACTCCTACAAAGTAATCAAATTTGTAGATTAAGTCTAGACAGGCCTTTGCAGAATCGAACAGCGTTTAAGCATGATTTCAGCCTATCTGTGGTCTCATCTGTGACGTTGCTAGATTTTCCTCTAATCAGAAGGTCTAAAAATTATTTGAGATGGTCCTTTGTTGAAAGCACTTCGCTCAGTTTCTTATGAGAACTTGCCATAGAAAGACATACTCGCTGCCAAGAGTTTTTCGTGACAAGACAGGTCGTTTTCTTTTAGACTTAGAAGTTGGTTCACGGTTCGAGTTCTTCGTAACCATTACCACTTAGAGGACTCAAATAAAAAAATAGATCATTCTAGTGATTTCCTGCGTACAGTAGAAGATTTCCACTAGGGGCAAAATATCTGTCGAGATATTTTGATAGTAACGCGAGAACACTTCAAGAAGCCGGAATTTTGTGTAAGCTCAATACACGATTTATTTTACCCAGTTTAATCCCTGAGATTAAGCGTGTTTAAAATCATAAACAATAACAGTTCATATCGCAGTGTGCGTGTGTGCAAAGACGTGAACTGTCAGCATAGTAGTCACCTGTCGGCGGTCCAGTCGAACTGCATGCGGAGCATCGAGAAGCTACACAAACAGTGGAATTCAACGCAACAAGTAACATAATTGTAAAACAAGCCCATAGACTCAATTACTGAAAGACAAATTTTTAATAAACAATTTTATATTATAAAGTAATATAAGACAATAGTAAATTTTAATGTTTTAATTTAATAAATTTTCCTACCTCCAGATATAGACTCTGTTGTAATAATTTCTATATTACCTATCTACGCAATTTTAATTTGTATCGTTGCAATATATTTAAAATTAGTCATGTCACTTTGATGCTCTATTTAAATATAAATAAAAAAAAACAGTTACAATCGTTTAGCAGCTATGTAGAAACTACAAATTTACCAAATATATTAAGCCAGTGAGTTTTTCAGGATTCTGACTTGCTAACACAGACACAGTGGAATGTAGGTAGGAAGGCAATTTGCAAACTTAAAGCTACTAATTCCTATAACTGATGTTATATAAGCTACTACTAGGATGCTATAATTGTGTAAGCTTATTAAAGACAATATTCATTGCTCACAAATGAAACTGCTTTCTGAAATTTTCATTTGTACATTCTACTATTCCCACATAAATATAATATTGTTATGTCTATATATACAATATGCAGAAAAGATTTTATTTTCAAATAACTACCAATAACTTTTGTCACATCATTACACAAAACTGATAAAAGACAATCATTATCAAAATTAAAAGAATTTTTGTATGATACATTTTACACACACACACAATTGGTGTGTAAAATGTGGTGTGTGTGTGTGTGTGTGTGTGTGTGTGTGTGTGTGTGCGCGCGCGCGCGTGCGCACAGAATTTTTAAAGTAAAATGTTTATTATTTAAATTATAAATAAGGATTAATAATTATCTTGTTGATCCATCCTCTTCATTCACTTTATACAATATTATTATATATATAAACTTTCACAATATGAACTTACTTTCATTACACTTTCCCAAACGTTTCAAGGTGATGTGCCTCTTCCTCAGTGGGAGTAAATACTGTTTGTCAGTTAACAGAATAACGGTTATGAACTTAGGTGTGTATGGATACACCCCCGAATTAATAAATAAACTACACAAACGCATCCTAAACACCAAAAGTAAAACACATCAGACCAACAGCACACAACCCAGTAAATACATAACACTTACAGACTACAATTCCAACATGCACAAAATTGCTAACACATTTAGGAAACATAATTATAAAGTAGCCTACAGAACCAACAACACCATTAGGAAACACATAAATAATACTAACAAAGACACAGATACATACAACAAAACAGGGGTATATAAATTAAATTGTAATGATTGTCACCAATTCTACATCGGCCAGACGGGAAGATCTTTTTCCTCCAGATTTTCAGAACATTTAAAAGCCCTCACCACAAACTACATACATTCCACATTTGCCACACATTTACAAAACGAAAACCACAGTTACACAAACATACAACACAACATGGAAATATTACACTACTTACCTAAAAGTAGAAAACTAAACACAGCTGAACAATTTGAAATATACAGATATCACACACTACAACCAAACAACATATTAAATGAACAATTACATTATAGATCACATACACTTTTCGATACACTGATCCAAACACACAATTGAACCTCAGCGCCAATTCTCTCCCACCATCACACCAAAATACAAAATATCATAAAAACACATGACCCAGATGGCATATGGATAAGATATGTAGATGATGGACTATATGTATCAAATAACAAAAACACAAATGCAGAGAACATACTGAAACAAATCAATAACATACATCCCAAAATACAATTCACAGAAGAAAAAGAAAAACATAACAAAATCAACTATTTAGACATAACCATCACAAGATACAACAAACACATACAATATGCAATATATAGAAAACCAACTTCCACTAACATCATTATACCTAACCATTCTGACCACCCACCACAACATAAAATGGCAGCATTTTATTCGTTATTTAACAGAATGTACAAAATACCCCTAAACAAACAAGAAACTGACAAAGAAAGAAATATAATATACCAAATTGGTTATGCAAATGGATACAATAAAAATACTATGATCAAAATAGAAAATAAAATCAAATACAAAATAAAAACTGAACAATTAAGAATTAATCAAACTGAACAACACATAAATAATAACAACAACAAAAAATGGGCCACATTCACATATATAAATAATAAAATGACAAAACTAACAAAACTATTTAAAAACACAGATATAAAAATAGCATACAAAACTAATAAAAATAAATTACAAAATCTAAATAGCTCACACAACAAATATAATACAACAACCAACGGTATATACAAAATTGAATGCCAAGATTGCAATAAATGTTATATAGGACAAACAAAAAAACAGCTGAAAAAACGTTATTTTGAACACCTAAATGCATACAAAAAACCAAATACATATAAATCCAATTTAGCCACACATGCAATAAACACAGGACATGAATTCCCAGACATAACCAATGTAACACTAATAAAACATATACCACACAAAGGCACCATAATGAACATTTGGGAAAATTTACAGATTTACAAACATAAAACACAAAACAAACTAATACCAGAACAAATACAAATCAATACAAAACATGACACAATATTCAAAGCACTCAACATCGAAAATACACAAAATACAAAAACAGATACCACAACCACACACAATAATGCAACTTTAAAAGACCAAAGACCAACAAACTACCTTAATAACATCCAGAAGCCAACACACAAATACTTCACCAGAAACAAGATGGCGAAGGCTGAAGATGAGAGAACAGGAACTCTCGAAACATGTTCCTAATAGGAAAAAAGTATATCTTGAGGTAAATTTAGTTATAAATATTAAAGTATTATATACATCAAGAAACGGACTGTAGTAGAAAGTGATTGAAATATATATATATATGTGTGTGTGTGTGTTTAAATGAATTCAAATTTCATAAGAGTGTTTAAAATAGATACTGTAAGGTGGGGTGACTTTGCCTACTAACACTGAAAAAATATTGAATTCAAATTTCCCACTCATTCAGTGTTCCCAACAACACAGTGACCATGCATTCAACAGTCAATTTTTAGTTTATATTCTATGGAGTACAAAGAGAACGATGATGTATCTTCGGATGTACAGTTGGTAAATGAGTAAAATTCGAAATCATACAGGCATGGGCTAGAATGTTTATGGTTCAACTTCAGTACATTATTCTGTTGTTAAAAGGATTTTGGCAAAGGTAAGTGTTTTAATATATCTAGTTATGTATTGTTGAATGATCTTATGAATTAGAAGAACATAATTGCAATTATAAACTAGTTATGCTACTTTTATTGACTCGGGTACAAAATCGATACAGCAGTGGGGTGACTTTGCCTATTGGTAAGCGGGCAAAGTCACCCCATACAAACTCGTAAATTTTGAGGTTATATTTTCGGAAACACTGTCCACTTATCTAAATATTATCTTTACGAAATAAACAAGATATTCTTGAATTTAGTTTAGAGAAATACTAATAGGTCTACTATTTTCTTTTAAAAAAGTACATCATTTGTTTACATATTTCAATAAATAACATTTAAAGAAATCTGAACATCAAAGCCATCACAATTTATTTAAAACTAAGTTAATAGCATTTTACAATTATTACAATTACAATTATTTACTGGTAATTTGCTTTTTTTTGCTTACAGAAAGTATGCCACGATTATATGTAAAACAACTTGGGCGCTGTTCTTATGGGAATTACTCAAAAGACGCTCTTCAGGAATGTATGGAAGCTGTTAAAAGTGGGATGCCCAAAACAACGGCCAGCCAAACGTTTGGTATACCTCTTAGGACCTTGTCCAACAAAATAAATGGCATTTATACCAAAAACCCAGGGGGACAAATGAAGCCTAAATTTAAAGAGATTGTACCATCAGGTTTCAGGAAATGCAGCATCTTCCCCATCGACTGCAATGAAATTCTGAAAAGACTTCCATCTGATGATTCCAGCAGTATATAATCAGGTGATACAACACTGTCTGTTGATGTTGGGGAAGCTTTCCTTGAACATTTAAAAAAGAAAAGAGGAGAATTATTTAAAAATCATGAACACAACGAAAAAACTTAAAGTGCCTCCTGGTAAAAGTATTTGTCTGAACGACTTTGTATGTTCCGGTTCTTCTCAAGATGTCGATAATGATTTATTTATCATTGTATAATCTGGCAATTCTTCTTTCAATGTATCAATAATAACAAGTGAAGAAGAAGTAGATGAGGCTGATGAAGTTTTGAACAGTGACTGGTAAAAGTGATTATTGCGTTTGCGATTATGTTACTGTAAAGTATAATGAAGGACTGTTTCCTGGTCAAGTGTTAAATGTTTCTGTACAAGGTTTAACAGTGAAATGCATGGAGAAAGGAAAAAAAGCTTGGAAGTGTGGCCATCCAAAGAAGATAAACTCTTGTATAATAGGTGTGATGTTGTTAAAAAAATTGATGTGCAGGAAACCAGAAGAGGTTTCTATTACATTCATGAAATAGACAGTTTTGGACCTTGAATGTTTTGTAAATATGATTTCTATTTGAATATTTTTTTGTCAAGATGTAAATGTAAATATGTTTAGGTTTGTAAATATGTTTTGAAAATAATTGCTAATTGAAGAAAATAATTTTAAAAGAAAACAAATTTATAAGTGTATTATATATCATGTGACACATTTTGGATAACAAGATATGTTGGGCAAGTACATATACATAATGTTTAACCATTTTAAATCAGTTTTCTGTGGGTGACATTGCTCTGTCTCCTATTATTAGGGGCATTACTAGTGGAAAATGTGGTGTAGGCAAAGTCACCCCGATTAAGGGGTGAGTTTGCCTGGTTGGGTATTGTCTTTTTTAATAAATACATCCCTACACATTTTTTATTGTACATCATATGGTCTATGAAACTAAGGGTTTTAAGGGTGTTTCACAATTTTATATTTAAAAGTTCCTTACCCAAGACAAAAATAATTAATTTAAAAAAACGAGAATTTCAAAAACCAGGCAAAGTACCACCCCACCACCAAAGTAAACCACCACCACCACCACCAGGTAACATACCAGGTATACCTGGTGGTTTACCAGGTAAAGTACCACCTTACGGTAACATATTTTAACGTACGTAGTACATAAGATTTAAAAATCATTATTACGACTACAATGGCTCAATTTAACCCCGACTTGTTGTTGAAGGACAAACTGAGCTATGAAGCTTTGTTACGCGGTCTCCCATACACAAACGTAACTGTCGCGGAGCTGCGCAAAACATTACGCGAGAATAGACCAGACAAACCCTCACTGTTGAATCGTTTAAGCATATTAGACTTCGAAAGTGAAAAGGAAACATGCTATCATAAATATACAGAGCTTACCTCCATCGCACAAACCCTGCGAGATGAAAAATCCCCCGCGGTAAATTTAAGAACCACTCAAAGAATAGAACATCTGACCCGCCGCATCACCAATTTGTTGAATTGGCCCGGTGACAAAGTTACTCCACCTGACGTGCAAAAATTCGCGGAAGAAGCCTTACAACAATTACCAGAGATAATGCGCGAATTACGTAGGAGGTCCGAATCGTTTAGAATAGAAGAGATTGAAGAAGCAATGATGAAACTAAATATTTCCCCCACCCAATCTCCTACTCAAGAACAGCAACCCAGTGCTGTAAAATTTCAATTTCTCCAGGAATCTAGTATAGAACCCAGTAAGGATCGGTTAACGGTTAGACAAGCAAATACCCTCCCCGTAACCGCCTCGCCATTTCCAAATGAACTAGGGAATATTACCCATAATTACGATTTACCTCCCCTCTTACAGACAAATCCATCAGCGGAAAAACCTATAATGACACCTCAATTAAATTTCAACACTGAGTTCTATGGAAAAATAACTCACCCCATAGAACGTATTTTATCTGAAATACCAACCACTGGTGGGCTGAATATTACGAAACTCCTAGGCTTTATCAAGCACCTATTACAAATAAAGGATCTGCGACAACTAAAAGATGACCAAATTTTACAAGTACTTCTACCTAAATGTAGATCTCCTTTAAAAGATCGTGTGTTAGAGTCACTAAGGTATAATCACCCTGTAGAAGAACTACATACCACCCTGATAAGACACTTCATCCCCACCGGTATCTACAAAGAATTAAAGCGGAATTCAGTACTTCGTGTACAAGGAGCGTACGAGAGACTAGCTCATTATATATCTGAAATAAGGGAATCAGCCTTATTACTACAAGTTAACTGGAGTGAACAACAGCTAGTAGACACTATCTTAGTAGGACTATCTCCTGAGGAGCGATCTCGCTTAGCACTTATGCAGAGACCAACCACCTTCACAGTACTGGAACTGTGTTGTATACATTCATCCAACGTCTGGTATTCAGATCAGAACAGACGCGTGTTAATGTCTCAGACTCCACGCAGGGATTCATTCCTACCTCTACCCCTTGGGACCGATACCCGAACCTACCGCGATAAGCGATTCGTAAGAACTTTTAAAACCCAGAGCTACCCCAATAAATCAAACTCCCTGCCAAAACCCCAACAGCATGCAAGCAATGCCAATAACGAAAGAAGATGTTATAACTGTGGAAAGTCCGGACACATTGGCAAACATTGTAAACAAAAGCGGTACCAACAAAAAACCGATCAGTCAAAAAACATGTGAAGCAGGAAGAACCAAAATCCTATGTCTTCCGCAGCATCAAAAGGAAAGGTATAAACACTACTCACCCTAAGTAAAAATAAATATAAACAAACGTATAGACCCTTAAGTAACAAGATTTATTGACAACTGCAACTCTATTGGCACATGCAAAACAAGTATATGCCAATTACCCTACATACAGATAGACCTTGGAGCAACGAATATCCTCGGTTTAATCGATTCGGGATCTACACGTAGTATTATCAGTCAACAGCTAGCCACCATATTAGCTAATCATAATCTTATTAGACGTAGCCAAAATGTGAATATAAAGTGTGCCACCGCGAATAAGTAAAACCTAAATATATCACGCAGTATTACTGTCAAATTAAAAATAAAGAATGTTACTTGGTATGTTCCACTACTCGTAGCTGAAGTATTAGGACAAAACTTAATACTAGGCGCTGATTTTATAAGCAAAACTGGCTTAATTCTCGACATATACGCTAAACAATATTGCTTTAGATTTGATCGCACTCGAAAATATCAGTTCGACTCCGAGCTAAATAACAGCGAGAATTGCGAAACATCAACTATTCATCTGGAGCATCATGAATCTGGTTTGAGTCATTTAAAAGGTAATGAGCGACAAAGAATCCAAAAGCTAATAAGGGAATTTTCTACTGTACTCACACCCAAGTTAGGATTGACTAATCTAATCGAATACAAAATAAATCTAAGCGACAGCAAAGTAATACGTCTGCATCCATACAAATTATCGCCGCCCAAGATGGAAATAATGAGAAACCAAATCAACAAACTCCTAGAACAACACATCATTGAACCGTCAACTTCTCCATACTCATCCCCTGCATTCCTAGTACCTAAAGGAATTGACAAACATAGACTAGTCGTGGATTATAGACAGCTGAATAAGAATATAGAATTTGAATCGATTCCCCTGCCCGACATTCACAGCGCATTCCATTATTTTACAAAAGCAAAATTTTTACCATAATGGATCTCAACCAGGCCTTCCACCAAATCCCTCTAGCTGAGGAATCAAAACATCTAACTGCGTTTGCTGTCCCATTTAATCTATATCAATTTACTAGGGTACCCTTCGGAATATCACAAGGAAGTTCAGTATGTAACAGACTGTTAGAAAAAATATTCCATGATGTTAAATTTAAATTCGTATATCACTTATCTTGACGACATAGTACTATATAGTGAATCGATGGATCAGCACATTCATCACTTGCGTGAGGTATTATCAAGGTTAAAGAATGCTGGACTAACGGTAAACCCCAGTAAAGTTAATTTCGCAGTAAAACAATTCTCTTTCTTAGGTCATATAGTATCAGCCGAAGGTAAAGTTAGCACTGACCCCGAACGCACGCGTGCAATCCGAGAATTTTTACCACCTAGAGACACCAAAGGTATAGCTCGATTTTTAGGTATGATCAATTATTTTCACAAGTACATACCCCACCTAGTGGATATAGCAGCCCCATTAAATGCATTAAGGAAGAAAGGAGCGAAATTCGAGTGGACTACTCGACACCAAGCCGCATTCGAAACACTCAAAGAAAGCATAATATCTCCCCCAGTATTGCAGTTAGCAGATTTCAGTAAACCATTTGTTGTACAGACTGACAGTTCTAGTGTAGCATTAGGAGCAGTAATATACCAAGAAATAAATAATACAAGACTACCGATCAGCTATGCATCACGTACTTTGACGGAGCAAGAAAGGAAGTTCTCAGCCTATGAACTTGAATGTTTAGCTGTAGTGTTCGCCTTCGAAAAATTCAAACCATTTTTGGAACATACCTTACAAGTTACAACATATTCGTGGTACCCAAAATGTAGTCGCCGATACACTATCCCGCATGTTCCAACTACCCAATACCAGACCTGGCGAAGACAAGGTTGAAACCACTACTGTCAATACGCTAATAACAGAATTCCCCCTAGCATTCAAGGATATAGCGTATCACCAACAACAAGATCCTAATTTGAGTAAGATAATAGAACAAATAGATAAAGGAAATTATTCTGATAAATATACCTTGAGTAAACGAGTACTTTGTTATAAAAAGGCTAACGGAAAGTCATTGAGAATAATCGCCCCGGAAATTATTAAACCCATGCTGATGGAATACTACCACTCATCAACCATTGGAGCTCATATGGGAATAAGGAAAACGATACATCGTATTCGCAAGGACTATCATTGGGAAAACATGAAC
This sequence comes from Magicicada septendecula, assembly GCA_034769895.1. Lineage (NCBI taxonomy): Eukaryota > Metazoa > Arthropoda > Insecta > Hemiptera > Cicadidae > Magicicada > Magicicada septendecula. The sequence goes on from CM068368.1 coordinate 537,013,439, forward strand.
AGTCAAATAACTAGGTTCGTGAAACAATGCGAAATCTGTGCCCTGAGCAAGCCAGCAAGAAACAGTCAAATCGGAAAACTAATCTCAGAAATCCCCACAACACCTTTTTCAAAGATACACATAGATTTTTCTGGACCCTATCCCCGTTCTAAGTCAGGGAATACTATGCTATTAATTTGCGTGGACTCTTTCACTAAATTCGTATGGATGTACCCTATGAGACGTGCTTTAGCATCTGCGACAATAAAAATTCTGCAAGAGAGACTATTTTAAGATTACGGTACTCCAGTACATCTAGTATCTGACAACGGACCTCAGTTTAAATCCAAGGAATTCAATGACATGTGTTTTAAATTAGGAATAAATCATATTACAGTCACAGAGTACCGACCGCAAGGAAACCTAGCTAAGAGATACTTGTGAAACCTAAAATCAGCCTTAATATCTTACCACGCTAAAGATCAGACAGCGTGGGATCAAAATCTATCATGGATACAATTTGCCTTCAATTCTGCCTACCATGAAGGACATAAATCAACACCATTTGACTTACTGTACAAGTATAAACCGAACCACCCGTTAACCACAAAGTGGAAAATTCATGAATTATTGCCCGGCAAAATAAATGGGAATAATATAAGGAAAATATGGAACGAAGCTCGTGCAAATTTGACAGCGAATCTACAAAAATCGCGGAAATATCATGAGCAGAATAATAGGAAAATAAAGTACAACGTAGGTGATTTAGTCATGTATAAAACTCACCCTACGAGTAGAGCCGTTGATAGGACCACTTCCAAATTATCTTACCGATAATTTCTCTTTGTGAAAATAAAGAAGCACGACTACGAGAAAGATAGTAAACCAAAAATACTATCTAAGTATTAAGATTAAAATATAGGCAACATCCTATATCGTAATTGAGCCTAAACTCAAACACCTCGTACGAATACTAGCGAGGCCTGATCAACCTTACCTCATGTTCTGCGAGAATAAAATAAATAATGAGAAGTCAGCTGATGAACAACAAACCCCTACCTCAGTAAACTAAAGGTAATTTTATTGTTATTACAATATGTTATTGTTATTAATAACCTATAATGTGTTACTGCTTGCGATGAACATGATAGTAGTAATACACTAAATTGTAGTTCACGTTTGCGACTAAGAGAAAGACAAAACTAGGAAATAAGAGGAGTAGTCGATCACAAAGAAGTCGATTCGAAATCAGCGATTCGACGCGTTGAAAATTATAAAGGTGCGAATACCCTTCTGTAAGAACACTAGAGAAACTTTAACCTTACAGCAATACTGTATATCTGTATAAACATAAACAGATACACACTTGTATACCTGAAATAGGCTGAAACCTACTCATGAGTGTAACTCCTTAAAACGAGTGAAGAAACAAAAAAAAACCGGTAGTAGCTGTAAGAAATAGAAATAAGGTAGATTTATGTATTTGTGTATTTTATATGTTGTATATGTATTGAAATTTAAGTATTTTGTATAGTATGTAAGATAATCGATTGATGAATCGAAATAACCTTGTGGAGAGAAATTTCATCACGAAGTTCTGTGCCAAATATAATTGTATTTCATAGATATCCATTTAATACCCACTAACGTCGCCCCGTCGTCTTCTTTAAGTAGAGGAGGATGTGACGATTTAAAGGCAATTTAAATAGCACAAAATAATTTTTATTCAAAATAACACGTAAAAAAATAATCCACCCTCCCCTCTGTACCTATATACCTGTACCAACTTGTAAAAAGGCGAGTACGGACGTTAAATTACACTGTTATGAAGCGAATACAAATAATCATTCTAATTAAATAAAAAGACATGATAATAATAAATGAAATACCTAACTCAATAAAGAAAAGGTAGGATAATTAATAGTAGTTAATAAATGGAAAAATAATAATAAAAGTACGAACTACTTTTCTCTCGGCGTGTGAACTGCGCCCGCTTCCCTACTCACGGCCGCAAAATCAACCCCAGTCGAACCAGAATCTCTGACAAGTTAACAGCTTTACCATGTGTCGTGAAGGTGAACGTATGTATATATTGCAAAACGATGTAGCAGAAAGTAAGTGTTTCGTGGTTACATACTCCACATGTAGTTGAAACGAAGTGAAACGTAAAACAAGTAAAGTAGCTTAAATGTAGAGAAAGAATTAAAAATAACTAAGATAGCCGACACATCTCTTTATAAAAAGGTTTAACTTGTAAGGTATGTTCCATACCATGTAAAAAGGTAACATTAGTGCAGTTAAAACTAAAATGTGAAAAGTGAACACCAAGGTCAGGAGTGATACAACGACAACAACTTTACGAGTTCCAGGTAGCAGAATCCTAGCGTCATGACTTTGATTGCAACTTAGAATCAACAAACTAAATGGAGGAACCCAAACGACAACGAAGAACATCCAGGCAAACCTACTGAAGAGGATCAGCAAGAGAACCAGCTGCAGATCCACATTATACCCAGGTGACACTAAAGCGTAACTTCTGTGCTTATATTGTTTTCTAACAACCACAACAAAAACAGTACATTTTTGTAAAGACTCATTCATTTCATGTAAATCTTAACATAGTAATGTTTGTAGTTACTGTAACGAAATAATAGTAATCTGATGATGGTTAAAGGTAACAATTAATTCGAAATTTGATCAAACTATTCTTCAAATAGTTTGCATAATGTTGAAGTATTTTAGAATATTATAAAATTAAAACCCGGATCCGTGGTATTCAATGTAATATACAACTGTATGGTTTTGAGCTCATCAGAGTAACACTTTAAAGAGTATAAGAGCATTTGATGCAGAATCTATCAGAAGTTTCTTTTAACGTAAAAATAAAAAGATGATCATTAAAGGTATTATTTTAAATCATTATTTAAGAAGCCATAATAAAGAGATGTTTTTGCTAAAATCCAGAGAGTGAGTAAATTTACGTAACCTTGGACAAATTCCTGAGATTTACATTTTCCCAATTTGTTGGTAAGTAATTTGTACTAACAACGGCAGCTGGTTTAATTGACAGCAACCAATTAAACTGGTCCCCTGTGTTATAATGTCTTAACAGGAGATACGTTATAGAGGGTGCTTTCACATGTGCGGACTTTTTGTGTGCGAGGGAATTTTGAAAAACACAAAGTTCGATTTTATTGTTTTGGACTTGCACACTAATAATTTTGATTAAAATAAAGTTAAGACGTTTGATTGGGAAAAACAACGCTTTATTCAAACGCCTTAAGGAGGGATTTTTATATAAGGCGGAAATTTTGAAAAACACAAAGTTCGATTTTGCTGTTTTGAGAAATATTTTGTTATATTTACTTACAATTACCTTTTTAACCCAAAAGTTACGTATTTCCTTCGTTAAGAAATAAATTGCTTGGATTTCGTTGTCCATGACGTGTCCGTTACTTAACTAAATATCACTATAATATTGACGACTCGGAACACTAAGTTTTTTATAAGTAAAAACGTAAAGTTTTACCTTACAGCCTAAACCGGCTTTCAACTATAGAAGGCTTCATCAGAGGCTGTCGTTAGTAGCGCTGTTCATCTTGTTGTTGGTGACGAGATAGTGTTTCGAAAGATCGAAGCTGTGTGTGTGTGTGTGGTGAGATGTGTTCGAATAATGCGTGCGATTTGAATTGTGTCTGTTCGTTTAGGATGTCGTTTTTATTTGTTTTTGTGTGTTTGTATATTTCTAATTGTTCTAGAGTGTCTAGAACAATTAGAAAACTAGACACTCTAGAACAATTAGAAATATACAAACACACAAAAACAAATAAAAACGACATCCTAAACGAACAGACACAATTCAAATCGCACGCATTATTCGAACACATCTCACCACACACACACACACACAGCTTCGATCTTTCGAAACACTATCTCGTCACCAACAACAAGATGAACAGCGCTACTAACGACAGCCTCTGATGAAGCCTTCTATAGGTGAAAGCCGGTTTAGGCTGTAAGGTAAAACTTTACGTTTTTACTTATAAAAAACTTAGTGTTCCGAGTCGTCAATATTATAGTGATATTTAAATAAATTGCAGCATAAACAACTAATAAACGACCTTGTTTACAAGTCCAAAACAATAACATCGAACTTTGTGTTTTTCAAAATTCCCTCGCACGCAAAAAGTCCGCACAAGTGAAAGCATCCCGATTCGTGGATGTCTCATCACGTGATATACCATACAGCCCCCTTATGGTGCGGGGGTTCCTTAGTAACAAAATGGGCCAGCGCTTCTTATTGGTTGTTGGACATCGTCTCACCGTTGTTTGTCACATTCCATGCTCGCTATCTCGCTATGTGCGGTTAACTCTCAGAATCTGTTATTGCAACGTGCAAAAGCAACGTGACAATACAATACACAGTGAACTCGATAGTTTTACAGTGGCAGTGGCAGTGGCAGTGGTTGTAATTCGTGGATTTGAAAGGGGATTGTTTCATACTTTGGTTTTAATTTATGCAGTTGTAGTGTCGCTAGTGTAAACTGGGATAAAGCCTCGGGCTTTACAGAGAACTGTTAAATACAAGTGCCTCGAAGTCCTGTGCAACACCGTTCACCGACAGGACAAGTGGGTTGAACATCGTAAAAAAAACATACATATAAATTTCAAAACAATTTAAATATTAGGTATAAAATAATAGAATTTAGAGAAGGAAATAATGGACAATGGAAACGTTGCTCAGAGCCTGAAGAAGTCGTTAACTGGACACGGCTGCAGGTGCACGTGGAAGACACTCATAAAGAGCGCACAGCCAATAAAGATGAAAGGTAAAAAATATTTATTTTTTTAGGTATAAACATTAATTTTTATAAAGTTTATAATCTCTACTGGTATATTAAGCTGAGTATATTAGGCTTATTGTCAATCGTGTCACAATCATAATGGTTTAAACATCACTTTAAAGCACTTCACTTTTGTTGTGTTAACTAGTAAAAATTGAAAAATGTACATTAAAAACAATTTTCATTATTTTTTGACCTAGATCGAATTCAATGCAAATACTATTTAAACAAATTTGATACTAGAGTAAGATAGGCAGTAAATCTATAATACTTAAATAATCTTATAATTTTTTTAACAGTTATATTTAGTACTTTCTGCATAAAATACATAACGCAAACCCAGGGGCGGCTCGTTCTTAGGGCGCTAAGGCGCGCACCTCCCAGATTAAATCATATCATTAAACAACCCATTATCACTATTTGTGGAAAGTCATTACATATTTCTTTAACGCTTCGGCAAGAAAATGTTTTTGTGTTAGGTAATGGCAGAAATGTTTTCGGAACAGCATGCATTACGGCGCTCTGACAATCGCGCCCATTTCTCAGTTCCCCCACTCTATCCAAAGTTGAACGAAATTGTAAGCTTATAGGCGACGTTTACACTGTCGCTCGGCACGCCGGCTCCCGCGCCACGATTAGCAGAAAGTCGCGTAATTCACTCAGTACAACTAATCGCAGACTATTGATACTAATATGAGATATGCTGTGTTTAGTGTTTATAAGTTTCTCTGGCGTGATTAATTCAGTGCGGGCATTAGTTTAGTGTTTCTTTTAAACGCTTCAGGAATAATGTTCTGTTTTCCATGTATTTTATTGTCTCCCAGAGACAATGGTGATTGTTTTTGGACTCTAAAAGAGGTTAATGATATAAAATATCTTACAGAAAAAATTAAGAAGCATGAAATATCCGTCCATCACATGAATAGTGTTGTTGATTTTTCTTTGTTAGGCAAAGTAAACATACTGTCTAGTCTGGACTCGCAATTTAGATAAAAAATTGAAAAGCACAATGTTCAAGTCAGCAAAAACAGACATATTTTAAAACAGCTGATTTCGTGTGTCAAATTCTGTAGTGTTTTACAATTGTCTCCACGAGTTCATAACGAATGAACTCCAAACGCATCGTCTACAAATCCAGGGGTATACAAAGGCTTAATTAATTTTACTGCGGAGCTGGATTCTGCAATGAAAGACCATTTAGAATCGGCCACAGTATTCAAAGGTACATAGAAAATAATACAGAATCATATATTGGACTGTATGCTTAGTGTCTGCAGGGAAGAAATAGAAAAGTTGATACAAGCTTCTGAATTTGTGACAATCGAATGTGAGAAGACAACTGATGTGAGAAACCACTGTCAAATGGTATTAGTTTATAACTACGTGTTTAAGGGGTCGGTGTACAAAAGGTTTTGGGGATTTCTTAGTCCTGAAGGTAAATGTGCAGAAACATTAGCAAAGTGCATAATGAAAAATATCTATCCCCTTCTGCACACGTCAAAGGAAATGTTAATAGTTCAGACTTATGTTGGCGCTAATGTTATGTGTGGTTCTATTGGAGGTGTAAAGGCAAAAATTAGAGAAGTGTATCCGTTCACATATTTGTACACTGTTACGCTCATGAACTTAATTTGCTATTAGAAAAAGCAACAAGTGTAAATAACAAAGTTCGAGTTTTTTCTCAAATCTGTCTGCCATTCCAGCATTTTTTTCACACTCATCTCTACGAATGGACGTTTTGAAGGAAGTAGTGCAAGCCAGGTTACCCAGAGTTTCTATAACAAAATGGAATTACAACATTCGTACAGTCAACGTTGTGTACAAAAACCGATATAAGTTGGAGGAATGGTTCGAAGTTCTTGAAGAAAAGTGTACAAACAGACTCACAGTTAATGAGGCAAGTGGTCACAGAAGGGCTCTTTAGGACAAAAATTTCATGTTCTGGCTAACTTTTTTCCATAGAATTCTACTATTCTACTATTTTTTTTATTTCCACTTTTTTCTACAAACTTTCCGGAAGAAAAATTAAAGCGAGCGATTCAACATTACCCTTTCTTACAAGAAAACAAACTTCGGAGTGAATTGGAACTATTATACAGACGGCATGATTTTAATATTAAAGGCGCAATAAAACTTCTTAACTTTATAGAAGAAAACAATCTTACGTCAGTTTTCAAAGAAGTGTCAAAACTCCGAAAATTATCATAACTATCCAAATGACAACTGCCGAACCTGAGCGCTGCTTTCCGACTCTGAAAAGACTAAAGACTTTCTTGTGAAGTACAATGAAAAACGATAGACTGAATGCTCTTGCGATGTTATCTACAAACAAGGAACTTGTTAAAGAAATGAAGGACTCTGATGTTAGAAAAGTTCGTTATTTTAAAGGAAAGGCGAATGGACTTTGTATATAAATAAAGGGTCTGTTTAAAGTGTAGGTATCATATAAATAATATAATGTAAATATAGTATATTACTTTTTTTGTGGAAACAGCATAGACATTTTTGTGGACAGTTTGTGGTTATGTTTATTAATAAAACTGCTGACTCTACAACAGCTCACAATATTTGAGGTGAGCTCAAATTTTTAAATAGGCCTAGTCGTTGCATGCTGCATGTGTTACTATTCTTATTTTATGAATGAATTATGTGATCAAATATTGGCGACATTTCTATTGTGCGTTAAATTCTATATTGATAAATAATTAAGGAGTCTAAACCGTAAATGTAGTATGCTCATTTTTTGAAACCGTTTTTCCCACCAGAAGTGCACTTAAATTTTTAATTTTTGTTTTTTATTCAATTATTTTTATTTTCAATGGGATCCGGATACGACTATCTTAACAATGTTAAACTAGCCATTTTACTTCCATATTCCTTAAGGAATGGAAGTATGGTGATGGCAAAAAAAATCGTGTTCGAGATTATTGCAGATTCTGATTGTACTACACTCAAAACATGAAAAAAGTCGTTTTCCGAAAAGTGTCTGTCTGTCTGTGTGTAGATTTTTTTTCTATGGCAAACGATAACTGCCGCAAATTCAATCAGAATCAAATAATTTTTTGCATACAGTCCTGATTTGTAGAGTACTCACGACCTATTGTTTTTGGTGAAGATCGGTTGAGGGAAAGGGGTAGTTTACCTGCAACGGTTTTTTTATCAAGGGAAATTTTTTTTTTTTTGGCAAACGATAGCAGCCGCAAATTCAAACAGAATCAAATAATGTTTCGCATACAGCCCTGAATTGTAGAGTTCTCAAGACCTATTGTTTTTGGTGAAGATCGGTTAAGGGAAAGGGGTAGTTTACCTGTAACGTTTTATGTTTTAACAAGGGTATTTCCTATGGCAAACGATAACAGCCGCAAATTCAACCAGAATCAAAAGATTATTTGCATACAGCCCTAAATTGCAGAGTTCTCAAGACCTATTGTTTTTGGAGAAGATCGGTTAAGGGAAAGGGGTAGTTTACTGGCAGCGTTTTTTTATCAAGGGTATTTTCTATGGCAAACGATAACAGCCGCAAATTCAAACAGAATCAAATAATTTTTTGCATACGTCACTGAATTGTAGAGGACTCAAGGCCTCTTGATTTTGGTGAAGATCGGTTAAGGGGAAGGGGTAGTTTACCTGCAACCTTTTACGTTTTAACAAGAGTAAAATACTTGAAAATTCATTTAAACTTTTTCAAACAATGGTAATTGTTAAAAATAAAATAATTTTGTTGCCAGGCAATAAAATTATAATTTTTTCATTTTAATGTAAATCTGTACATAGTATAAAGTAAAGTCGGACCGTTTTTTCTCTGTGTTTGAAATCGCTAATCTCAGGAAGTACTGAACGGATTTTATTCAAGTTTTCGGCAATAGATAGAGTGTCTATCGAGGAACATTTATGTGTATAATTAATACATATATGTTGTACATTAGCTTAGCTATCACGGTTTATGTCAAGTAAGTGGTATAGTTTACATATTATATACAAAAATGAATGTTTCTTTGTTTGTTCCGTATGCGTTCCTATACCATTCATCCGATTGCGATGAAACTTCAGTGAGTTGTTGTGCGCACGTCCGCGAAGGTTTCTTCCACATCTCCTCCTAAACCACTGTACCGATTTCAACCAAACTTGGCACAAATATTTTACGCAAAGGGAGAACCAACATAGGACAAGTGTTTTTTTTCGATACGATCCTTTGGGGTCTTCCACGTCTCCACCTCAACCATTGGACCGATTTCAACCAAACTTGGCACAAATATTTTACGCAACGGGAGAACCAACATAGGACAGGTGTTTTTTTCGATACGATCCTCTGGGGGGTCCTTTGCGGTCTTAAAAAACTATTAGATCTGGTTACTATGGCAACCCAATAGAATAGATTCTGTTCTAAATATATTATCGCATTAAATTGAAGACCACGCGAACGAAGTTGTGGGCAACAGCTATTTATTTTTAAGAAGCCTACTTTAATTAAACTTTATTAATTAAACTAACATTTTCATTACGTACAACGTGAAACTCCGTAGCGAAGCACGGGTATTCTGCTAGTCATGTATAAGAGAAAATATATCCTGCGTGGCAGGCAAGCATATCTCAGTTATGTACTATTTACGTTTCCATTTTATTATTATCACTACCGCAATAAAAAGGCAGGGAGACACACACACACAATTCGCGTTATTTCTGGCCTCATTCATGTTTATTTTTACATTTGCACGGTTTTTAAATGGAAAGTGCCGAACCCATACCAACATAACGCATGCAAGCCGAAAAAGTGTCCAGCGTGGATAGCGATTTGCTTCCTGTGGATCGCTGGGCAGTGTAACTGCACGTGTTTACAGAGGAACGATTCATAGACAGACTTTTCGTCTTTAGGGAATGAACCCTCTGCAAGATGCTGAGGGGCCATGAGTGACTTCGGAGCGCTCCTTCTTTTCCGCGTGTTTGTTCTGTGAAACGTACACTGTAGATTCGCAGATTTATTCTAAGCAACGCTCAATAGGAAATGTTGAAAATTTTTGTCCACGGTGAACCCTCATACACACTAAACCTGCTCTGATTTTTTAATTACGGACATCATAATATTAAAACTTTGGAAACTTGAGCACTACTTAATGGAGATCAATCATTAACTTATACAAGCCATTAATTTTATGCATATTTTTTATATATATGTGTACAACGTTATCGGCAACAAAGAAGTAGTTTTTGTTAAAATTCCTTCCCGGGATATTTGGCCGTAGTCCAATGTTTTCTACAAAACCAGACGTTTCGACAACGCCATTGACTTCCATCATCAGTGAAAATCGAGTGCGATAACGTGAGGTGGTATATGTTAGTGACCACAGTACTGTGGTTAAGGCTGAAGCAGTAAGTAGAAAGAAGTAGTTTCTATGGTAATATTTCATTTCGAAAATGATTTTAAAAATAAATCTTAGAATATGGAAGTCATGTATGGTTCTCCATACCGATATTTACTTCCATATTCCTTAAGGAATGGAAGTATGGTGATGGCAAAAAAAATCGTGTTCGAGATTATTGCAGATTCTGATTGTACTACACTCAAAACATGAAAAAAAGTCGTTTTCCGAAAAGTGTCTGTGTGTGTGTCTGTCTGTCTGTGTGTCTGTAGATTTTTTTTCTATGGCAAACGATAACTGCTGCAAATTCAAACAGAATCAAATAATTTTTTGCATACAGCCCTGATTTGTAGAGTACTCACGACCTATTGTTTTTGGTGAAGATCGGTTGAGGGAAAGGGGTAGTTTACCTGCAACGGTTTTTTTTTTATCAAGGGAAATTTTTTTTTTGGCAAACGATAACAGCCGCAAATTCAAACAGAATTAAATAATGTTTCGTATACAGCCCTGAATTGTAGAGTTCTCAAGACCTATTGTTTTTGGTGAAGATCGGTTAAGGGAAAGGGGTAGTTTACCTGTAACGTTTTATGTTTTAACAAGGGTATTTCCTATGGCAAACGATAACAGCCGCAAATTCAAACTGACTCAAAAGATTTTTTGCATACAGCCCTAAATTGTAGAGGTCTCAAGACCTATTGTTTTGGTGAAGATCGGTTGAGGGAAAGGGGTAGTTTACCTGCAACGTTTTTTTAACAAGGGTATTTTCTATGGCAAACGATAACAGCCGCAAATTCAAACAGAATCAAATAATGTTCTGCATACAGCCCTAATTTGTAGAGTACTCAAGACCTATTGTTTTTGGTGAAGATCGGTTAAGGGGAAGGGGTAGTTTACCTGCAACGTTTTTTTATCAAGCGTATTTTCTATGGCAAACGATAACAGCCGCAAATTCAAACAGAATCAAATAATTTTTTGCATACATCCCTGAATTGTAGAGGTCTCAAGGACTTTCGATTTTGGTGAAGATCGGTTAAGGGGAAGGGGTAGTTTACCTGCAACCTTTTACGTTTTAACAAGAGTAAAGTACTTGAAAATTTATTTAAACTTTTTGAAACAATGGTAATTGTTAAAAATAAAATAATTTTGTTGCCAGGCAATAAAATTATAATTTTTTCATTTTAATGTAATATAATATTTTTCATTTAATACAGCAATAAAAAGGCAGGTAAGACACACACACACACACACACACACACACACACACACACACACACACACACACACACAATTCACGTTATTTCTGGCCTCACTCATGTTTATTTTCTTACATTTGCACGCTTTTTAAATGGAAAGTGCCGAAACCCACACCAACATAACGCGTGCAAGCCGAAATTTTTTTTAAGGAATCACTAAAAGGACGGTGGTTCAAATCGGACGCTGAGGTAGAGTTTGCTGTAACCGAATGGTTCCACAAACAGCCGTAAGAATTTTACTAGCAGGGAATCAACAGGTTAGCGCAACAGTGGAACTCATGTCTTAATGTTATTGGAGACTTGTTTTAAAATCGTTGAATAAAAAATGCTTTACGGCTCTATACGTGTTTCTATTGAACAATCCTTGTATTAGTCATACACAATAATACAACTGATTGAACTTCAAATTTTTAAACTTGATTAGTTTCTATATATATGTTTAATGTTTCAAATAATTCAAATAACAATCTTGATCATCTGTTAGTTCAGCGGAATAACAGTGACACTTTTAATAACCGCATAAAATAAACACTTAGAAACAACACAGGCGCTTTAACTTAACTGTTTGGACCACAGAAGTGAGGCATGCCTCAACGCTCTATGTGTACAGCGCGGGACAATCCCCCCTCCCTACACTTCCCTATCACACCACTACATTGCTTACATACGATGTATACAAAAAACGCTGAGGCAAGTTCAGGTTGCCTCATTCGCTTTAAACGAACTATGCCGAATCTCACCTGTCACCATCTAGCGGTCGCTCAATAAAGCACGTTTCGGTTTAATAAATTTGACAGTCGCAGTAACAATGTATAATCTTTACGTTATGTAGTTCATACGTATTTATAATTTTTATTCTACAGAATTTTTTAGGGTAGGCATTGCCTCAATTGCCTCCATGTAACTTCGCCACTGATATATATGTGTACAACGTTATCGGCAACAAAGAAGTAGTTTTTGTTAAAATTCCTTCCCGGGATATTTGGCCGTAGTCCAATGTTTTCTACAAAACCAGACATTTTGGCAATGCCATTGACTTCCATCATCAGTGAAAATCGAGTGCGATAACGTAAGGTGGTATACGTTAGTGACCACAGTACTGTGGTTAAGGCTGAAGCAGTAAGTAGAAAGAAGTAGTTTCTATGGTAATATTTCATTTCGAAAATGATTTTAAATATAAATCTTAGAATATGGAAGTCATGTATGGTTCTCCATACCGATATTTATATTACATTATCTCAGTAACTATTAAAATTATTTACATAAAAAACCAAATAAGTAAAAAAAATGTTGTTCTTCTGTACGCCCAATCCTTTTAAAACTTCGTATCCCTGTGTTTAAGCTTTAAGGCCCTAAAATAAATATGTATTTTTATTATCCCCTGGGAGGAAAAATTGTTCAGGTCCTGATCAGGTACCTTAACACCTAACAGATCCCTTTTAAGGGTAATTCACTGGGCTGGAAGAGGGACCCCATCAGGTACCTTAATAGTCTGCTATGTGCGTTGGAAACGTGAAAGAATAGGTTAGAATGTATACGGGAACTAATAGTACATAGCTTGCATATTATATTACTTTAAAAATTCTATTATTTTACTATTCTGAATTTCTGAAAATAGATGTATATATCAATGTGCATTACACAACCCATCATTAAAATAATATTATGTTTACTGGACTTTTTTATAAATATATAAAATTATTCAATAATCCACATATTTTACACGATATTTATTATTTTATTTAAAACTTTTTTTTACAAAAGTATATTATTTTATTTAAAACTTTTTTTTACAAAAGTATATAATTACAATACACAATTACAATGACAATAATTATTTTACAAAAGTATATATTGTTTACTATTTAAATAACATCGTTGACTGCTTTCATTCAAACCTTTCATGAATTCATTATTCTTTAATATATTTCTCTGCCTCTATTGCAATTCCGCTTTTCTTTTTAAGAAAATTCTTAAATTTTTAATGCAATTCATTTTTTTAAACACTTAATGTGTAATAAAAATGTTCATATATAAAGTACACAAAATATAAGAGGTTAAATGTACTTACCCTGCATTAAAAAATTAAAAAAATAATCATTGATGATTTCAACTCATCAATCAAAGGAGAATGGGCTGAAATTCATAACTCCTAACATGTTCAAGCACATTGTTTATGGACTTTATCTAAAATTATTATTTTTTGTTTATTTTTGAAGCATTATTGTTCTGTTTATTTATTATCATTGTTTATTATAATTGTTCTGAATTATTTAAAAATAAATAAGTTGTCCGTTTTTACCTGTTTTTTACCACATTTAGTAGTATTTTTAGAATAAAACTATAAAATAACGCAAAATATTAATAAATTCGATATATTAATTTACACTGTAAGAGAGTATTAATAGTATTAAATAATAATAACCTTAATAGTATTAAATATAAATATTAACTGGAGCTTCCCTAAGTCAAATTAATTACTTTCAGGGTGGTGTCTACAACTGGTGAAGAAACCTGCTGCATGCCACCGACGTCAATGGCGAGTTCTTTTCTTTCAATTAGTGTGAATAATGAACAGACAGGCTCTTTAGATATTCAGCCCTTCACATCACTTGAGAATGTATACCATCCTGAGAATACATGTAATTTACCTTCCTATTCTACACGTTCAATTGAGGCATTAGAAGAACTAGAACAAGAACAAGCTCCACATGAAAATATAGCAGATGATATGTCTGATCCAGCAACTTATGCAAACAAGAAACTAACCTCGCAGCAAATAAATTTTGCTCTGAAGCTAGAGAGCCAAAAGCTAGAAGAAACTTCTTGTCGTGTTACAAAGAGAAGGAAATTTTTACCTTCTTGGAAAGTTTGCCATTTACCTGATGGAACAAAAAAAGAACGGAAATGGTTAATTTACAGCAGGACCAAAGACGTTGCCTTCTGCTTACATTGTATTATATATTTGCTTCACCAAAAAGTCAGACAGTGTGGTCTACAATGGGTTACAAGAATTGGGTGGACAGAAATGCTTTGAGAGATATTGAACTTCATGAATCTTCTAAAAGTCACCTCGAATGTCAGGTATCGAGAATACAGTGGTTAGCTGGAAATCGAGTTGATTCAAGCCTTATTAGAAAAAACAACGAAGTTGTCAAACATCACCGAGAAGTTTTGTCAGTCATTATAGACTGCTGCAAATACTTGAGTGAAGAAATGTTAGCATTTAGAAAAAACGACTGTATGACAGGAAAACTTATGAAACTATTCAGACTTTTGGCAAAGCACAGCCCTGATGCTCGAGTTTATTGTGAAAAGTTAGATAAGGCTCGACATAAAAACAAGCAAGTAGGATCAAACCTTTTAAGTCACTACAATATATTTGATTTGATAGATATAATGAGTAAGCTTGTTGTTTCCAGAATCGCAGATAGCATTTCTTCTTCTGGTTGCTATTCGATTATTGTAGATTCCACTTATGATGCAAGTAAAAAGGAGACAACTGCTATTTTAGCTCGTTACGTTCAACATTCCTATGATGGATATGGAAACAGTTTAGCAAAACCACAGGAACACCTTTTATCTGTTGCAATCATTCGTCTTCTGCCGAATGCAACAATCCGCGAATTGTACCTTGCCCGACGCACTGACGTCACGCCCTCCCCTTTACCAACCCTATCGCTTGCTTTGTAAAATCTCGTCAGTCTCCCATCAAACGCTGTGAGCTGAGCGGCCCGTCACCGGACTTTAAGTATGGGAGCCTCAATAACCAAGGTAACTATGATTGTTTTTGAGCTATCGTAAATCAATGCTAGTAGCTAATAATTTTGTGTATTACGTTTGTAACAAAAAAGAAAACTTGTACTAGATGTAAAAAGATTGTTATCCGTAACCAACCAAGATGTATCTTGTCTGTAAAGGTCAGCCTCGCCTAAATTTAAATTTCAGTCAGTCAACTTGATGAAAAGACCTAAGATATGTAAGGTTGAGTGTCAGTACTCGTTATATATGTAATTTCAAGTCATAGCCTTGTAATGCTATTTTGTAATATTGTAAATTGTAACACGCACTGTATGAATGCATGCGTGCGTGTTAATCGAACGATGTGGGTATAAAGTGTACTAAAACATGTGAAAACTTCCAGTTCGAAACTTGGTTCAACGTTCCAGACCGAAGACACGAGAACACGAAATTCGTACAGTTTTACACTATCTTCCAGCACAGACATAGCAGTGGTTCGAACTAGGTACTGAGGAACATGCAGCCGTAGCGACCAGATACAGCAGGTTGCAAAACGACTTATCTGGATTGCCAAGTAACATTTTTACCTTTAATAACTTACGGTGGCAAGTGTTGCATAATCACGAAGCAATAAACAAGACAAACTAGTTACTTACCATAAGTGTCTGAAACAATTTTATAAACTTTTGCGATAGATAACAGTGTCAGAAATTTATAAGTAGATCACAGCGTGTACGCTGAACACATCTTGTAAACTAGCATTGATTTATGCGACACCCCCATATTTAGCATTTAACATTTTCTATATTCAGTTTTTCAAAACAAATTAGCTCAGTACTGACCGTTGCTGACTGGCACATAATTAGATAAATTTAGAGGCTCGTAATGTTTTTGAAATAAACGGGTTGCATCCGACTCAGCTCACAGATTGACGCATTCAACAATTTCTTTTACTTACACCTCCTCCCTTTACCGAATTATATTAATTATAGAAATACTTGAGAAGTAAGTCACAACACAGAAAAGGTGTCTTAATAGCTATTATATAATGTTATCTGTGTGTAGTGCTGCCGCAGCAGAAGTGGTAGCCGGAGCGTGGTTGTTTTGGGTTTTCCTTGGTCCATGGGTTACTAGGTATTTAATTCAATTTAATGGGTTATAAGCCATAGTTATCAAGAGTAATTTTGTTGATGTTGTGTGTGTTGAAATTTTGTATTGCTTGTATTGCACGGTATTGGTCACATGAAATTTTGCATTGGTTTTTGTGGGAGGTATTTTGAATGTTATATGCGTAGTTAACAATTTTGTCACGAGTAGGTCTTTGCTGCAAGTTGTGAGATCAGATCGTTCAAATTATTCGCTCGGGAGTAGAAAATTGCTACTTGAACTTTGTCTGGCAGATAAGGCTGCCAGGCTAACCTGTTCGTCCTATCTGCATTCCACCGAACAGCTGCTCCCTTATCGTTGTGCTTTGAATGTTTTGGTTTTCTCCACATACTCGGCTTAATAACCCCGTACCTTGCTCACCGTGCCGTATGTCTGATTGTCCAGTTCGCTAATCACATCCAAATCTGTTGTTATTCAAAATATGTTTAATGCATCTGTTGTTTGTATAAAAGTGACGTAGTCTATTAATTCGGTAAATTTTATTTAGAAACGCGCGCATCTCAGTAAACCCGATTTTGTTTCGTGGAAGGCGTTACAAGTAAAATCAAAATTAAAAATTTCGTAAAATAGCAGCCTTTTACTAATGGAAAATGTTCGTTGTCAGTTGTCACACACTGGTTATCACCTGTTTCATGTTAATTGGTTTGCGTTAAGTACGAATTAATATACGCGGCATTCAGAAAAACAGAACTCGATGGTCATGTCGTGTCAACTAGCATTTCCTTGTCATGGTAAACTATTTTATAATGAATCAATGACTTCGTAATAAGCGACAGCGCAAACTTTCGCGCTGAGAGAGAGAGGTCAGGAAAGAAACTCGTAAAAGAAAAAGGCTCGTAAAGAGTGTGACCCCCCCTTTTTGCCAGTGAATGTAGTCTGGCATACCCCCCCTTTGCCAGTGTATGTAGTCTGGCGTACCCCCTTTGTCGCAGTTTAGCCATGTACCCAGGTAGCGGTAATGGTGCGACCTACCCCCTTTATCTCACCTCGCACGATCGGACGAGGGAGAGATGTTCTCTCCATCTTGTCGTCCGTGTGACGTAAAGAGAAGTTGCTGTGATTATAAAGTGCTTTTAGGGTGAGTGCCCCCCTTTTGACAGTGAATGTAGTCTGGTGTACCCCCCTTTGCCAGTGAATGTAGTCTGGCGTACCCCCCTTGCCAGTGTATGTAGTCTGGTGTGCCCCCAGTCACAGTTTAGTCATGTACCCAGGTAGAGGTAATGGTGCGTCCTACCCCCCTTATCTCACCTCGCATGATCGGACGAGGGAGAGATGTGCTCTCCAACTTGTAGTCCGTGTGCCGTAGAGAGAAGTTGCTGTAGTCATAAAGCACTTTTAAGGTGAGTGACCCCTCCAGTTTGATCTCTCGCTCTCAGTCGCGCGGTTGGTTGTCGATGCTCTTGACCAATCACCCTTCTCGGCTCTTGTTGTTACTCAAGTCTGTTGTACCCTCACATATTGAGTCGCAGTCCTCATGTTCGGGCGTGAACATGTTCCATGCTCATTAAAATATTAATTTGTAACTCCGCTTTCGGTCGCCTTGCCTGGTGAGCGGCGCGGGGACTGATCACCCCCTCATCGTTCACTTTCAGGGAGGAGGCGTTGCTGCGCGCAGGCAACGTTTCCAAGGTGACGCAAGGTTGCCCTTTCTGTTGTTTCCAGATGGTGGCTAGTGCCGCGCTAGTATCTGAATTTTCCCATTTACGTACATAAGCTACGGGTTTCCCCTCACTCGACTCTGTTTGGTTTCACTGACCGTACCGATTAATTTTGATGAATTAAACCGTGAACAACCGTCGCTCCTGCTCCCGACGCTTGTCTTTCGGGGGGGGGAGTCTGTTGCAATCATTCGTCTTCCGCCGAATGCAACAATCCGCGAATTGTACCTTACCCGATGCACTGACGTCATGCCCTCCCCTTTACCAACCCTATCGCATGCTTTGTAAAATCTCGTCAGTCTCCCATCAAACGCTGTGAGCTGAGCAGCCCCTTGCCGGAATTTCGTCAAGTATGGAAGCTTCAATAACCAAGGTAACTATGATTGTTTTTGAGCTATCGTAAATCAATGCTAGTAGCTAATAATTTTGTGTATTACGTTTGCAACAAAAAAGAAAACTTGTACTAGATGTAAAAAGATTGTTATCCGTAACCAACCAAGATGTATCTTGTCTGTAAAGGTCAGCCTCGCCTAAATTTAAATTTCAGTCAGTCAACTTGATGAAAAGACCTAAGATATGTAAGGTTGAGTGTCAGTACTCGTTATATATGTAATTTAAAGTCATAGCCTTGTAATGCTATTTTGTAATATTGTAAATTTTAACACGCACTGTATGAATGCATGCGTGCATGTTAATCGAACGATGTGGGTATAAAGTGTACTAAAACATGTGAAAACTTCCAGTTCGAAACTTGGTTCAACGTTCCGGACCAAAAACACGAGAACACAAAATTCGTACAGTTTTACACGATCTTCCAGCACAGACATAGCAGTGGTTCGAACTAGGTACTGAGGAACATGCAGCCGTAGCGACCAGATACAGCAGGTTGCAAAACGACTTATCTGGATTGCCAAGTAACATTTTTACCTTTAATAACTTACGGGGGCAAGTGTTCATAATCACGAAGCAATAAACGAGACAAACTAGTTACTTACCATAAGTGTCTGAAAAAATTTTATAAACTTTTGCGGTAGATAACAGTGTCAGAAATTTATAAGTAGATTACAGCGTGTACGCTGAACACATCTTGTAAACTAGCATTGATTTATGCGACACCCCCATATTTAGCATTTAACATTTTCTATATTCAGTTTTTCAAAACAAATTAGCTCAGTACTGACCGTTGCTGACTGGCACATAATTAGATAAATTTAGAGGCTCATAATGTTTTTGAAATAAACGGGTCACATCCGACTCTGCTCACAGAATAACGCATTCAACAATTTCTTTTACTTACACCTCCTCCCTTTACCGAATTATATTAATTATAGAAATACTTGAGAAGTAAGTCACAACACAGAAAAGGTGTCTTAATAGCTATTATATAATGTTATCTGTGTGTAGTGCTGCCGCAGCAGAAGTGGTAGCCGGAGCGTGGTTGTTTTGGGTTTTCCTTGGTCCATGGGTTACTAGGTATTTAATTCAATTTAATGGGTTATAAGCCATAGTTATCAAGAGTAATTTTGTTGATGTTGTGTGTGTTGAAATTTTGTATTGCTTGTATTGCACGGTATTGGTCACATGAAATTTTGCATTGGTTTTTGTGGGAGGTATTTTGAATGTTATATGCGTAGTTAACAATTTTGTCACGAGTAGGTCTTTGCTGCAAGTTGTGAGATCAGATCGTTCAAATTATTCGCTCGGGAGTAGAAAATTGCTACTTGAACTTTGTCTGGCAGATAAGGCTGCCAGGCTAACCTGTTCGTCCTATCTGCATTCCACCGAACAGCTGCTCCCTTATCGTTGTGCTTTGAATTTTTTGGTTTTCTCCACATACTCGGCTTAATAACCCCGTACCTTGCTCACCGTGCCGTATGTCTGATTGTCCAGTTCGCTAATCACATCCAAATCTGTTGTTATTCAAAATATGTTTAATGCATCTGTTGTTTGTATAAAAGTGACGTAGTCTATTAATTCGGTAAATTTTATTTAGAAACGCGCGCATCTCAGTAAACCCGATTTTGTTTCGTGGAAGGCGTTACAAGTAAAATCAAAATTAAAAATTTCGTAAAATAGCAGCCTTTTACTAATGGAAAATGTTCGTTGTCAGTTGTCACACACTGGTTATCACCTGTATCATGTTAATTGGTTTGCGTTAACTACAAATTAATATATGCGGCATTCAGAAAAACAGAACCCGATGGTCATGTTGTGTCAACTAGCATTTCCTTGTCATGGTAAACTATTTTATAATGAATCAGTGACTTCGTAATAAGCGACAGCGCAAACTTTCGCGCTGAGAGAGAGAAGTCAGGAAAGAAACTCGCAAAAGAAAAAGGCTCGTAAAGGGTGTGACCCCCTTTTTCACCAGTGAATGTAGTCTGGCATACCCCCCCTTTGCCAGTGTATGTAGTCTGGCGTACCCCCTTTGTCGCAGTTTAGCCATGTACCCAGGTAGCGGTAATGGTGCGACCTACCCCGTTTATCTCACCTCGCACGATCGAACGAGGGAGAGATGTGCTCTCCATCTTGTCGTCCGTGTGCCGTAAAGAGAAGTTGCTGTGATTATAAAGCGCTTTTAGGGTGAGTGCCCCCCCTTTTGAAAGTGAATGTAGTCTGGTGTACCCCCCCTTTGCCAGTGTATGTAGTCTGGTGTGCCCCCCCAGTCGTAGTTTAGCCATGTACCCAGGTAGAGGTAATGGTGCGTCCTACCCCCCTTATCTCACCTCGCACGATCGGACGAGGGAGAGATGTGCTTTCCAACTTGTCGTCCGTGTGCCATAGAGAGAAGTTGCTGTAGTCATAAAGCGCTTTTAAGGTGAGTGACTCCTCCAGTTTGATCTCTCGCTCTCAGTCGCGCGGTTGGTTATCGATGCTCTTGACCAATCACCCTTCTCGGCTCTTGTTGTTACTCAAGTCTGTTGTACCCTCACATACTGAGTCGCAGTCCTCATGTTCGGGCGTGAACATGTTCCATGCTCATTAAAATATTAATTTGTAACTCCGCTTTCGGTCGCCTTGCCTGGTGAGCGGCACGGGGACTGATCACCCCTCGTCGTTCACTTTCAGGGAGGAGGCGTTGCTGCGCACAGGCAACGTTTCCAAGGTGACGGAAGGTTGCCCTTTCTGTTGTTTCCAGATGGCGGCTAGTGCCGCGCTAGTATCTGAATTTTCCCATTTACGTACATAAGCTACGGGTTTCCCCTCACTCGACTCTGTTTGGTTACACTGACCGTACCGATTAATTTTGACGAATTAAACCATGGACAAACGTCGCTCCTGCTCCCAACGAATGTCTTTCAGGGGGGGGAGTCTGTTGCAATCATTCGTCTTCCGCCGAATGCAACAATCCGCGAATTGTACCTTGCCCGACGCACTGACGTCACGCCCTCCCCTTTGCCAACCCTATCGCTTGCTTTGTAAAATCTCGTCAGTCTCCCATCAAACGCTGTGAGCTGAGCGGCCCGTCGCCGGACTTTCGTCAAGTATGGGAGCCTCAATAACCAAGTTAACTATGATTGTTTTTGAGCTATCACAAATCAATGCTAGTAGCTAATAATTTTGTGTATTACGTTTGTAACAAAAAAGAAAACTTGTAATAGATGTAAAAGGATTGTTATCCGTAACCAACCAAGATGTATCTTGTCTGTAAAGGTCAGCCTCGCCTAAATTTAAATTTCAGTCAGTCAACTTGATGAAAAGACCTAAGATATGTAACGTTGAGTGTCAGTACTCGTTATATATGTAATTTCAAGTCATAGCCTTGTAATGCTATTTTGTAATATTGTAAATTGTAACACGCACTGTATGAATGCATGCGTGCGTGTTAATCGAACGATGTGGGTATAAAGTGTACTAAAACATGTGAAAACTTTCAGTTCGAAACTTGGTTCAACGTTCCAGACCGAAGACACGAGAACACGAAATTCGTACAGTTTTACACGATCTTCCAGCACAGACATAGCAGTGGTTTGAACTAGGTACTGAGGAACACGCAGCCGTAGCGACCAGATACAGCAGGTTGCAAAACGACTTATCTGGATTGCCAAGTAACATTTTTACCTTTAATAACTTACGGTGGCAAGTGTTGCATAATCACGTAGCAAAAAACGAGACAAACTAGTTACTTACCATAAGTGTCTGAAACAATTTTATAAACTTTTGCGATAGATAACAGTGTCAGAAATTTATAAGTAGATCACAGCGTGTACACTGAACACATCTTGTAAACTAGCATTGATTTATGCGACACCCCCATATTTAGCATTTAACATTTTCTATATTCAGTTTTTCAAAACAAATTAGCTCAGTACTGACCGTTGCTGACTGGCACATAATTAGATAAATTTAGAGGCTCGTAATGTTTTTGAAATAAATGGGTCGCATCTGACTCAGCTCACAGATTGACGCATTCAACAATTTCTTTTACTTACACCTCCTCCCTTTACCGAATTATATTAATTATAGAAATACTTGAGAAGTAAGTCACAACACAGAAAAGGTATCTTAAGCATTTTGATGCATTTAGATATTATATAATGTTATCTGTGTGTAGTGCTGCCGCAGCAATCAGTTTTTACAAGTGGGGATACTACTGGAGAAAATTTATCCCGCCATGTGATGAACGCTTTAAAAGACTTAAACATTGACCCAAAGAATATGATTGGTCAGAGTATGGACGGTGCAGAGAATATGAGCGGGCGATGTATGGGAATGAAAACCTTTGTACAAAAAGAAAGCCCTACTGCCATGTATGTATGGTGTTATTCACATAGATTTGCTTTAGTAGTTGAAAAATCTTTTGATACGTGTATTCATATGAAAAATATGTTTTCCCTTTTGCAAGAACTTTTTGTTTTCTTTTCTGGTCATCGGCGACAACACAAGCTTACAGAAAACCTGGAGAAAACTTCGAAAAGTGAAGTAAAAATGATAGAAAAAAACGGTTAAAAAGAGTCAACACTACAAGATGGACAAGTAAAAATGATTCATTGAAAACAGTTCTTTCTTGTTATAATGTAATAAAACAAACCCTTGAAGAACTATGCCTTGATAAGAGCTCTGATAGTGATCTATTGTTGCATCCAAAAGTTTGCTGAAGCATTTGTCTGACTATGAAGTTGTGGCTGCAATGATTGTAGCCTCTGACCTGTTCAAAGTACTTAATCCTGTTACAGTATGTCTTCAAGGAAAATCTGTGGATTACGCTATTGTAAATTCAGTGATTTCTGAAACCAAAGAGAGGGTGAATATATTGAGAAGTGATGAATCATGGGAGAAACTTCATTTCAAGATAGAAGACTTTGCCACAAGCCATGAGCTTTCTCCCATAAAAGCAAAAAGACTAAGACTGAAGAAAAGGTTTATGGATGAACTATCAATAGATGAAGTGCTTAGTGATCCCCTGAAGAAAATAAAGGTTGAGGTATTCTTCAAGACTCTAGATTCCCTTACTATACATCTAAAAGATAGGTTTCCCGATAAGACTATGGCCATCATTATAGAGATGGCTTTTTTTTCTCATGAATGTCTTGAAAGAATGGCAGAAACCATTCAACCGCAAAAAATATGGAACCTTTGTAGTTTTTACAATTTAGATAACCAAGAAGTCGCAGCTGAACTAGAAACCTTCAGCTTTGTATATAAATCATCACACAGCAGTATCGACATTAGTGACCTCTTACCTAAGCCTAAGGATACGCCAGTAGTAAAACAAAATCAAGAGGATTCTCTGGCAGAAGAAACAGATGACAATGAAGGTGAGGGAGGAGCAGAAAAAGAAGGTGCTGGTACTGATAAGACAACTCTGGAGCTTTGGCTACGACAAGGATTTATAAAACCGTACAGATGCCTCCTGCAACTTTCTGGGTTTCCAAATTTAAATAGACTCTACAAGATTCTTTTATCTCTTTCCGTAACAAGCTGTTCGGCAGAGAGAACCATGAGCCGCATCAAAATTGTCAAAAATCGTCTTAGAACGAGCATGAGTGATACATGGTTAGAAAGTTTGTTAATTTTATGTAGTGAGTCTGAAGTTTTAAGCAAGATTCCGCACGAAGAAATCATTGACAAGTTTGCCTTTTCCACCAAACAAAGACAACAAATATTATTTAACACCTAAAAACACAACACTGATTATTAATATTATAATTTTTTTCTTACTTATAAGTTATATTTGAACTTCAGATAACAAAAATGTTGTGATTGTAAGCTTAAAATATTATAATAGATAGATAGATATAGATTTATTTATAATGTAATTTTGAAATCCATTTTTTTTTTACTTACTGTATTAATAAAGTACAGTGTGCAATAGACATTTGCGTTTAGATTTTTTAATTATCTTGCTTTCTACTATGTTTTAGTACACTACGTAAAGTCTATAAAAGGACGGAATTGTTTATAACATTTTATTAAGGGAACAAATTTAAGTAAGGCGTTAAAGTCGCAAATCTAAGTATTTTTCCAATGAAGTGATTGAGATTTGATACTGTAAAACTAATCACGTTTTACTGAAACGCTAAATTGTGATCCATTATAAAAAGAGCTTTTTTTTTTAGTAATCGAGCCTGGAGTTGGGGGGGGGAGTGACATAGGGCTTGGGGGGGATCGGCACCACTGATCACCCACATGAGATTCTGGACAAAACAGTTCACCACCATCCCTCCAAGCCAATCTTTCTATACAATTGGCCTTCAACAAATCTGCAAATAGTCTGCAATGAAATACCAATAACTATTATTATAAATTGTTACATATATTGAAGTGAGAACTTCATATTCAGACCTATGGTGCCAGTCTCATTCCCATACACCTCGCACTTGTAACGTGTCAAATTTGGGTAATTTCATTTATTTCATTTTTTGCGGGATTTTATAAAAATTTATTGTGAAAGTTTTATTTGAAGACAAACGTCCATTCCATTGTAACAGAACACGTGGTAAGAAACAGTGTTGAAACAAAGGCAAGGCGCAATTTCTGTGGTGTAACTCGACAAGGAATTCGCACCACCCTATTTTTCTCAGAACTCGGTATATGTGTGACGATGCGCGCACTTAACATCTCAAGCAGGGGCGCTGTAGTGACGCCGTGAAACTCCAACGGCACTGTAAAAAATTGCGCATGAACGAACAGTTTGTGATATCAGGAAGACGAACTACAGGAAATAAGGTCTAAGTCCGGCCCCTTTTGTGACGTTAGCCAGTGCCTCGCTGAAATTGTCTACTGTCGTCACTCCGACAACTACATGCATAGCATACGACGAAACTGTGACGAACAAATACCAGGCATTGGTTTCCTCAAAAAACGACGAAATCGAGGTAGCGGTGAACGCTTTATCGTTCTGGGCAGTCCGATTCCACATCTTACCTGGCCAGGTATAATCCCAAGTGGGCTCATTTTAAAATTTCCTAATTTGCAGTAAAAGTGGAACTATTCGTGAAAATAATGTAACCGTGGAGTGTTTATTCAATTGAAGAACAGCAATATCGGTTTCGGACGCCAAGCAGTTTAGAAAACGAGAAGTCATAATGAGCGTGAGTGAACCACGTTGCCGATGGGGGGAATATTCCAAAATGTTAACGGTTTTATAATATTTCGGGGTCTGTGTGTATGCGTGAGTGAGCAAAGCTGGGCTGTTTGTGTTTGTGTATTTATGAGTGATGCATAAGGTAAGCCATAGTACGTAAGTCAATAATATAAAAGTACCTATTACAAGTAAGGTGTGATAGTTGCACAACCTTTAAAACATGTAAAAACCTATTGTGGAGAAAACTTATAAATTCAACCCTTTGGATTAATAAAGAAAAATTAATTTCTCTTCCAAGAAAAAAATTTGAGAGTTACATTCTTTCAAAAACCTTATTTCGTTTTATGTATTGTCAAGTTCGTCGAACGAATTGGGTTCGTCCCCACTATGCGATCCGGCCAGATCGAAGATTAAAGGTAAGTGGGATTTTCAATATGACTAATAAAAAATACCAATAAATAAATAAAGGTTACAACTGGTGCCGTGACCAGGATGTAAATAACAAAAAAGGTTGTATTGCACCGACCTACATTTGACAGTACATTGAACGAAGTACGGTTGCGAAAGCAAAATTGTATTGATGTAAACTTACGTTAATTATGATAGAAGGTTGATTTTGTATATGTTAAAATATCAGTTTTGAAAAGAGAGTAATCATTGGCAGTTGTTACGTAAGAAAAAATAGATCAAGTAAAAATGTCTGAGAATACAGAAAAAAGTAATGTAATAGATTCAGTTATGAGTGAAAGTGACCTTGAGTCGCAATCGCTGGATGAAAGTGGTATGCTGACGGGGGGGGGGGGGCCGAGCGCTGTTACAGAAACAGCTGTCGGCAGTAATGTAATCGTTCACTCCACTCTGATTGCGGCTCAAACACAACTAAGCGAAACAGATGTTGACTCTGGGATTCAGTTGACCCCAGTTTCAGCCAATAAAAATAAACAAGCAGAGGAAATAGATATAATGAGTTTCTTATGAAAAATGGACAACAAATTTGACATGCAGAATAATGAATTAAATAAGCGTCTTGATAGAAATGACGAGAAATTTGAGATTTTAAGTAACGAATTCAAAGAACAGAAAATAAAATGCGAACAGCAGAATATTAAAAATATTATTTTTAATGAAATTAAAGAACAGAATATTCAGTTGCAGCAGAGTATTAGCGTAAAATTTGATGGTTTAATAAATGATATACAAGAAAAGAATAAATGTCTTGAAAATACTAATGAAATGATAAGAAATAATTTGAATAAAGTAGAACAGAGTAAGAGTAATACAAACAAAAGTTGTAATGGCAATGTTGTATTAGATAAAGAATTAATAAATAATAATGATGTTGTTGAAAATAATAAGAATAATAATGTCATCGAAAATGTAGTATCTGAGAGTGATAATGAGAGTACTGATGAATTTATAGAATGTGATGATGAAATGTTAATGTGTGTTGATGAGTTAGAGAGAGAGTGGAAAGAGAGTTATATTATGGGTATGAAACAGGGGGTAAATTTTTTACGAGGTAGAATGGGGGGTGAAGGAAGACCTTCACGTATACATTGTGTAGACAAGTGTGCTACAAATAATTGTTTTTTGAAGTTTTTTGTTTTTCCTGGAGAAGTCAGGAAAGGTTTAATTGAATTTGTACCCTCTGTGTGTAATAATATTGAAAGTGTGATATGGCATTGTGATGAGAGCGATTTAAATAGAGAATTGTATGTTAATAAAGAAACAGAATTGTATAATTTGGATAGAAAGTATGACGAATGGAAAGAAAGTTTAGAAGTATGTTTGAATAATAATGACTATAATGATTTGAAAGAAATAATTAACCCAATAATGAATGTATTTACTGATGGAGACTTAACAAATATACTTAACGTGGACTGGTTTAATGAGTATATGGGTAAGATGAATGAATTTAGTCTTTATGGTTATAACACACAAAATAGTGATTTGTATGTTAATGAGATTGAAAAATGTTATATAACACCAAGACTTATCTATGACGATGGAGGCTAAACAATAAAACCATAAAAGACAGTGATAAACATTATGTTGTATGGTTCTGACATGGCAGATGTGGACAATGAAGTGCGGAAAAACTGAACAGTTAATAACTAAAGTTTGTAAATAATTGTAGTGTATTTATTTATGTGTATTGTAGAAGGTCAGCCAAACAATGTATGTATGTAGGTAAGTGATAGTAATAATATTAATATTTTGCAATTTAAATAAATAAATATCAGAATTAATTTTGGTAAATAAACAAGAATTGGTTAATGGTAAATATTTTGATAGTATTGGAATTTGTATTTTAATAATGAATTTAATTAAAACAAGTTGAAATGTTTAAAATATTTTGATTGATTATTAAATGTTAATTAATTAAATTTTTTAATGAATTTAAATTATTTTTACGAGATTTGGAATTTGATAATAGATGGCTAAATTGTTTGATGTAAACTAATATTTTTGTGAAATGTTTCAGAGGTGAGGTGAAAGTATTGGGGTGTAGGGGGTAGATGTTATGTGTATACCATGTTAAATGGAATGTAAGTATAGAACTTTTACAGTATGAATCATGTATAATAAAAATATTTACAGGTGTAACTAAGATTTTAATTCGATAGTGAGATGTTTTGAAATAATTGTGTTAAATAAAAAATGATAATTAAAATTCTAATAATAACTGAAAAATGATATATACTAATTATGAATAATAAATTTTGAAAATTTTAAGAAAGTCAAATGATAGAAAGTTATGAATGAGGTAAATGAATATTGATGAAAATATTATATTAGAATGTATATAAAAATTTAATTAGTTAGTTATTAAGTTGCTATTGCGGGGGTGGCCTGTGCCCTCGTAGATAGCGAAATGGGTTGGGGGTAACAGAGAGTGTTACCTCCATCGGAGGCGAAAATGGCGAAAATGTGCGACACACCTTTTTCGTGTAAATTAAATTTGCACACTGATAGACGATCGTGTCGCACACACTAGTGATGAGTGTAACAGGCACTGAAATAAAAGTTAATTTCCCCGACTTTTCGGGCGATTACTGCCTGACCAGCACTAATCGTGGATTTGGCTAGCGGCCAGCTATGGCCATACCAAGTCCCTTGACCATAGCTGACTTGAAATTGGTATATAGTAGAAATTAAATGGGGGTGAACTTTAGGGGAACTCAAGGCACTATGGAACAGTGGCTACCACTCTGTTCGCGGAGGAACAACAAAGCCAGGTGGTAGACCCGTTTAAGGGCGCTTAATTATAGACCAGAACATGTTGATGTTCATAACCTTTAAAATGTAACAGCCGAAGCAAAGACACGGAGAGGTCAAACTACTCCAAAATATGCCGTCTTTGCAGAAGCGAAAGGGCGATACAGTCCTCCATAATTTGTAATAGAGTGTGTGGTTGGGAGGTGGCTCAGATGAGCCACGAATTTAAATTTTACAACAAAAAATTTGCTCATTCAAATTTTGATCCAATAAAAAATGCTTGTGCTCTGTTTAAATAACTAGCTGCTCAGACATTCAATATAAGCTGCTCATTCCATAATTTTAAATGTATTATTTTATTGTTGTACGTTAGATGTAGGTATTGATAAAAATATGTGTTTTCATTATATGTGTATATTTTAAACTAAGCCAATAATTAAACCGTCTGGCAGGCGGGTAACACAAAGTATCAGAATCAGAAAGAGGGGAAACAAGGAGGTGAGAAGTAATGATAAACAAATATATATATATATATTTCATGTAATCTGTTCAATTTTGAGATGTGTTTTCATTGTGTTAGGAGATCAGCTGATTAGCAATAAAATGTCACTGGTATATTGGTTATAAATGTTCCAAGTAATTAATGTTCAATGTAATGTTTTAAGGTATTACAGATGTTTTAAAGTAATGATAAAAATAACTTGATAAAATGAGAAATAAAGTAACAATTTGTGAAAGCTAATAAGAGATAGTGTTTGGGTGATGAATATTTTATGGGACACATAGATCTGTCCAAGTTGAAGTTAGAGTTGAAGTGGTAAAGATCGAAATATTGTTTTGAAGTAAGGTAATGGTGTTTTGAGTTAATGTAATGTTATAGAATTTTGAGAAGTATTGATGTTGACACAGTAGTTGTGGAGAATTTATGTGGAGTTTTGAGTGATATATTGATGTTTATAATTAATGATGTTATTTTGTTGTAGTTGTAGTAAGGTAATGAGATTGAGATTTTGGGGATGGCAATTTTGTAGTAGGGGGTAGTGTAATGTGGGAGTCCGCAACATAATGATAAGTTGGGACGGGATTGGGACCGATTTTAGTGGGACGGGGCCGCCTTAGGTAGAATCCAGGGGCCAGATAAGGGAAATGAGTTTGGGGGGGAAACACGTATCCCAAGTACAAAGGGTTAGAGAGTATTTTTTTTTATATATAGAGAGAAGGTGGCGATTTGAGTTTAAGGATAAGTTGGGTTTAGAGAGTGTTTGGTAGATGTTTTTGATAGAGATGGGTGTCATGGTAGTTGAAGTTGATGAATATTAGAGTCAGGGGGAGAAAGATTATATATGTAAACAAATCAAGTAGTGAAGTAAAGGAGATAAACATTTACATCACCCACAGTAATGTAGAATCAGATAGTTAAGCAAAGAGAGAGATTTATAATAAAAATATAAAAGTTTTATTTTTTAAACCAGTGACAAAACTTTGATAAAAGTTGGAGATGTAAAATTAAGAATTGTTTATTTTGAATAATTTAAATGTTAATTCGCTTATTATTTATAATAATATTTTGTCAATTTTAAATGTTTTGTTTTATTATGTTTGGTGTTTCAAGTTAGGATGTTACAGATGTTAAATATATTTTCAGATAGAACTTGTACCTAACACATGTGGGTCAAGGTTGTGGACTTGACCTAGTTTGATCAGCTGACAGTGAGGTCATATACAGGCTAAGCTTGTTTCATATGGAAATCAATTCAACTTGTGTTTTTTAATCAATTTAACCAAGTTTTAATTAATGTCTACATGTAAAGGAAACATTTTAATAAATTTGGTTTTTTTTTAATTTTAAAAATTTTTTGGAAAATATTCTTTTTAGAAAAAAAAAAAAATCTTGATTTTTCGCCTGCCAACTAATGAACATTTTAAGTATTGATTATTTTATTATTTGTGTGTTAACCATGTTTATTTGATTGATTTATTTTGTATTGAATTGTATTGTTAGACTATAAGTGATTACATGTTAGGTTAAGGATGTTATTAATTAGAAGAAATGTTTAAATTAACTCATTTTTAGTAAAACAGAAAATAAGGAAGAGAATATTTTAAAATTTTTGCCAAATTAATGAATCGATTTTACCTGACAACAACCAATGGGTTGACAGTTAAATAACTTTTGAAGATTTTCAATTTTATGATATGTGATGTCAATATGTAATGTGAGTGTGTGTGAGCCCAGTATCTGCTAAAGGCAGCCCAGCTTGCATAAAAGGGGAAACATATCGGTGGAGGATCTGGTATAATCTAAGCCAGGGATTGAGGATTTTGGGGGGGTAGCATGTTAGATGGTGAGGTGTGCTGTGGTACTTGTCTGTTCGATTTTTCGGTGTTGGGATCTCTTACGGAGAAGTCCAGTGATTTCGTTCAGATGCGTCCATAGTTGCCGAGCCAGGGGGGTCGGGTACCCATGAAGATTAAGAACCAGGGTGTTGTTGGCACCAGTTCCAGGGGTGTTTATCAATGAGATTTCTTCTGTTTTGGACAGCAGAATTCTCATTGAGGGGGTATTGTAACGTGTCAAATTTGGGTAATTTTATTTATTTCATTTTTTGCGGGATTTTATAAAAATTTATTGTGAAAGTTTTATTTGAAGACAAACGTCCATTCCATTGTAACAGAACACGTGGTAAGAAACAGTGTTGAAACAAAGGCAAGGCGCAATTTCTGTGGTGTAACTCGACAAGGAATTCGCACCACCCTATTTTTCTCAGAACTCGGTATATGTGTGACAATGCGCATGAACGAACAGTTTGTGATATCAGCAAGATGGACTACAGGAAATAAGGTCTAAGTCCGGCCCCTTTTGTGACATTAGCCAGTGCCTCGCTGAAATTGTCTACTGTCGTCACTCCGACAACTACATGCATAGCATAGGACGAAACTGTGACGAACAAATACCAGGCATTGGTTTCCTCAAAAAACGACGAAATCGAGGTAGCGGTGAACGCTTTACCGTTCTGGGCAGTCCGATTCCACATCTTACCTGGCCAGGTATAATCCCAAGTGGGCTCATTTTAAAATTTCCTAATTTGCAGTAAAAGTGGAACTATTCGTGAAAATAATGTAACCGTGGAGTGTTTATTCAATTGAAGAACATCAATATCGGTTTCGGACGCCAAGCAGTTTGGAAAACGAGAAGTCATAATGAGCGTGAGTGAACCACGTTGCCGACGGGGGGAATATTCCAAAATGTTAAGGGTTTTATAATTTTTCGGGGTCTGTGTGTATGCGTGAGTGAGCAAAGCTGGGCTGTTTGTGTTTGTATTTGTGTTTGTGTATTTATGAGTGATGCATAAGGTAAGCCATAGTACGTAAGTCAATAATATAAAAGTACCTATTACAAGTAAGGTGTGATAGTTGCACAACCTTTAAAACATGTAAAAAACCTATTTTGGAGAAAACTTATAAATTCAACCCTTTGGATTAATAAAGAAAAATTAATTTCTCTTCCAAGAAAAAAATTTGAGAGTTACATTCTTTCAAAAACCTTATTTCGTTTTATGTATTGTCAAGTTCGTCGAACGAATTGGGTTCGTCCCCACTATGCGATCCGGCCAGATCGAAGATTAAAGGTAAGTGGGAGTTTCAATATGACTAATAAAAAATACCAATAAATAAATAAAGGTTACACACTCCTAGGGCAGTAAACTGATTCAATGTGTAACAAAACATGTACTAAAATAGATGTAATGAAAAAGCAATGTTTCCAGGCCAATCAAACCTCTTTTCCCCACAAAAGTTTCCCCACTGTCACAAATTTGTGTGTTTTAAGCAAATCATAATTTCTTTTATGAATGTGAGCAGATTCTAAATGTTTAAACACTATTTCAAGAATAACGTAATTATTAAATTTATTTATGGTAAAAGACAACATACTCACATGCTGAGAGAATGAGCCGAATACTTTTAAATCCTTTTCTTGTACATATCTAAGTAGTTCATTACTAGCCTAACACAACTTTCCAAATTGTCATTTCATAAAAACGTTTTTAATCAGTGACACCTATTTTTTACTATAACATTAATAGTATCATTAACGAGAATGCTTGTGTAGATGTTTGAAATGTTGAAAGACTATAATTTTGTAACTTTGTTTACATTGTGGATTTTTACTTCCATATTCCTTAAGGAAATGGAAGTATGGTGATGGCGAAAAAAATTGTGTTCGAGATTATTGCAGATTCTGATTGTACTACACTAAAAACATGAAAAAAAGTCGTTTTTCGAAAACTGTCTGTGTGTGTGTCTGTCTGTCTATAGATTTTTTTCTATGGCAAACGATAACAGCCGCAAATTCAAACAGAATCAAATAATGTTTCGCATACAGCCCTGAATTATGGAGTTCTCAAGACCTATTGTTTTTGGTGAAGATCGGTTAAGGGAAAGGGGTAGTTTACATGCAACGTTTTATGTTTTAACAAGGGTATTTTCTATGGCAAACGATAACAGCCGCAAATTCAAACAGAATCAAAAGATTATTTGCGTACAGCCCTAAATTGCAGAGTTCTCAATACCTATTGTTTTTGATGAAGATCGGTTAAGGGAAAGGGGTAGTTTACATGCAACGTTTTATGTTTTAACAAGGGTATTTTCTATGGCAAACGATAACAGCCGCAAATTCAAACAGAATCAAAAGATTATTTGCATACAGCCCTAAATTGTAGAGTTCTCAAGACCTATTGTTTTCGGTGAAGATCGGTTAAGGGAAAGGGGTAGTTTACCTACAACATTTTTTTAACAAGGGTATTTTCTATGGTAAACGATAACAGCCGCAAATTCAAACAGAATCAAATAATTTTTTGCATACAGCCGTGATTTGTAGAGTACTCAAGACCTGTTGTTTTTGGTGAAGTTCGGTTAAGGGGAAGCGGTAGTTTACCTGCAACGTTTTTTATCAAGGGTAATTTTCTATGACGAACAATAACTGCCGCACATTCAAACAGAATCAAATAATTTTTTGCATACGTCACTGAATAGAGGACTCAAGGCCTTTTGATTTTGGTGAAGATCGGTTAAGGGGAAGGGGTAGTTTACCTGCAACCTTTTACGTTTTAACAACAGTAAAGTACTTGAAAATTCATTTAAACTTTTTCAAACAATGGTAATTGTTAAAAATAAAATAATTTTGTTGCCAAGCAATAAAATTATAATTTTTTTTCATTTTAATGTATATCATGTATAAGAGAAAATATATCGTGCGTGGCAGGCAAGCATATCTCAGTTATGTACTGTTTACGTTTCCATTTTATTATTATCACTACCGCAATAAAAAGTCAGGGAAGACACACACACACACAATTCGCATTATTTCTGGCTTCATTCATGTTTATTTTCTTACATTTGCACGGTTTTTAAATGGAAAATGCCGAACCCATACCAACATAACGCATGCAAGCCGAAAAAGTGTTCAGCATGGATAGCGATTTGCTTCCTGTGGATCGCTGGGCAGTGTAACTGCACGTGTTTACAGAGGAACGATTCATAGACAGACTTTTCGTCTTTAGGGAATGAACCCTATGCAAGATGCTGAGGGTCCATGAGTGACTTCGGAGCGCTCCTTCTTTTCCGCGTGTTTGTTCTGTGAAACGTACACTGTAGATTCGCAGCTTTATTCTAAGCAACGCTCAATAGGAAATGTTGAAAATTTTTGTCCACGGTGTACCCTCATACACACTAAACCTGCTCTGATGTTTTAATTACGGACATCATAATATTAAAACTTTGGAAACTTGAGCACTACTTAATGGAGATCAATCATTAACTTATACAAGCCATTAATTTTATGCATATTATATATATATATATGTGTACAACGTTATCGGCAACAAAGAAGTAGTTTTGTTAAAATTCCTTCCAGGGATATTTGGCCGTAGTCCAATGTTTTCTACAAAACCAGACGTTTCGGCAATGCCATCGACTTCCATCATCAGTGAAAATCGAGTGCGATAACGTGAGGTGGTATATGTTAGTGACCACAGTACTGTGGTTAAGGCTGAAGCAGTAAGTAGAAAGAAGTAGTTTCTATGGTAATATTTCATTTCGAAAATGATTTTAAATATAAATCTTAGAATATGGAAGTCATGTATGGTTCTCCATACCGATTTTTTAGTTAATCCATGATTTTGATTCTGGTTTTTATATTGAATTTGGCTCGAAATTTTTTATGTTTCAAAATTCGATTTAGTCATTTAGCAATTTTATAATTTGTAAACAACTGAATTATTATACTTCATATATTAATTGTAATATAAATATACAATAATTATAACATTCTACTTTTCACATATTTAAATCAACTTTTTATATTGTGTAAATCATATTGTTACATTGGAAAGAAATGATTTGTTATGTATTGTTTATATATGTATGTATACTGAAAATAAAATGACGTGTGATATGATTCTATTAATGTTCACTGTAAATATGATTTCTTACATTAAAATATATAATCACTACTATGTCCTCACCTCTTCTAATTATCTGTTTACTCTAATTTGAATCTTAGTTCTTTACAGCAAAATTTCTCTTACTTCAAATACATACGAACAACCTTTTACACACTGATCAGTTCATTTGCCATCCGGCACTGAAGTCCTCATTTTGGCGTGTATCCCACAACACTCCAAATTTTTTTTTGTTTTAAGTCTACATTATTTCTATATTTGCTGTAAATAAATTGTGTGATTTCTGAAGCTAACAGTATTCCTGAAATTATACATACTCCTGAATATTACATATTTCAATCGCTAAAGATTAGATAGGACAAAAACCAGGCCCGGATTTAGGTATCCTTCCACCCCTAGGCACTATTGTTAGTGCCCTCCTCCCACCAACAAGTAACTTCTATATATTCAATTCTCCTTGACTGCTGAAAATAGTCATTTCAAATATCTCTATTGCAAATATCTCATTTGCAAAAAACCTAAAACATGAAATTTTAACAAATAATTTTTCACCTTGTGCCACCCCCCTGAGCCTGCCACCCCTAGGCACGTGCCTAGTGGGAAATCCGGGCCTGACAGAAACCCAACATGTGCTATTAGCAATAAAACCAGAAACCTATTGCATATAAGTCAGGAATATATTAAATTAGTTTCACTTATCTACACCTATGATAAACTCTTATATGTACACAGATCATTTATTTCTGAAGGAAACAGAAAGAAATAAAGTGTCCTACTTGACGAAAATGTATGCAAAATTTACAGCTACTATTATGAGAATGCCAGTAAAAATATTACAAAAAAGAACAAGACTATTCATCTTAAATTCAATTTTGTTAATAGTCAAATGTTGTGTGTGGAAGGAAAATTTTGCTTGCATTCAATCATAACTGGTACAATAAGACTGCAAAGTAAGTTTTTATAATATCTACAGTACTAAAGTACGTATTGCCTGTAAATCAGTATCAAAACTAATTCTGTGCAGCTATGACAAGACACCAATACAACTGTTACAACCCATGCACGTATATCATATATACAAGGTTACACAATCACCAAGTTGTTGTTGGTAAAACCATAAATACCACAGAGGTAAACAGGAAGATCCTCTGTGGTATCTATTTTTTTCTATTTATAAATGCCATACCTATTGTTTATCTATTTATAATTACAGTAAACAATTGTTATGAATATATAAGTTCAAGTTTATGAGTTTAAAAGGACATGTTTCTGTATTATGACTAACGTTGCTGATTATTACAGTTTTACTTCTACACAACACAAGATTTAAGTTTTTTTTTTTAATTTAAAAGAAACTGTTATTTGATAAAACCACTTGAAATTCTGAAAACTTAAAAAGATTATGGTGAAACAAGAGCGCGCGCGCGCGCGCGTGTGTGCGTGCACGTGTGTGTGTGTGTGTGTGTGTGTGTGTGTGTGTGTGTGTGCATTGTTGGCTTGAGACACTAACTTCAAAACTGCAAACCTATTGTTGCATGCAACATACTTAGCATGCAAAGTTGATAACGCAGATTTAATCTGTGAATATCCTTCTACAGTAGAAGGCTACAAGAGGGAGTGAATTTTTTTCACTTTTTGAGGTTTCACATGTTGAGTGTGATCATATAATGGAAGATAGTAACTGAGGAGGGATAGAGAGAGTTAAATTAAAATGTAATGTGACATATTGTTTCCAACATTTGAAGTTCAAGGACGCCATTTTTACCATTCTTACATTTTGAAATAGGATAATGAAGGGAATTAATTCAAATGAGATTTACAGTATTTTTAAAATCAATTTAACCGTCACTTTGATATTCTACATTGAAAATAAAAAAGCAATTTTTAATACTATTTTCATGGTATTTTTTTATTGTGAAATGTTTTTAAAGTAATTCTTTCATTATTTAAGGAAAGCTTAAAAATTTATTAACTAAAGTAACAAATGTCATATAATTACATAACAGCATAATGACTAACTGAAAGCATATTGGTATTTTAGCTATACGAATGTAAATACAGAAGAAATAATATTTCCTCCAATACTGGATAAGCCACTTTTTAACTATCTGAATTGTGTTCCTTTAAAGTTAATTATATTACTAAACCCCTAACCAGTGGCGGCTCATGGTTCTGAAAGTTGGGGGTTCAATGTCTGAATGTTTCTACTTAGATAACAGCAATTTTCCTATTCCAAATAACACACAGGATACGTCACAACATGAAGAAATAACTGTTGACAATTTTAAGTAGGCCTAATATTAGGTTGTGTTTATGCTATTTGTAAATTATTCTAAATATGTATGGTTAAAATAAAAGGACAGCTAAATGGCTACCTTACTTTAGGATCAAATATTTTGTGGACAATTTGTTCCAGATCCAGTTGGTACGTTGCTCCCAGCATCTTCTACACTTTGTACTCCACTGATTGTTATTGAAGTTGCTGAATGTTTATATTAAAAAATCCACCCTTCTTTCCTTCTTAGCAGAAAATTTATCAATAACACTTTTATTAAAATCTACAAGTTGGTAAAAAATTCTTTTCCCATTGACAATATAGCATTGACAACATAGTTAATCTTCCCTCTTCCACTGTGCTTCTTAAAAAAGTCTTTACACGATTCAAACATGAAAAGCATTTCTCAGCTTCACTAGATGTCATTGGCACTGTTACAATGATTTTTAAAAGTGTCATCACTTCACCAAAGCACTCACCCAGGTTATTTTGAATAAGACTAGCTCAGTAAATCAATAGTTTTTTCACACTTCTAAAATCATCTCGCCAATAGATTTTTTGTAATTCAGTTTTTAGCTTATTTCTACTAAGAAAGGGATATGACTGAGTTGCAATGTCCAGTATACCATCTGGAAATTGTTTTTTAAATTACCAAAACTTTCAACTTCAAACAAATTTCAGCTATTAAGTGACCAGTAAATTCATATCTTTCTTCTGCCTGTTTTATGACAACATCACAAACTTGTTTTGCTCTACCATACTGTGATATATACTCATCTATAGCGCTGGGTTTTCTCTTGGACCTTAATTCAGTTGTTTCAACATCTGTTTCAACAATATCGTTAACAGTTTCTCTAATTTTCTTTATTTCATTTACAAAAGATGATATGGATTCTTTAACTGTTATTGAATTTATATTTCGTGACTCCAGTCTGTTGTATAAAATGTCAACATGAGCCATTACACTATAAAAAAATTCAAGCCAAAAAATAAAAACTAGATTGCTGCATTTAGTCCTATTCCCACAGACTGGCTGATAGTCTGTATTTGTTTACTTGTGTTTTCTTACTCTTCAAAACACTGTATCAATTCATTTTTATTTTCGAAAATGGTTAATACTGATCTCAAATGGAAATTCCATTTTGTGGTAGAGCCTGAAGGTAACCTTCTGCCAACAATTTTATCTAAGATTTGATTTTGTTGAGAAGAATGAAACTGCTTGTGTCATTATTACGTTAGGCTGGTGGGCATAACAATGCACAAAGTAAGTGTAAGGATATTCCTCTTTGATTATCATCTGTACCCCAGAATGTCTGCTTGTAACGTGTCCAAAATTGGGTTATTTTGTTTATTACAGTATGGGGTATTCGTATTTTTATTTATTTCATTTTGTGTGGGATTTTATAAATTTATTGTGAAAGTTTTATTTCCCGGCGAACGTTATTTCCATTACAACAGAACACATGGCAAGTGGAACAGTGTTGAAACAAAGCAGAGACGCAGTTTGTGTTGAGTAACTCGGTAAGGAATTCGCGCCACCCTAATTTTCTCAGAACTCTATATATGTGTGGTGACGCCCTCACGTAACATCTCAGGACGGGGCGCTGAAGTGACGCCGCGAAACTCCAACGTCGAGGCCAAAAAATGGCGCTGGAACGAACAGTTTGTAGCACCAACCAGCCAGCTACAGG
Source organism: Magicicada septendecula (assembly GCA_034769895.1). Taxonomy (NCBI): domain Eukaryota; kingdom Metazoa; phylum Arthropoda; class Insecta; order Hemiptera; family Cicadidae; genus Magicicada; species Magicicada septendecula. The sequence continues at coordinate 537,052,615 of CM068368.1, forward strand.
AAATGTATTTAAGCCCCGCCTACTGCTAGTGACATCAGTGTAGCAGAGGCAAATATCGTCCCCGGTTACCACACATATAACGACTATGTTCCATGCATAGAATGAATCCGCCACAACAAATTCAGCTGAACGACGACGAACATCAGGTGGCAGTGAACCGCCGCTTCCTCCCGCTCGCGGTCCACGTTAACAGTCTACATTAGTCAGAGACGCCATATAGTCCAATAGAAGCCGACTGCAGACACAGACGCTTACAGTTTCGTTTCGGGCCCGGTTGGTCGAGAGTTTTGTAAAATGTAATTAATTCAATAAGACCGACCGGGACCCCAGAATTTACTAAACATATCGCCGTCATAAGTTGGTACAGTGAAATGACGACAAAGTGAATTAACGGACATTGAATCGGGGACAAAACACGTGTTCGTACGGAATCGCGGTAGTGGACAGTTTCAATACAAAAAAGGGGATTTTAGTATAAAATGTTAAGGGGTTAAATAAATTTTGTGTGTGTTTGTGTGCGTAAAAAATTGCAGGCTGGGCAGTCTGGAGTGTGTGAGTTTAAAAATGTAAGATAAGTTAGAATAATAGTGGTGGTCATGTAACAAGCAAAAAATCATTTCTGACGAAATATGTCATATACAGTAAAATTTATAACCATTTGAAATAATGCCAAATTAAAAGAAAAGTTAAATTCTCTTCATATAATGTGTAGAATCAATTATTTCAATGACCTTAACACATGCTTGTATCGAACGTAAATGTGATCGAATCCTGGAACCCGGCAGAAGAGATCGTGGAGGTAGGTGGAAATTAAATTGTATTTTGTATTTAATAAATGTTATCAATTATAGAGAATAACAAATGGCGCCCGTGACAGGCACGAATTAAATTAATATATTTAATTAAATTCCACATCTACAAAGATACAAACATGTGTTAGGTTAGCGTAGCAAAATAACATTGCGTTATGGACGCAAAGCTATACCGAAAGTACATTACAAAAAACTAATGAAATTAATTAATTAGATTAATTAAAATATTGATTATCAATTATAAAAAATGGCAGATAATAATGAAATCAGCCTCTCTGACAGTCAGACCGACTCTGGTATTCAAACAGAAGCAAGGTCAATAGACGAGCAGAATGTAGAAATATCTGTAATTAGTTCGCCGGGAGCGATTTCTACTCCCGTACCAAGTAAAATAAATACAAGAGAAAAAGAGTTGTCATTAAATGATTTATTTAATCTCATTAACAATAGATTTGATATGAACAATAGTGATTTCAATATTAAATTCAATGAGTAGAAAAACGAAATTCAAGAATTTAAAAATAATGTAAATGAGAAATTAGATACACAGAATAACAAATTGAATGAAATTAAGACCGAAATTAAAAGTGAATTTAATTGCAAATTGGATGAACTTAAAACTGAAATTAATAAAGTACAAATCAACTGTGAGAGTAACTTTATCAAATTGACAAATGAATTAAATGAAACGTTGAGTCATTCAGTAAAAAATATGAATAACAGAGTTGACAAAATAGAGAGTAATGTGGCAGAAAAATTTGATAAACAGAGACAAAAAGCAATTGAAAATTTTGAATGCAAAACAGAGGCTAATTATAATGATATGGGTAAAAACGTAGTAGTAGAGAGTAAGATAACAAGTGATAACAATAACGTTGAGAATAATGAGAATAATAGTAATGTATTTGAAGAATTAGTATCGGAGACTGATACTGTAGAAATAAAGAATGAGAGTACTGATGAGTTTGTAGAATGTGATTATGGGTGTGTGGGATTGTGGGTGGGTGATTATGGGTTAATGGGTGTGTATGAGTTAGAGAGAGAGAGGAAAAATAATGTTGTGGCAGAATGGGGACAGGGGGTAGATTTTCCCTTTATTATTTATGATGATTATTTAATGAGTTCACAAGTGTTGTTTTTGAAGGGCAAGAGTCCCGTATTGATAGATGAATTGAGGTGTTTATTTTTGTTGAGTAATTGTGTACCCTCTGTCCGGAATAATTGTGAGAGTGTGGTGTGGTGTTATGAAGAGAGAGAATTAAACAGAGAATTGTATGTGGAGAAAGTAACAGAATTGTATTTTTTGAATAGAAAGTATGACGAATGGAATGAAAGTTTAAAAGTATATTTGAGTAATGATGACTATAATGAGTTGACAAAAGTATTTAACCCGACAATGAGCGAATTTACTGACGGAGCTGTAACAAAAATGCCTAACGTTGACTGGTTTAATGAGTATTCTGGTAAAATGAGTGAATTTGGTTGTTCTGGTTATGACACACAAAGTAACCATTTGTTTGTCAATAAAAGTCAACAGTGTTGTATAAAACCAAGACTTATCTGGGACGATGGAGGTTAAACTGTAAAACAATAAAAGACAGCTATAAACATTTTGTTTTATGGGTTTTGACATGGCAGATTTGGACAATGAAGTGCGGAAAAACTGAACAGTTCTTAACTAAAGTTTGTAAATAAAATATAGTGAATTTATTTGTGTGCATGGTGGAATGTTAAGTAAATAATGTATGTACGTAAGATGATTGTTGTAATAATAATATTGAAATATTTGCAATTTAAAGAAATATCAGAATTAATTTTGAAAAACAGTAATTGACTAATAATAGTTGTTATGATGGTAATGCAATTTGTGTTGTTAATAATTAAATTAATGAAAACAATTTGATACGTGTTAAATATGTTGAGTGATTATTTAAATGTTGTGTAATTAAATTTTTTTGATGAATATAAATTATTCTACGAGATGGAAATTTGGTGATTAAAGGATAAATTGTTTGATTTAACTAATATTTTTGTGTTAAATGTTTCAGAGGTGAGGTGAAAGTATTGTGGTATGGGGATTATGTTTTGTATATATCATGTTAAATGGATTGTAAGTATAGAACTTTTACAATATGAATCATGTATAACAAAAATGTTTACAGGTAACTAAGATTTTAAGTCAATAGTGAGATTATTTGAAATAATTGTGTTCAATAAAAATGATAATTAAAAATTTTTAATAATAACTGAAAAAAAAATGATATATACTAATTATTAATAATAAATTTTGAAAAATTTAAGAAAGTCCAATGGTAGAAAGTTATAAGTGAGTTAAAGGATTAGTGATGAATGAAGGTCTCATACTATAATGTTGTATATTTGATTTCTTAGTTAGTTATTAAGTTGCTATTGCGGGGGTGGCCTGTGCTCCCGTAGATAGCGAAATGGGTTGGGGGTAGCAGGGAGTGTTACCTCCATCGGAGGCGAAAATGGCGAAAATTGTGCGACACACCTTTTTCGTATAAACTTAAATTTACACACTGATAGACGATCGTGTCGCACATACTATAATGAATGAAACAGGCACTGAAATGAAGTTAGATTTCCCCAACTTTTCGGGCGACTACTGCCTTACCAGCACTAATCGTGGATTTGGCTAGCGGTTAGCTATGGTCATATCAAGTCCCTTGACCATAGCTGACTTGAAATTGGTATATAGTAGAAATTAAATGGGGGCGAATTTTAGGGGAAATCCCGGCACTATGGAACAGCGGCTACCACTCTGCCCGCTTGGGGGCAGCAAAGCCAGGTGGTAGACCCGTTTAAGGGCGTTTAACTATATAACAAAGGTATGTTGATATCTGAACCTTTTAAAATGTAACAGCGGAAGCAAAGACACGGAGAGGTCAAACTACTCCAAAATATGCCGTCTTTGTGAAAGCGAAAAGGGCGATACAGTCCTCCATAACTTGAAATAGTGTGTGTGGACGGGAGGTGACTCAGAGGAGCCAAGAATTTAAATTTTACAACATAAACAATTTTTGCTAATTCAAATTTTGATCCAATAAAAATGCTTGTGCTCTGTTTAAATAACTAGCTGCTCAGACATTCAATATAAGGTGTTCATGCTATAATTGTAAATGTATTATTTTATTGTTGTATGTTAGATATAGGTGTTGATAAAAATATGTGTTTTCATTATGTGTGTATTTTTTTTACTGAGCCAATAATTAAACTGTCTGGCAGGCGGTCAACATAAATGATCAGAAGCAGAAAAAGGGGAAACAATGAGGTGAGAAGTAATGATAAATAAAAATATATATATTTCATGTAATTTGTTCAATTTTGAGATGTGTTTTCATTGTGTTAGGGAGATCAGCTGATCAGCAATAACATGTCACTGGTAAAATGGTTATAAATGTTCCAAGTAATTATGGTTCAATGTAATGTTTTAATGTAATACAGATGTTTGAAAGTAATGATAAAAATAATTTGATAAAGTGAGAAGTAAAGTAACAATTTATGAAAGTTAATAAAAGATAGTTTTTGGGTGATGAATATTTTGTGGGACATACAGATCTGTCCAAGTTGAAGTTAGAGTTGAAGTAGTAAAGATCGAAATATTTTTTGAAGTAATGTAATGTTGTTTTGAGTTAATGTAATGTTATAGAGTTTTAAGAAGTATTGATGTTGACACAGTAGCAATGGAGAATATATGTAGAATTTTGAGTGATATATTGATGTTTATAATTAATGATGTTATTCTGTTGTATTTGAAGTAAGGTAATGAGATTGAGATTGTGGGGATGGCAATTTTGTAGTAGGGGGTAGTGTAATGTGGGAGTCCGTAACATAATGATAAGTTGGGACGGGATTAGAATCGATTTAGTGGGGTCGGGGCCGCCTTAGGTAGAATCCAGGGGCCAAATAAGGGAATTGAGTTTTTGGGGGGGGGGAAACACGTATCCTATGTACAAAGGGTTAGAGAGTATTTTTTTATATATATAGAGAGAAGGTGGCGAATTGAGTTCCATGATAAGTTGGGGTTAGAGAGTGTTTTGAGATAGATATTTTGATAGAGATGGGTGTCAGGGTAGTTGAAGGTGTTAGTTGTTAGAGTCAGAGTGAGAAAGATTATATGTGTATGCAGATCAAGTAGTAAATTAAATGAGAATAAATATTTACATCACCCACAGTAAGGGAGAATCAGATTGTTAAATAAAGAGAGAGATTTATGATAAAGAATATAAAATTTTCATTTTTGAAACCAGTGACAGAATTTTGATAGAATTTGGTAATGTAAAATTAAGAATTGTTTATTTTGAATAATTTAAATGGCAATTGGCTTATTGTTTATAATAATATTTTGTTAATTTTAAATATTTTATTTTATTATGTTTTGTGTTTCAAGTTAGATTGTTACAGATGTTGAATGTATTTTCAGAAAGTATACATAATATATGTAGGTCAAGGGTCTTGGACTTGACCTAGTTTCGATCAGCTGATGAGGTCATATACATACTAAGCTTGTGCAGTAGGAAGTCAATTTAATTTGTTTATTTGATCAATTCAAACAAATTTTAAACAAATTATATATATAAAGAAAACATTTAAATAAAATTAAATTTTTTTTTTGAATTTTAAAATTTTTTGGGAAAAAAGATTTTGAAAAAAAAAATCTTGAATTTTTGCCTGCCAGCGAATGAATATTTTAAGTATTGATTATTTTATTATTTGTGTGTTAACCATGTTTATTTTATTGATTTATTTTGTATTGCATTGTATTGTTAGACTCTAAGTGATTACATGTTAGGTTAAGGATATGTTCAATTAGAAGAAATGTTTAACTTAAGTCATTTTAAAGAAAACAGGAAAGAATGAAGAGAATATTTTAGACTTTATTCAAAATTTATGAATTAATTTTATCTGAAAACAACGTGTTGTAATTTAAAGAATTTTTAAAATTTTTGCAATTTTATAATCTATAATGTCAGTGTGTAATGTGAGAGTGTGTGAGCCCAGCATCTGCTAAAGGCAGCCCAGCTTGCATAAAAGGGGAAACATATCGGTGGAGGATCTGGCATAATCTGAGCTAGGGATTGAGGATTTTTTGGGGGTAGCATGTTAGAAGGTGAGGTGTGCCGTGGTACTTGTCTGTTCGATTTTTCGGTGTTGGGATCTCTTATGGAGAAGTCCTGTGATCTCGTTCAGATGTGTCCATGGTCACCAAGCCAGGGGGGTCGTGTAGCCATGAGGAATAAGAACAAGGGGGTTGTTGGCACCAGTTCCTCACCGGTCCTCTTCGGGGTTTATCAATGAGATTTCTTCTGTTAGGGACAGCAGAATTCTCATTGAGGGGGTATTGTAACGTGTCCAAAATTGGGTTATTTTGTTTATTACAGTATGGGGTATTCGTATTTTTATTTATTTCATTTTGTGTGGGATTTTATAAATTTATTGTGAAAGTTTTATTTCCCGGCGAACGTTATTTCCATTACAACAGAACACATGGCAAGTGGAACAGTGTTGAAACAAAGCAGAGACGCAGTTTGTGTTGAGTAACTCTGTAAGGAATTCGCGCCACCCTAATTTTCTCAGAACTCTATATATGTGTGGTGACGCCCTCACGTAACATCTCAGGACGGGGCGCTGAAGTGACGCCGCGAAACTCCAACGTCGAGGCCAAAAAATGGCGCTGGAACGAACAGTTTGTAGCACCAACCAGCCAGCTACAGGAAATGTATTTAAGCCCCGCCTACTGCTAGTGACATCAGTGTAGCAGAGGCAAATATTGTCCCCGGTTACCACACATATAACGACTATGTTCCATGCATAGAATGAATCCGCCACAACAAATTCAGCTGAACGACGACGAACATCAGGTGGCAGTGAACCGCCGCTTCCTCCCGCTCGCGGTCCACGTTAACAGTCTACATTAGTCAGAGATGCCATATAGTCCAATAGAAGCCGACTGCAGACACAGACGCTTACAGTTTCGTTTCGGGCCCGGTTGGTCGAGAGTTTCGTAAAATGTAATTAATTCAATAAGACCGACCGGGACCCCAGAATTTACTAAACATATCGCCGTCATAAGTTGGTACAGTGAAATGACGACAAAGTGAATTAACGGACATTGAATCGGGGACAAAACACGTGTTCGTACGGAATCGCGGTAGTGGACAGTTTCAATACAAAAAAGGGGATTTTAGTATAAAATGTTAAGGGGTTAAATAAATTTTGTGTGCGTAAAAAATTGCAGGCTGGGCAGTCTGGAGTGTGTGTGTTTAAAAATGTAAGATAAGTTAGAATAATAGTGGTGGTCATGTAACAAGCAAAAAATCATTTCTCACGAAATATGCCATATACAGTAAAATTTATAACCATTTGAAATAATGCCAAATTAAAAGAAAAGTTAAATTCTCTTCATATAATGTGTAGAATCAATTATTTCAATGACCTTAACACATGCTTGTATCGAACGTAAATGTGATCGAATCCTGGAACCCGGCAGAAGAGATCGTGGAGGTAGGTGGAAATTAAATTGTATTTTGTATTTAATAAATGTTATCAATTATAGAGTATAACATGCTACTCATAACGTTTGCTCCATCATAACTTTGTGAAATTAGTTTTCCCTTATTCTGGCCATTAACATCATGAAGAGTCATTTTAATGCAATCAGCTAGTGCTACAGCATCATGACCACTTGGATTTACAAATGTCCAAAAACATTCAACAGGTCTGCTGTTTTTTAACACATAATGCAAAATAATTACTGTTTGACACATCAGTTGTCTCGTCAGCTATGAAATATATTGTTGAAATTTAGTCCAAAAAGGAAATTTCTCTTAAATAGCTTCACAGCACACATGTAACATGCAGTAAAGTAAATCATTCTGAATATCTTTAGAGGTACTCTTAAGAACTTTAGATGTACTTAAATGTTCTCTTAAAATATTATACAGCAGAAGTGAAATTAATTAAACCTCTGAATATGCCCGGACTTTTAGATTCAGGTGTTTCATCGTGATCTCTTAGAGCCAGTTCAAATTCACCACAAGACTTAATGTTGTCCATTATTTTACAAAGTACATAACAATTTTTTCTGATCTGATCATTTCGGCATTCTATATTCCTTCGAAAAGCATCACTGAGTTGTTCCTGGATTTTGTTTTCTCAAGTACTGACAAATCAAGGCACATGTTTATGTGGCTAAGAGAGGACTCATGTTATTTATTTTTTGTGACAATTGCCCTAAATCGGAGACTCCTGTAATGGTCCAACTAGTGCCTTTTCTACTGGCAAACAGTAAACATGGGAACCAATAAAAATGGTTACTAATACTACACCCATATATCCAGTTATTCTTATTATATACATTAGTTTTAAAGGAATGAAAATATTCCTTTTCTTTTACAGTCTGTTTCTGTTTAATATTTAAAATGGGAAGTGGTCAACCGAGTTCCTTTATTTAGCATTTATTTTCAATAGAGAAGAAAAATGCGTTTTTAATCCCTATTCATTTTACCAAATCAATGATCTGAACATGAAAATAAGAAATACCTGAACACTGAAAACACAAAAAACACCAGCAAGCACTTTGGAGGTTATACATGCTTTGGTCAGCTTAAAATCTATATATTAATACGTGAAGAGAAAACTTTGTACCCCTTTTTTTGCATATTGCGCGCACAGAGGAGTGTGAGATTTGGCATAGTTAAAGTTTATATGGAGAAGGAGTGCAGGAAGCTAAAATTTATATATAATATGTGTTACAAATACATTAAATTAAATAAAATAAAACATTCATTTGCACTTGAAAATTCATTTAAACTTTTTCAAACAATGGTAACTGTTAAAAATAAAATAATTTTGTTGCCAGGCAACAATAGTCTGTGGAGTGTATGTCAAGGCAAAAAATCGGTATGAAGAACCATACATGACTTCCATATTCTAAGATTTATTTTTAAAATCATTTTCGAAATGAAATATTACCATAGAAACTACTTCTTTCTACTTACTGCTTCAGCCTTAACCACAGTACTGTGATCACTAACGTATACCACCTCACGTTATCGCACTCGATTTTCACTGATGATGGAAGTCAATGGCATTGCCGAAACGTCTGGTTTTGTAGAAAACATTGGACTACGGCCAAATATCCCGAGAAGGAATTTTAACAAAAACTACTTCTTTGTTGTCGATAACGTTGTACACATATATATAAAAAATATGCATAAAATTAATGGCTTGTATAAGTTAATGATTGATCTCCATTAAGTAGTGCTCAAGTTTCCAAAGTTTTAATATTATGATGTCCGTAATTAAAACATCAGAGCAGGTTTAGTGTGTATGAGGGTTAACCGTGGACAAAAATTTTCAACATTTCCTATTGAGCGTTGCTTAGAATAAATCTGCGAATCTACAGCGTACGTTTCACAGAACAAATACGCGGAAAAGAAGGAGCACTCCGAAGTCACTCATGGACCCTCAGCATCTTGCAGAGGGTTCATTCCCTAAAGACGAAAAGTCTGTCTATGAATCGTTCCTCTGTAAACACGTGCAGTTACACTGCCCAGCGATCCACAGGAAGCAAATCGCTATACACGCTGGACACTTTTTCGGCTTGCATGCTTTATGTTGTAATGGGTTCGGCACTTTCCATTTAAAAACCGTGCAAATGTAAGAAAATAAACATGAATGAGGCCAGAAATAACGCGAATTGTGTGTGTATGTGTGTGTGTGTGTGTGTGTCTTCCCTGCCTTTTTATTGCGGTAGTGATAATAATAAAATGGAAATAATAATAATAATAATTTTGTGGGACATACAGATCTGTCCAAGTTGAAGTAGTAAAGATCGAAATATTTTTTGAAGTAATGTAATGTTGTTTTGAGTTAATGTAATGTTATAGAGTTTTAAGAAGTATTGATGTTGACACAGTAGCAATGGAGAATATATGTAGAATTTTGAGTGATATATTGATGTTTATAATTAATGATGTTATTCTGTTGTATTTGAAGTAAGGTAATGAGATTGAGATTGTGGGGATGGCAATTTTGTAGTAGGGGGTAGTGTAATGTGGGAGTCCGTAACATAATGATAAGTTGGGACGGGATTAGAATCGATTTAGTGGGGTCGGGGCCGCCTTAGGTAGAATCCAGGGGCCAAATAAGGGAATTGAGTTTTTGGGGGGGGGAAACACGTATCCTATGTACAAAGGGTTAGAGAGTATTTTTTTATATATATAGAGAGAAGGTGGCGAATTGAGTTCCATGATAAGTTGGGGTTAGAGAGTGTTTTGAGATAGATATTTTGATAGAGATGGGTGTCAGGGTAGTTGAAGGTGTTAGTTGTTAGAGTCAGAGTGAGAAAGATTATATGTGTATGCAGATCAAGTAGTAAATTAAATGAGAATAAATATTTACATCACCCACAGTAAGGGAGAATCAGATTGTTAAATAAAGAGAGAGATTTATGATAAAGAATATAAAATTTTCATTTTTGAAACCAGTGACAGAATTTTGATAGAATTTGGTAATGTAAAATTAAGAATTGTTTATTTTGAATAATTTAAATGGCAACTGGCTTATTGTTTATAATAATATTTTGTTAATTTTAAATATTTTATTTTATTATGTTTTGTGTTTCAAGTTAGATTGTTACAGATGTTGAATGTATTTTCAGAAAGTATACATAACATATGTAGGTCAAGGGTCTTGGACTTGACCTAGTTTCGATCAGCTGATGAGGTCATATACATACTAAGCCTGTGCAGTAGGAAGTCAATTCAATTTGTTTATTTGATCAATTCAAACAAATTTTAAACAAATTATATATATAAAGGAAACATTTAAATAAAATTAAATTTTTTCCTTGAATTTTAAAATTTTTTGGGAAAATAGATTTTTGAAAAAACAAAATCTTGATTTTTCGCCTGCCAGCGAATGAATATTTTAAGTATTGATTATTTTATTATTTGTGTGTTAACCATGTTTATTTTATTGATTTATTTTGTATTGCATTGTATTGTTAGACTCTTAGTGATTACATGTTAGGTTAAGGATATGTTCAATTAGAAGAAATGTTTAACTTAAGTCATTTTAAAGAAAACAGAAAAGAATGAAGAGAATATTTTAGACTTTATTCAAAATTTATGAATTAATTTTATCTGAAAACAACGTGTTGTAATTTAAAGAATTTTTAAAATTTTTGCAATTTTATAATCTATAATGTCAGTGTATAATGTGAGAGTGTGTGAGCCCAGCATCTGCTAAAGGCAGCCCAGCTTGCATAAAAGGGGAAACATATCGGTGGAGGATCTGGCATAATCTGAGCTAGGGATTGAGGATTTTTTGGGGGTAGCATGTTAGAAGGTGAGGTGTGCCGTGGTACTTGTCTGTTCGATTTTTCGGTGTTGGGATCTCTTATGGAGAAGTCCAGTGATCTCGTTCAGATGAGTCCATGGTCACCAAGCCAGGGGGGTCGTGTAGCCATGAGGAATAAGAACAAGGGGGTTGTTGGCACCAGTTCCTCACCGGTCCTCTTCGGGGTTTATCAATGAGATTTCTTCTGTTAGGGACAGCAGAATTCTCATTGAGGGGGTATTGTAACGTGTCCAAAATTGGGTTATTTTGTTTATTACAGTATGGGGTATTCGTATTTTTATTTATTTCATTTTGTGTGGGATTTTATAAATTTATTGTGAAAGTTTTATTTCCCGGCGAACGTTATTTCCATTACAACAGAACACATGGCAAGTGGAACAGTGTTGAAACAAAGCAGAGACGCAGTTTGTGTTGAGTAACTCTGTAAGGAATTCGCGCCACCCTAATTTTCTCAGAACTCTATATATGTGTGGTGACGCCCTCGCGTAACATCTCAGGACGGGGCGCTGAAGTGACGCCGCGAAACTCCAACGTCGAGGCCAAAAAATGGCGCTGGAACGAACAGTTTGTAGCACCAACCAGCCAGCTACAGGAAATGTATTTAAGCCCCGCCTACTGCTAGTGACATCAGTGTAGCAGAGGCAAATATCGTCCCCGGTTACCACACATATAACGACTATGTTCCATGCATAGAATGAATCCGCCACAACAAATTCAGCTGAACGACGACGAACATCAGGTGGCAGTGAACCGCCGCTTCCTCCCGCTCGCGGTCCACGTTAACAGTCTACATTAGTCAGAGATGCCATATAGTCCAATAGAAGCCGACTGCAGACACAGACGCTTACAGTTTCGTTTCGGGCCCGGTTGGTCGAGAGTTTCGTAAAATGTAATTAATTCAATAAGACCGACCGGGACCCCAGAATTTACTAAACATATCGCCGTCATAAGTTGGTACAGTGAAATGACGGCAAAGTGAATTAACGGACATTGAATCGGGGACAAAACACGTGTTCGTACGGAATCGCGGTAGTGGACAGTTTCAATACAAAAAAGGGGATTTTAGTATAAAATGTTAGGGGGTTAAATAAATTTTGTGTGTGTTTGTGTGCGTAAAAAATTGCAGGCTGGGCAGTCTGGAGTGTGTGTGTTTAAAAATGTAAGATAAGTTAGAATAATAGTGGTGGTCATGTAACAAGCAAAAAATCATTTCTGACGAAATATGTCATATACAGTAAAATTTATAACCATTTGAAATAATGCCAAATTAAAAGATAAGTTAAATTCTCTTCATATAATGTGTAGAATCAATTATTTCAATGACCTTAACACATGCTTGTATCGAACGTAAATGTGATCGAATCCTGGAACCCGGCAGAAGAGATCGTGGAGGTAGGTGGAAATTAAATTGTATTTTGTATTTAATAAATGTTATCAATTATAGAGTATAACATGCTACTCATAACGTTTGCTCCATCATAACTTTGTGAAATTAGTTTTCCCTTATTCTGGCCATTAACATCATGAAGAGTCATTTTAATGCAGTCAGCTAGTGCTACAGCATCATGACCACTTGGATTTACAAATGTCCAAAAACATTCAACAGGTCTGCTGTTTTTTAACACATAATGCAAAATAATTACTGTTTGACACATCAGTTGTCTCGTCAGCTATGAAATATATTGTTGAAATTTAGTCCAAAAAGGAAATTTCTCTTAAATAGCTTCACAGCACACATGTAACATGCAGTAAAGTAAATCATTCTGAATATCTTTAGAGGTACTCTTAAGAACTTTAGATGTACTTAAATGTTCTCTTAAAATATTATACAGCAGAAGTGAAATTAATTAAACCTCTGAATATGCCCGGACTTTTAGATTCAGGTGTTTCATCGTGATCTCTTAGAGCCAGTTCAAATTCACCACAAGACTTAATGTTGTCCATTATTTTACAAAGTACATAACAATTTTTTCTGATCTGATCATTTCGGTGTTCTATATTCCTTCGAAAAGCATCACTGAGTTGTTCCTGGATTTTGTTTTCTCAAGTACTGACAAATCAAGGCACATGTTTATGTGGCTAAGAGAGGACTCATGTTATTTATTTTTTGTGACAATTGCCCTAAATCGGAGACTCCTGTAATGGTCCAACTAGTGCCTTTTCTACTGGCAAACAGTAAACATGGGAACCAATAAAAATGGTTACTAATACTACACCCATATATCCAGTTATTCTTATTATATACATTAGTTTTAAAGGAATGAAAATATTCCTTTTCTTTTACAGTCTGTTTCTGTTTAATATTTAAAATGGGAAGTGGTCAACCGAGTTCCTTTATTTAGCATTTATTTTCAATAGAGAAGAAAAATGCGTTTTTAATCCCTATTCATTTTACCAAATCAATGATCTGAACACGAAAATAAGAAATACCTGAACACTGAAAACACAAAAAACACCAGCAAGCACTTTGGAGGTTATACATGCTTTGGTCAGCTTAAAATCTATATATTAATACGTGAAGAGAAAACTTTGTACCCCTTTTTAAGCATATTGCGCGCACAGAGGAGTGTGAGATTTGGCATAGTTAAAGTTTATATGGAGAAGGAGTGCAGGAAGCTAAAATTTATATATAATATGTGTTACAAATACATTAAATTAAATAAAATAAAACATTCATTTGCACTTGAAAATTCATTTAAACTTTTTCAAACAATGGTAACTGTTAAAAATAAAATAATTTTGTTGCCAGGCAACAATAGTCTGTGGAGTGTATGTCAAGGCAAAAAATCGGTATGAAGAACCATACATGACTTCCATATTCTAAGATTTATTTTTAAAATCATTTTCGAAATGAAATATTACCATAGAAACTACTTCTTTCTACTTACTGCTTCAGCCTTAACCACAGTACTGTGATCACTAACGTATACCACCTCACGTTATCGCACTCGATTTTCACTGATGATGGAAGTCAATGGCATTGCCGAAACGTCTGGTTTTGTAGAAAACATTGGACTACGGCCAAATATCCCGAGAAGGAATTTTAACAAAAACTACTTCTTTGTTGTCGATAACGTTGTACACATATATATAAAAAATATGCATAAAATTAATGGCTTGTATAAGTTAATGATTGATCTCCATTAAGTAGTGCTCAAGTTTCCAAAGTTTTAATATTATGATGTCCGTAATTAAAACATCAGAGCAGGTTTAGTGTGTATGAGGGTTAACCGTGGACAAAAATTTTCAACATTTCCTATTGAGCGTTGCTTAGAATAAATCTGCGAATCTACAGCGTACGTTTCACAGAACAAATACGCGGAAAAGAAGGAGCACTCCGAAGTCACTCATGGACCCTCAGCATCTTGCAGAGGGTTCATTCCCTAAAGACGAAAAGTCTGTCTATGAATCGTTCCTCTGTAAACACGTGCAGTTACACTGCCCAGCGATCCACAGGAAGCAAATCGCTATACACGCTGGACACTTTTTCGGCTTGCATGCTTTATGTTGTAATGGGTTCGGCACTTTCCATTTAAAAACCGTGCAAATGTAAGAAAATAAACATGAATGAGGCCAGAAATAACGCGAATTGTGTGTGTATGTGTGTGTGTGTGTGTGTGTCTTCCCTGCCTTTTTATTGCGGTAGTGATAATAATAAAATGGAAATAATAATAATAATAATTTTGTGGGACATACAGATCTGTCCAAGTTGAAGTTAGAGTTGAAGTAGTAAAGATCGAAATAATTTTTGAAGTAATGTAATGTTGTTTTGAGTTAATGTAATGTTATAGAGTTTTAAGAAGTATTGATGTTGACACAGTAGCAATGGAGAATATATGTAGAATTTTGAGTGATATATTGATGTTTATAATTAATGATGTTATTCTGTTGTATTTGAAGTAAGGTAATGAGATTGAGATTGTGGGGATGGCAATTTTGTAGTAGGGGGTAGTGTAATGTGGGAGTCCGTAACATAATGATAAGTTGGGACGGGATTAGAATCGATTTAGTGGGGTCGGGGCCGCCTTAGGTAGAATCCAGGGGCCAAATAAGGGAATTGAGTTTTTGGGGGGGGGGAAACACGTATCCTATGTACAAAGGGTTAGAGAGTATTTTTTTATATATATAGAGAGAAGGTGGCGAATTGAGTTCCATGATAAGTTGGGGTTAGAGAGTGTTTTGAGATAGATATTTTGATAGAGATGGGTGTCAGGGTAGTTGAAGGTGTTAGTTGTTAGAGTCAGAGTGAGAAAGATTATATGTGTATGCAGATCAAGTAGTAAATTAAATGAGAATAAATATTTACATCACCCACAGTAAGGGAGAATCAGATTGTTAAATAAAGAGAGAGATTTATGATAAAGAATATAAAATTTTCATTTTTGAAACCAGTGACAGAATTTTGATAGAATTTGGTAATGTAAAATTAAGAATTGTTTATTTTGAATAATTTAAATGGCAACTGGCTTATTGTTTATAATAATATTTTGTTAATTTTAAATATTTTATTTTATTATGTTTTGTGTTTCAAGTTAGATTGTTACAGATGTTGAATGTATTTTCAGAAAGTATACATAACATATGTAGGTCAAGGGTCTTGGACTTGACCTAGTTTCGATCAGCTGATGAGGTCATATACATACTAAGCCTGTGCAGTAGGAAGTCAATTCAATTTGTTTATTTGATCAATTCAAACAAATTTTAAACAAATTATATATATAAAGGAAACATTTAAATAAAATTAAATTTTTTTCTTGAATTTTAAAATTTTTTGGGAAAATAGATTTTTGAAAAAACAAAATCTTGATTTTTCGCCTGCCAGCGAATGAATATTTTAAGTATTGATTATTTTATTATTTGTGTGTTAACCATGTTTATTTTATTGATTTATTTTGTATTGCATTGTATTGTTAGACTCTTAGTGATTACATGTTAGGTTAAGGATATGTTCAATTAGAAGAAATGTTTAACTTAAGTCATTTTAAAGAAAACAGAAAAGAATGAAGAGAATATTTTAGACTTTATTCAAAATTTATGAATTAATTTTATCTGAAAACAACGTGTTGTAATTTAAAGAATTTTTAAAATTTTTGCAATTTTATAATCTATAATGTCAGTGTGTAATGTGAGAGTGTGTGAGCCCAGCATCTGCTAAAGGCAGCCCAGCTTGCATAAAAGGGGAAACATATCGGTGGAGGATCTGGCATAATCTGAGCTAGGGATTGAGGATTTTTTGGGGGTAGCATGTTAGAAGGTGAGGTGTGCCGTGGTACTTGTCTGTTCGATTTTTCGGTGTTGGGATCTCTTATGGAGAAGTCCAGTGATCTCGTTCAGATGCGTCCATGGTCACCAAGCCAGGGGGGTCGTGTAGCCATGAGGAATAAGAACAAGGGGGTTGTTGGCACCAGTTCCTCACCGGTCCTCTTCGGGGTTTATCAATGAGATTTCTTCTGTTAGGGACAGCAGAATTCTCATTGAGGGGGTATTGTAACGTGTCCAAAATTGGGTTATTTTGTTTATTACAGTATGGGGTATTCGTATTTTTATTTATTTCATTTTGTGTGGGATTTTATAAATTTATTGTGAAAGTTTTATTTCCCGGCGAACGTTATTTCCATTACAACAGAACACATGGCAAGTGGAACAGTGTTGAAACAAAGCAGAGACGCAGTTTGTGTTGAGTAACTCTGTAAGGAATTCGCGCCACCCTAATTTTCTCAGAACTCTATATATGTGTGGTGACGCCCTCGCGTAACATCTCAGGACGGGGCGCTGAAGTGACGCCGCGAAACTCCAACGTCGAGGCCAAAAAATGGCGCTGGAACGAACAGTTTGTAGCACCAACCAGCCAGCTACAGGAAATGTATTTAAGCCCCGCCTACTGCTAGTGACATCAGTGTAGCAGAGGCAAATATCGTCCCCGGTTACCACACATATAACGACTATGTTCCATGCATAGAATGAATCCGCCACAACAAATTCAGCTGAACGACGACGAACATCAGGTGGCAGTGAACCGCCGCTTCCTCCCGCTCGCGGTCCACGTTAACAGTCTACATTAGTCAGAGATGCCATATAGTCCAATAGAAGCCGACTGCAGACACAGACGCTTACAGTTTCGTTTCGGGCCCGGTTGGTCGAGAGTTTCGTAAAATGTAATTAATTCAATAAGACCGACCGGGACCCCAGAATTTACTAAACATATCGCCGTCATAAGTTGGTACAGTGAAATGACGGCAAAGTGAATTAACGGACATTGAATCGGGGACAAAACACGTGTTCGTACGGAATCGCGGTAGTGGACAGTTTCAATACAAAAAAGGGGATTTTAGTATAAAATGTTAAGGGGTTAAATAAATTTTGTGTGTGTTTGTGTGCGTAAAAAATTGCAGGCTGGGCAGTCTGGAGTGTGTGTGTTTAAAAATGTAAGATAAGTTAGAATAATAGTGGTGGTCATGTAACAAGCAAAAAATCATTTCTGACGAAATATGTCATATACAGTAAAATTTATAACCATTTGAAATAATGCCAAATTAAAAGATAAGTTAAATTCTCTTCATATAATGTGTAGAATCAATTATTTCAATGACCTTAACACATGCTTGTATCGAACGTAAATGTGATCGAATCCTGGAACCCGGCAGAAGAGATCGTGGAGGTAGGTGGAAATTAAATTGTATTTTGTATTTAATAAATGTTATCAATTATAGAGTATAACATGCTACTCATAACGTTTGCTCCATCATAACTTTGTGAAATTAGTTTTCCCTTATTCTGGCCATTAACATTATGAAGAGTCATTTTAATGCAGTCAGCTAGTGCTACAGCATCATGACCACTTGGATTTACAAATGTCCAAAAACATTCAACAGGTCTGCTGTTTTTTAACACATAATGCAAAATAATTACTGTTTGACACATCAGTTGTCTCGTCAGCTATGAAATATATTGTTGAAATTTAGTCCAAAAAGGAAATTTCTCTTAAATAGCTTCACAGCACACATGTAACATGCAGTAAAGTAAATCATTCTGAATATCTTTAGAGGTACTCTTAAGAACTTTAGATGTACTTAAATGTTCTCTTAAAATATTATACAGCAGAAGTGAAATTAATTAAACCTCTGAATATGCCCGGACTTTTAGATTCAGGTGTTTCATCGTGATCTCTTAGAGCCAGTTCAAATTCACCACAAGACTTAATGTTGTCCATTATTTTACAAAGTACATAACAATTTTTTCTGATCTGATCATTTCGGTGTTCTATATTCCTTCGAAAAGCATCACTGAGTTGTTCCTGGATTTTGTTTTCTCAAGTACTGACAAATCAAGGCACATGTTTATGTGGCTAAGAGAGGACTCATGTTATTTATTTTTTGTGACAATTGCCCTAAATCGGAGACTCCTGTAATGGTCCAACTAGTGCCTTTTCTACTGGCAAACAGTAAACATGGGAACCAATAAAAATGGTTACTAATACTACACCCATATATCCAGTTATTCTTATTATATACATTAGTTTTAAAGGAATGAAAATATTCCTTTTCTTTTACAGTCTGTTTCTGTTTAATATTTAAAATGGGAAGTGGTCAACCGAGTTCCTTTATTTAGCATTTATTTTCAATAGAGAAGAAAAATGCGTTTTTAATCCCTATTCATTTTACCAAATCAATGATCTGAACACGAAAATAAGAAATACCTGAACACTGAAAACACAAAAAACACCAGCAAGCACTTTGGAGGTTATACATGCTTTGGTCAGCTTAAAATCTATATATTAATACGTGAAGAGAAAACTTTGTACCCCTTTTTAAGCATATTGCGCGCACAGAGGAGTGTGAGATTTGGCATAGTTAAAGTTTATATGGAGAAGGAGTGCAGGAAGCTAAAATTTATATATAATATGTGTTACAAATACATTAAATTAAATAAAATAAAACATTCATTTGCACTTGAAAATTCATTTAAACTTTTTCAAACAATGGTAACTGTTAAAAATAAAATAATTTTGTTGCCAGGCAACAATAGTCTGTGGAGTGTATGTCAAGGCAAAAATCGGTATGAAGAACCATACATGACTTCCATATTCTAAGATTTATTTTTAAAATCATTTTCGAAATGAAATATTACCATAGAAACTACTTCTTTCTACTTACTGCTTCAGCCTTAACCACAGTACTGTGATCACTAACGTATACCACCTCACGTTATCGCACTCGATTTTCACTGATGATGGAAGTCAATGGCATTGCCGAAACGTCTGGTTTTGTAGAAAACATTGGACTACGGCCAAATATCCCGAGAAGGAATTTTAACAAAAACTACTTCTTTGTTGTCGATAACGTTGTACACATATATATAAAAAATATGCATAAAATTAATGGCTTGTATAAGTTAATGATTGATCTCCATTAAGTAGTGCTCAAGTTTCCAAAGTTTTAATATTATGATGTCCGTAATTAAAACATCAGAGCAGGTTTAGTGTGTATGAGGGTTCACCGTGGACAAAAATTTTCAACATTTCCTATTGAGCGTTGCTTAGAATAAATCTGCGAATCTACAGCGTACGTTTCACAGAACAAATACGCGGAAAAGAAGGAGCGCTCCGAAGTCAGTCATGGACCCTCAGCATCTTGCAGAGGGTTCATTCCCTAAAGACGAAAAGTCTGTCTATGAATCGTTCCTCTGTAAACACGTGCAGTTACACTGCCCAGCGATCCACAGGAAGCAAATCGCTATACACGCTGGACACTTTTTCGGCTTGCATGCTTTATGTTGTAATGGGTTCGGCACTTTCCATTTAAAAACCGTGCAAATGTAAGAAAATAAACATGAATGAGGCCAGAAATAACGCGAATTGTGTGTGTATGTGTGTGTGTGTGTGTGTCTTCCCTGCCTTTTTATTGCGGTAGTGATAATAATAAAATGGAAATAATAATAATAATAATTTTGTGGGACATACAGATCTGTCCAAGTTGAAGTTAGAGTTGAAGTAGTAAAGATCGAAATATTTTTTGAAGTAATGTAATGTTGTTTTGAGTTAATGTAATGTTATAGAGTTTTAAGAAGTATTGATGTTGACACAGTAGCAATGGAGAATATATGTAGAATTTTGAGTGATATATTGATGTTTATAATTAATGATGTTATTCTGTTGTATTTGAAGTAAGGTAATGAGATTGAGATTGTGGGGATGGCAATTTTGTAGTAGGGGGTAGTGTAATGTGGGAGTCCGTAACATAATGATAAGTTGGGACGGGATTAGAATCGATTTAGTGGGGTCGGGGCCGCCTTAGGTAGAATCCAGGGGCCAAATAAGGGAATTGAGTTTTTGGGGGGGGGAAACACGTATCCTATGTACAAAGGGTTAGAGAGTATTTTTTTATATATATAGAGAGAAGGTGGCGAATTGAGTTCCATGATAAGTTGGGGTTAGAGAGTGTTTTGAGATAGATATTTTGATAGAGATGGGTGTCAGGGTAGTTGAAGGTGTTAGTTGTTAGAGTCAGAGTGAGAAAGATTATATGTGTATGCAGATCAAGTAGTAAATTAAATGAGAATAAATATTTACATCACCCACAGTAAGGGAGAATCAGATTGTTAAATAAAGAGAGAGATTTATGATAAAGAATATAAAATTTTCATTTTTGAAACCAGTGACAGAATTTTGATAGAATTTGGTAATGTAAAATTAAGAATTGTTTATTTTGAATAATTTAAATGGCAACTGGCTTATTGTTTATAATAATATTTTGTTAATTTTAAATATTTTATTTTATTATGTTTTGTGTTTCAAGTTAGATTGTTACAGATGTTGAATGTATTTTCAGAAAGTATACATAACATATGTAGGTCAAGGGTCTTGGACTTGACCTAGTTTCGATCAGCTGATGAGGTCATATACATACTAAGCCTGTGCAGTAGGAAGTCAATTCAATTTGTTTATTTGATCAATTCAAACAAATTTTAAACAAATTATATATATAAAGGAAACATTTAAATAAAATTAAATTTTTTCTTGAATTTTAAAATTTTTTGGGAAAATAGATTTTTGAAAAAACAAAATCTTGATTTTTCGCCTGCCAGCGAATGAATATTTTAAGTATTGATTATTTTATTATTTGTGTGTTAACCATGTTTATTTTATTGATTTATTTTGTATTGCATTGTATTGTTAGACTCTTAGTGATTACATGTTAGGTTAAGGATATGTTCAATTAGAAGAAATGTTTAACTTAAGTCATTTTAAAGAAAACAGAAAAGAATGAAGAGAATATTTTAGACTTTATTCAAAATTTATGAATTAATTTTATCTGAAAACAACGTGTTGTGATTTAAAGAATTTTTAAAATTTTTGCAATTTTATAATCTATAATGTCAGTGTGTAATGTGAGAGTGTGTGAGCCCAGCATCTGCTAAAGGCAGCCCAGCTTGCATAAAAGGGGAAACATATTGGTGGAGGATCTGGCATAATCTGAGCTAGGGATTGAGGATTTTTTGGGGGTAGCATGTTAGAAGGTGAGGTGTGCCGTGGTACTTGTCTGTTCGATTTTTCGGTGTTGGGATCTCTTATGGAGAAGTCCAGTGATCTCGTTCAGATGAGTCCATGGTCACCAAGCCAGGGGGGTCGTGTAGCCATGAGGAATAAGAACAAGGGGGTTGTTGGCACCAGTTCCTCACCGGTCCTCTTCGGGGTTTATCAATGAGATTTCTTCTGTTAGGGACAGCAGAATTCTCATTGAGGGGGTATTGTAACGTGTCCAAAATTGGGTTATTTTGTTTATTACAGTATGGGGTATTCGTATTTTTATTTATTTCATTTTGTGTGGGATTTTATAAATTTATTGTGAAAGTTTTATTTCCCGGCGAACGTTATTTCCATTACAACAGAACACATGGCAAGTGGAACAGTGTTGAAACAAAGCAGAGACGCAGTTTGTGTTGAGTAACTCTGTAAGGAATTCGCGCCACCCTAATTTTCTCAGAACTCTATATATGTGTGGTGACGCCCTCGCGTAACATCTCAGGACGGGGCGCTGAAGTGACGCCGCGAAACTCCAACGTCGAGGCCAAAAAATGGCGCTGGAACGAACAGTTTGTAGCACCAACCAGCCAGCTACAGGAAATGTATTTAAGCCCCGCCTACTGCTAGTGACATCAGTGTAGCAGAGGCAAATATCGTCCCCGGTTACCACACATATAACGACTATGTTCCATGCATAGAATGAATCCGCCACAACAAATTCAGCTGAACGACGACGAACATCAGGTGGCAGTGAACCGCCGCTTCCTCCCGCTCGCGGTCCACGTTAACAGTCTACATTAGTCAGAGATGCCATATAGTCCAATAGAAGCCGACTGCAGACACAGACGCTTACAGTTTCGTTTCGGGCCCGGTTGGTCGAGAGTTTCGTAAAATGTAATTAATTCAATAAGACCGACCGGGACCCCAGAATTTACTAAACATATCGCCGTCATAAGTTGGTACAGTGAAATGACGGCAAAGTGAATTAACGGACATTGAATCGGGGACAAAACACGTGTTCGTACGGAATCGCGGTAGTGGACAGTTTCAATACAAAAAAGGGGATTTTAGTATAAAATGTTAAGGGGTTAAATAAATTTTGTGTGTGTTTGTGTGCGTAAAAAATTGCAGGCTGGGCAGTCTGGAGTGTGTGTGTTTAAAAATGTAAGATAAGTTAGAATAATAGTGGTGGTCATGTAACAAGCAAAAAATCATTTCTGACGAAATATGTCATATACAGTAAAATTTATAACCATTTGAAATAATGCCAAATTAAAAGAAAAGTTAAATTCTCTTCATATAATGTGTAGAATCAATTATTTCAATGACCTTAACACATGCTTGTATCGAACGTAAATGTGATCGAATCCTGGAACCCGGCAGAAGAGATCGTGGAGGTAGGTGGAAATTAAATTGTATTTTGTATTTAATAAATGTTATCAATTATAGAGTATAACATGCTACTCATAACGTTTGCTCCATCATAACTTTGTGAAATTAGTTTTCCCTTATTCTGGCCATTAACATCATGAAGAGTCATTTTAATGCAGTCAGCTAGTGCTACAGCATCATGACCACTTGGATTTACAAATGTCCAAAAACATTCAACAGGTCTGCTGTTTTTTAACACATAATGCAAAATAATTACTGTCTGACACATCAGTTGTCTCGTCAGCTATGAAATATATTGTTGAAATTTAGTCCAAAAAGGAAATTTCTCTTAAATAGCTTCACAGCACACATGTAACATGCAGTAAAGTAAATCATTCTGAATATCTTTTGAGGTACTCTTAAGAACTTTAGATGTACTTAAATGTTCTCTTAAAATATTATACAGCAGAAGTGAAATTAATTAAACCTCTGAATATGCCCGGACTTTTAGATTCAGGTGTTTCATCGTGATCTCTTAGAGCCAGTTCAAATTCACCACAAGACTTAATGTTGTCCATTATTTTACAAAGTACATTAACAATTTTTTCTGATCTGATCATTTCGGCGTTCTATATTCCTTCGAAAAGCATTACTGAGTTGTTCCTGGATTTTGTTTTCTCAAGTACTGACAAATCAAGGCACATGTTTATGTGGCTAAGAGAGGACTCATGTTATTTATTTTTTGTGACAATTGCCCTAAATCGGAGACTCCTGTAATGGTCCAACTAGTGCCTTTTCTACTGGCAAACAGTAAACATGGGAACCAATAAAAATGGTTACTAATACTACACCCATATATCCAGTTATTCTTATTATATACATTAGTTTTAAATGAATGAAAATATTCCTTTTCTTTTACAGTCTGTTTCTGTTTAATATTTAAAATGGGAAGTGGTCAAGCGAGTTCCTTTATTTAGCATTTATTTTCAATAGAGAAGAAAAATGCGTTTTTAATCCCTATTCATTTTACCAAATCAATGATCTGAACACGAAAATAAGAAATACCTGAACACTGAAAACACAAAAAACACCAGCAAGCACTTTGGAGGTTATACATGCTTTGGTCAGCTTAAAATCTATATATTAATACGTGAAGAGAAAACTTTGTACCCCTTTTTAAGCATATTGCGCGCACAGAGGAGTGTGAGATTTGGCATAGTTAAAGTTTATATGGAGAAGGAGTGCAGGAAGCTAAAATTTATATATAATATGTGTTACAAATACATTAAATTAAATAAAATAAAACATTCATTTGCACTTGAAAATTCATTTAAACTTTTTCAAACAATGGTAACTGTTAAAAATAAAATAATTTTGTTGCCAGGCAACAATAGTCTGTGGAGTGTATGTCAAGGCAAAAAATCGGTATGAAGAACCATACATGACTTCCATATTCTAAGATTTATTTTTAAAATCATTTTCGAAATGAAATATTACCATAGAAACTACTTCTTTCTACTTACTGCTTCAGCCTTAACCACAGTACTGTGATCACTAACGTATACCACCTCACGTTATCGCACTCGATTTTCACTGATGAAGGAAGTCAATGGCATTGCCGAAACGTCTGGTTTTGTAGAAAACATTGGACTACGGCCAAATATCCCGGGAAGGAATTTTAACAAAAACTACTTCTTTGTTGCCGATAACGTTGTACACATATATATAAAAAATATGCATAAAATTAATGGCTTGTATAAGTTAATGATTGATCTCCATTAAGTAGTGCTCAAGTTTCCAAAGTTTTAATATTATGATGTCCGTAATTAAAACATCAGAGCAGGTTTAGTGTGTATGAGGGTTCACCGTGGACAAAAATTTTCAACATTTCCTATTGAGCGTTGCTTAGAATAAATCTGCGAATCTACAGCGTACGTTTCACAGAACAAATACGCGGAAAAGAAGGAGCGCTCCGAAGTCAGTCATGGACCCTCAGCATCTTGCAGAGGGTTCATTCCCTAAAGACGAAAAGTCTGTCTATGAATCGTTCCTCTGTAAACACGTGCAGTTACACTGCCCAGCGATCCACAGGAAGCAAATCGCTATACACGCTGGACACTTTTTCGGCTTGCATGCTTTATGTTGTAATGGGTTCGGCACTTTCCATTTAAAAACCGTGCAAATGTAAGAAAATAAACATGAATGAGGCCAGAAATAACGCGAATTGTGTGTGTGTATGTGTGTGTGTGTGTGTGTGTGTCTTCCCTGCCTTTTTATTGCGGTAGTGATAATAATAAAATGGAAATAATAATAATAATAATTTTGTGGGACATACAGATCTGTCCAAGTTGAAGTTAGAGTTGAAGTAGTAAAGATCGAAATATTTTTTGAAGTAATGTAATGTTGTTTTGAGTTAATGTAATGTTATAGAGTTTTAAGAAGTATTGATGTTGACACAGTAGCAATGGAGAATATATGTAGAATTTTGAGTGATATATTGATGTTTATAATTAATGATGTTATTCTGTTGTATTTGAAGTAAGGTAATGAGATTGAGATTGTGGGGATGGCAATTTTGTAGTAGGGGGTAGTGTAATGTGGGAGTCCGTAACATAATGATAAGTTGGTACGGGATTAGAATCGATTTAGTGGGGTCGGGGCAGCCTTAGGTAGAATCCAGGGGCCAAATAAGGGAATTGAGTTTTTTGGGGGGGAAACACGTATCCTATGTACAAAGGGTTAGAGAGTATTTTTTTATATATGTAGAGAGAAGGTGGCGAATTGAGTTCCATGATAAGTTGGGGTTAGAGAGTGTTTTGAGATAGATATTTTGATAGAGATGGGTGTCAGGGTAGTTGAAGGTGTTAGTTGTTAGAGTCAGAGTGAGAAAGATTATATGTGTATGCAGATCAAGTAGTAAATTAAATGAGAATAAATATTTACATCACCCACAGTAAGGGAGAATCAGATTGTTAAATAAAGAGAGAGATTTATGATAAAGAATATAAAATTTTCTTTTTTGAAACCAGTGACAGAATTTTGATAGAATTTGGTAATGTAAAATTAAGAATTGTTTATTTTGAATAATTTAAATGGCAATTGGCTTATTGTTTATAATAATATTTTGTTAATTTTAAATATTTTATTTTATTATGTTTTGTGTTTCAAGTTAGATTGTTACAGATGTTGAATGTATTTTCAGAAAGTATACATAACATATGTAGGTCAAGGGTCTTGGACTTGACCTAATTCGATCAGCTCATGAGGTCATATACATACTAAGCTTGTGCAGTAGGAAGTCAATTCAATTTGTTTATTTGATCAATTCAAACAAATTTTAAACAAATTATATATATATAAAGGAAACATTTAAATAAAATTAAATTTTTTTCTTGAATTTTAAAATTTTTTGGGAAAACAGATTTTTGAAAAAACAAAATCTTGATTTTTCGCCTGCCAGCGAATGAATATTTTAAGTATTGATTATTTTATTATTTGTGTGTTAACCATGTTTATTTTATTGATTTATTTTGTATTGCATTGTATTGTTAGACTCTTAGTGATTACATGTTAGGTTAAGGATATGTTCAATTAGAAGAAATGTTTAACTTAAGTCATTTTAAAGAAAACAGAAAAGAATGAAGAGAATATTTTAGACTTTATTCAAAATTTATGAATTAATTTTATCTGAAAACAACGTGTTGTAATTTAAAGAATTTTTAAAATTTTTGCAATTTTATAATCTATAATGTCAGTGTGTAATGTGAGAGTGTGTGAGCCCAGCATCTGCTAAAGGCAGCCCAGCTTGCATAAAAGGGGAAACATATCGGTGGAGGATCTGGCATAATCTGAGCTAGGGATTGAGGATTTTTTGGGGGTAGCATGTTAGAAGGTGAGGTGTGCCGTGGTACTTGTCTGTTCGATTTTTCGGTGTTGGGATCTCTTATGGAGAAGTCCAGTGATCTCGTTCAGATGCGTCCATGGTCACCAAGCCAGGGGGGTCGTGTAGCCATGAGGAATAAGAACAAGGGGGTTGTTGGCACCAGTTCCTCACCGGTCCTCTTCGGGGTTTATCAATGAGATTTCTTCTGTTAGGGACAGCAGAATTCTCATTGAGGGGGTATTGTAACGTGTCCAAAATTGGGTTATTTTGTTTATTACAGTATGGGGTATTCGTATTTTTATTTATTTCATTTTGTGTGGGATTTTATAAATTTATTGTGAAAGTTTTATTTCCTGGCGAACGTTATTTCCATTACAACAGAACACATGGCAAGTGGAACAGTGTTGAAACAAAGCAGAGACGCAGTTTGTGTTGAGTAACTCTGTAAGGAATTCGCGCCACCCTAATTTTCTCAGAACTCTATATATGTGTGGTGACGCCCTCGCGTAACATCTCAGGACGGGGCGCTGAAGTGACGCCGCGAAACTCCAACGTCGAGGCCAAAAAATGGCGCTGGAACGAACAGTTTGTAGCACCAACCAGCCAGCTACAGGAAATGTATTTAAGCCCCGCCTACTGCTAGTGACATCAGTGTAGCAGAGGCAAATATCGTCCCCGGTTACCACACATATAACGACTATGTTCCATGCATAGAATGAATCCGCCACAACAAATTCAGCTGAACGACGACGAACATCAGGTGGCAGTGAACCGCCGCTTCCTCCCGCTCGCGGTCCACGTTAACAGTCTACATTAGTCAGAGATGCCATATAGTCCAATAGAAGCCGACTGCAGACACAGACGCTTACAGTTTCGTTTCGGGCCCGGTTGGTCGAGAGTTTCGTAAAATGTAATTAATTCAATAAGACCGACCGGGACCCCAGAATTTACTAAACATATCGCCGTCATAAGTTGGTACAGTGAAATGACGGCAAAGTGAATTAACGGACATTGAATCGGGGACAAAACACGTGTTCGTACGGAATCGCGGTAGTGGACAGTTTCAATACAAAAAAGGGGATTTTAGTATAAAATGTTAAGGGGTTAAATAAATTTTGTGTGTGTTTGTGTGCGTAAAAAATTGCAGGCTGGGCAGTCTGGAGTGTGTGTGTTTAAAAATGTAAGATAAGTTAGAATAATAGTGGTGGTCATGTAACAAGCAAAAAATCATTTCTGACGAAATATGTCATATACAGTAAAATTTATAACCATTTGAAATAATGCCAAATTAAAAGAAAAGTTAAATTCTCTTCATATAATGTGTAGAATCAATTATTTCAATGACCTTAACACATGCTTGTATCGAACGTAAATGTGATCGAATCCTGGAACCCGGCAGAAGAGATCGTGGAGGTAGGTGGAAATTAAATTGTATTTTGTATTTAATAAATGTTATCAATTATAGAGTATAACATGCTACTCATAACGTTTGCTCCATCATAACTTTGTGAAATTAGTTTTCCCTTATTCTGGCCATTAACATCATGAAGAGTCATTTTAATGCAGTCAGCTAGTGCTACAGCATCATGACCACTTGGATTTACAAATGTCCAAAAACATTCAACAGGTCTGCTGTTTTTTAACACATAATGCAAAATAATTACTGTCTGACACATCAGTTGTCTCGTCAGCTATGAAATATATTGTTGAAATTTAGTCCAAAAAGGAAATTTCTCTTAAATAGCTTCACAGCACACATGTAACATGCAGTAAAGTAAATCATTCTGAATATCTTTAGAGGTACTCTTAAGAACTTTAGATGTACTTAAATGTTCTCTTAAAATATTATACAGCAGAAGTGAAATTAATTAAACCTCTGAATATGCCCGGACTTTTAGATTCAGGTGTTTCATCGTGATCTCTTAGAGCCAGTTCAAATTCACCACAAGACTTAATGTTGTCCATTATTTTACAAAGTACATTAACAATTTTTTCTGATCTGATCATTTCGGCGTTCTATATTCCTTCGAAAAGCATTACTGAGTTGTTCCTGGATTTTGTTTTCTCAAGTACTGACAAATCAAGGCACATGTTTATGTGGCTAAGAGAGGACTCATGTTATTTATTTTTTGTGACAATTGCCCTAAATCGGAGACTCCTGTAATGGTCCAACTAGTGCCTTTTCTACTGGCAAACAGTAAACATGGGAACCAATAAAAATGGTTACTAATACTACACCCATATATCCAGTTATTCTTATTATATACATTAGTTTTAAATGAATGAAAATATTCCTTTTCTTTTACAGTCTGTTTCTGTTTAATATTTAAAATGGGAAGTGGTCAAGCGAGTTCCTTTATTTAGCATTTATTTTCAATAGAGAAGAAAAATGCGTTTTTAATCCCTATTCATTTTACCAAATCAATGATCTGAACATGAAAATAAGAAATACCTGAACACTGAAAACACAAAAAACACCAGCAAGCACTTTGGAGGTTATACATGCTTTGGTCAGCTTAAAATCTATATATTAATACGTGAAGAGAAAACTTTGTACCCCTTTTTAAGCATATTGCGCGCACAGAGGAGTGTGAGATTTGGCATAGTTAAAGTTTATATGGAGAAGGAGTGCAGGAAGCTAAAATTTATATATAATATGTGTTACAAATACATTAAATTAAATAAAATAAAACATTCATTTGCACTTGAAAATTCATTTAAACTTTTTCAAACAATGGTAACTGTTAAAAATAAAATAATTTTGTTGCCAGGCAACAATAGTCTGTGGAGTGTATGTCAAGGCAAAAAATCGGTATGAAGAACCATACATGACTTCCATATTCTAAGATTTATTTTTAAAATCATTTTCGAAATGAAATATTACCATAGAAACTACTTCTTTCTACTTACTGCTTCAGCCTTAACCACAGTACTGTGATCACTAACGTATACCACCTCACGTTATCGCACTCGATTTTCACTGATGATGGAAGTCAATGGCATTGCCGAAACGTCTGGTTTTGTAGAAAACATTGGACTACGGCCAAATATCCCGGGAAGGAATTTTAACAAAAACTACTTCTTTGTTGCCGATAACGTTGTACACATATATATAAAAAATATGCATAAACTTAATGGCTTGTATAAGTTAATGATTGATCTCCATTAAGTAGTGCTCAAGTTTCCAAAGTTTTAATATTATGATGTCCGTAATTAAAACATCAGAGCAGGTTTAGTGTGTATGAGGGTTCACCGTGGACAAAAATTTTCAACATTTCCTATTGAGCGTTGCTTAGAATAAATCTGCGAATCTACAGCGTACGTTTCACAGAACAAATACGCGGAAAAGAAGGAGCACTCCGAAGTCACTCATGGACCCTCAGCATCTTGCAGAGGGTTCATTCCCTAAAGACGAAAAGTCTGTCTATGAATCGTTCCTCTGTAAACACGTGCAGTTACACTGCCCAGCGATCCACAGGAAGCAAATCGCTATACACGCTGGACACTTTTTCGGCTTGCATGCTTTATGTTGTAATGGGTTCGGCACTTTCCATTTAAAAACCGTGCAAATGTAAGAAAATAAACATGAATGAGGCCAGAAATAACGCGAATTCTGTGTGTGTATGTGTGTGTGTGTCTTCCCTGCCTTTTTATTGCGGTAGTGATAATAATAAAATGGAAATAATAATAATAATAATTTTGTGGGACATACAGATCTGTCCAAGTTGAAGTTAGAGTTGAAGTAGTAAAGATCGAAATATTTTTTGAAGTAATGTAATGTTGTTTTGAGTTAATGTAATGTTATAGAGTTTTAAGAAGTATTGATGTTGACACAGTAGCAATGGAGAATATATGTAGAATTTTGAGTGATATATTGATGTTTATAATTAATGATGTTATTCTGTTGTATTTGAAGTAAGGTAATGAGATTGAGATTGTGGGGATGGCAATTTTGTAGTAGGGGGTAGTGTAATGTGGGAGTCCGTAACATAATGATAAGTTGGGACGGGATTAGAATCGATTTAGTGGGGTCGGGGCCGCCTTAGGTAGAATCCAGGGGCCAAATAAGGGAATTGAGTTTTTGGGGGGGGGAAACACGTATCCTATGTACAAAGGGTTAGAGAGTATTTTTTTATATATATAGAGAGAAGGTGGCGAATTGAGTTCCATGATAAGTTGGGGTTAGAGAGTGTTTTGAGATAGATATTTTGATAGAGATGGGTGTCAGGGTAGTTGAAGGTGTTAGTTGTTAGAGTCAGAGTGAGAAAGATTATATGTGTATGCAGATCAAGTAGTAAATTAAATGAGAATAAATATTTACATCACCCACAGTAAGGGAGAATCAGATTGTTAAATAAAGAGAGAGATTTATGATAAAGAATATAAAATTTTCATTTTTGAAACCAGTGACAGAATTTTGATAGAATTTGGTAATGTAAAATTAAGAATTGTTTATTTTGAATAATTTAAATGGCAACTGGCTTATTGTTTATAATAATATTTTGTTAATTTTAAATATTTTATTTTATTATGTTTTGTGTTTCAAGTTAGATTGTTACAGATGTTGAATGTATTTTCAGAAAGTATACATAACATATGTAGGTCAAGGGTCTTGGACTTGACCTAATTCGATCAGCTCATGAGGTCATATACATACTAAGCTTGTGCAGTAGGAAGTCAATTCAATTTGTTTATTTGATCAATTCAAACAAATTTTAAACAAATTATATATATATAAAGGAAACATTTAAATAAAATTAAATTTTTTTCTTGAATTTTAAAATTTTTTGGGAAAATAGATTTTTGAAAAAACAAAATCTTGATTTTTCGCCTGCCAGCGAATGAATATTTTAAGTATTGATTATTTTATTATTTGTGTGTTAACCATGTTTATTTTATTGATTTATTTTGTATTGCATTGTATTGTTAGACTCTTAGTGATTACATGTTAGGTTAAGGATATGTTCAATTAGAAGAAATGTTTAACTTAAGTCATTTTAAAGAAAACAGAAAAGAATGGAGAGAATATTTTAGACTTTATTCAAAATTTATGAATTAATTTTATCTGAAAACAACGTGTTGTAATTTAAAGAATTTTTAAAATTTTTGCAATTTTATAATCTATAATGTCAGTGTGTAATGTGAGAGTGTGTGAGCCCAGCATCTGCTAAAGGCAGCCCAGCTTGCATAAAAGGGGAAACATATCGGTGGAGGATCTGGCATAATCTGAGCTAGGGATTGAGGATTTTTTGGGGGTAGCATGTTAGAAGGTGAGGTGTGCCGTGGTACTTGTCTGTTCGATTTTTCGGTGTTGGGATCTCTTATGGAGAAGTCCAGTGATCTCGTTCAGATGCGTCCATGGTCACCAAGCCAGGGGGGTCGTGTAGCCATGAGGAATAAGAACAAGGGGGTTGTTGGCACCAGTTCCTCACCGGTCCTCTTCGGGGTTTATCAATGAGATTTCTTCTGTTAGGGACAGCAGAATTCTCATTGAGGGGGTATTGTAACGTGTCCAAAATTGGGTTATTTTGTTTATTACAGTATGGGGTATTCGTATTTTTATTTATTTCATTTTGTGTGGGATTTTATAAATTTATTGTGAAAGTTTTATTTCCTGGCGAACGTTATTTCCATTACAACAGAACACATGGCAAGTGGAACAGTGTTGAAACAAAGCAGAGACGCAGTTTGTGTTGAGTAACTCTGTAAGGAATTCGCGCCACCCTAATTTTCTCAGAACTCTATATATGTGTGGTGACGCCCTCGCGTAACATCTCAGGACGGGGCGCTGAAGTGACGCCGCGAAACTCCAACGTCGAGGCCAAAAAATGGCGCTGGAACGAACAGTTTGTAGCACCAACCAGCCAGCTACAGGAAATGTATTTAAGCCCCGCCTACTGCTAGTGACATCAGTGTAGCAGAGGCAAATATCGTCCCCGGTTACCACACATATAACGACTATGTTCCATGCATAGAATGAATCCGCCACAACAAATTCAGCTGAACGACGACGAACATCAGGTGGCAGTGAACCGCCGCTTCCTCCCGCTCGCGGTCCACGTTAACAGTCTACATTAGTCAGAGATGCCATATAGTCCAATAGAAGCCGACTGCAGACACAGACGCTTACAGTTTCGTTTCGGGCCCGGTTGGTCGAGAGTTTCGTAAAATGTAATTAATTCAATAAGACCGACCGGGACCCCAGAATTTACTAAACATATCGCCGTCATAAGTTGGTACAGTGAAATGACGGCAAAGTGAATTAACGGACATTGAATCGGGGACAAAACACGTGTTCGTGCGGAATCGCGGTAGTGGACAGTTTCAATACAAAAAAGGGGATTTTAGTATAAAATGTTAAGGGGTTAAATAAATTTTGTGTGTGTTTGTGTGCGTAAAAAATTGCAGGCTGGGCAGTCTGGAGTGTGTGTGTTTAAAAATGTAAGATAAGTTAGAATAATAGTGGTGGTCATGTAACAAGCAAAAAATCATTTCTGACGAAATATGTCATATACAGTAAAATTTATAACCATTTGAAATAATGCCAAATTAAAAGAAAAGTTAAATTCTCTTCATATAATGTGTAGAATCAATTATTTCAATGACCTTAACACATGCTTGTATCGAACGTAAATGTGATCGAATCCTGGAACCCGGCAGAAGAGATCGTGGAGGTAGGTGGAAATTAAATTGTATTTTGTATTTAATAAATGTTATCAATTATAGAGTATAACATGCTACTCATAACGTTTGCTCCATCATAACTTTGTGAAATTAGTTTTCCCTTATTCTGGCCAATAACATCATGAAGAGTCATTTTAATGCAATCAGCTAGTGCTACAGCATCATGACCACTTGGATTTACAAATGTCCAAAAACATTCAACAGGTCTGCTGTTTTTTAACACATAATGCAAAATAATTACTGTTTGACACATCAGTTGTCTCGTCAGCTATGAAATATATTGTTGAAATTTAGTCCAAAAAGGAAATTTCTCTTAAATAGCTTCACAGCACACATGTAACATGCAGTAAAGTAAATCATTCTGAATATCTTTAGAGGTACTCTTAAGAACTTTAGATGTACTTAAATGTTCTCTTAAAATATTATACAGCAGAAGTGAAATTAATTAAACCTCTGAATATGCCCGGACTTTTAGATTCAGGTGTTTCATCGTGATCTCTTAGAGCCAGTTCAAATTCACCACAAGACTTAATGTTGTCCATTATTTTACAAAGTACATAACAATTTTTTCTGATCTGATCATTTCGGCGTTCTATATTCCTTCGAAAAGCATCACTGAGTTGTTCCTGGATTTTGTTTTCTCAAGTACTGACAAATCAAGGCACATGTTTATGTGGCTAAGAGAGGACTCATGTTATTTATTTTTTGTGACAATTGCCCTAAATCGGAGACTCCTGTAATGGTCCAACTAGTGCCTTTTCTACTGGCAAACAGTAAACATGGGAACCAATAAAAATGGTTACTAATACTACACCCATATATCCAGTTATTCTTATTATATACATTAGTTTTAAAGGAATGAAAATATTCCTTTTCTTTTACAGTCTGTTTCTGTTTAATATTTAAAATGGGAAGTGGTCAACCGAGTTCCTTTATTTAGCATTTATTTTCAATAGAGAAGAAAAATGCGTTTTTAATCCCTATTCATTTTACCAAATCAATGATCTGAACACGAAAATAAGAAATACCTGAACACTGAAAACACAAAAAACACCAGCAAGCACTTTGGAGGTTATACATGCTTTGGTCAGCTTAAAATCTATATATTAATACGTGAAGAGAAAACTTTGTACCCCTTTTTAAGCATATTGCGCGCACAGAGGAGTGTGAGATTTGGCATAGTTAAAGTTTATATGGAGAAGGAGTGCAGGAAGCTAAAATTTATATATAATATGTGTTACAAATACATTAAATTAAATAAAATAAAACATTCATTTGCACTTGAAAATTCATTTAAACTTTTTCAAACAATGGTAACTGTTAAAAATAAAATAATTTTGTTGCCAGGCAACAATAGTCTGTGGAGTGTATGTCAAGGCAAAAAATCGGTATGAAGAACCATACATGACTTCCATATTCTAAGATTTATTTTTAAAATCATTTTCGAAATGAAATATTACCATAGAAACTACTTCTTTCTACTTACTGCTTCAGCCTTAACCACAGTACTGTGATCACTAACGTATACCACCTCACGTTATCGCACTCGATTTTCACTGATGATGGAAGTCAATGGCATTGCCGAAACGTCTGGTTTTGTAGAAAACATTGGACTACGGCCAAATATCCCGGGAAGGAATTTTAACAAAAACTACTTCTTTGTTGCCGATAACGTTGTACACATATATATAAAAAATATGCATAAACTTAATGGCTTGTATAAGTTAATGATTGATCTCCATTAAGTAGTGCTCAAGTTTCCAAAGTTTTAATATTATGATGTCCGTAATTAAAACATCAGAGCAGGTTTAGTGTGTATGAGGGTTCACCGTGGACAAAAATTTTCAACATTTCCTATTGAGCGTTGCTTAGAATAAATCTGCGAATCTACAGCGTACGTTTCACAGAACAAATACGCGGAAAAGAAGGAGCACTCCGAAGTCACTCATGGACCCTCAGCATCTTGCAGAGGGTTCATTCCCTAAAGACGAAAAGTCTGTCTATGAATCGTTCCTCTGTAAACACGTGCAGTTACACTGCCCAGCGATCCACAGGAAGCAAATCGCTATACACGCTGGACACTTTTTCGGCTTGCATGCTTTATGTTGTAATGGGTTCAGCACTTTCCATTTAAAAACCGTGCAAATGTAAGAAAATAAACATGAATGAGGCCAGAAATAACGCGAATTCTGTGTGTGTATGTGTGTGTGTGTCTTCCCTGCCTTTTTATTGCGGTAGTGATAATAATAAAATGGAAATAATAATAATAATAATTTTGTGGGACATACAGATCTGTCCAAGTTGAAGTTAGAGTTGAAGTAGTAAAGATCGAAATATTTTTTGAAGTAATGTAATGTTGTTTTGAGTTAATGTAATGTTATAGAGTTTTAAGAAGTATTGATGTTGACACAGTAGCAATGGAGAATATATGTAGAATTTTGAGTGATATATTGATGTTTATAATTAATGATGTTATTCTGTTGTATTTGAAGTAAGGTAATGAGATTGAGATTGTGGGGATGGCAATTTTGTAGTAGGGGGTAGTGTAATGTGGGAGTCCGTAACATAATGATAAGTTGGGACGGGATTAGAATCGATTTAGTGGGGTCGGGGCCGCCTTAGGTAGAATCCAGGGGCCAAATAAGGGAATTGAGTTTTTGGGGGGGGGGAACACGTATCCTATGTACAAAGGGTTAGAGAGTATTTTTTTATATATATAGAGAGAAGGTGGCGAATTGAGTTCCATGATAAGTTGGGGTTAGAGAGTGTTTTGAGATAGATATTTTGATAGAGATGGGTGTCAGGGTAGTTGAAGGTGTTAGTTGTTAGAGTCAGAGTGAGAAAGATTATATGTGTATGCAGATCAAGTAGTAAATTAAATGAGAATAAATATTTACATCACCCACAGTAAGGGAGAATCAGATTGTTAAATAAAGAGAGAGATTTATGATAAAGAATATAAAATTTTCATTTTTGAAACCAGTGACAGAATTTTGATAGAATTTGGTAATGTAAAATTAAGAATTGTTTATTTTGAATAATTTAAATGGCAACTGGCTTATTGTTTATAATAATATTTTGTTAATTTTAAATATTTTATTTTATTATGTTTTGTGTTTCAAGTTAGATTGTTACAGATGTTGAATGTATTTTCAGAAAGTATACATAACATATGTAGGTCAAGGGTCTTGGACTTGACCTAATTCGATCAGCTCATGAGGTCATATACATACTAAGCTTGTGCAGTAGGAAGTCAATTCAATTTGTTTATTTGATCAATTCAAACAAATTTTAAACAAATTATATATATATAAAGGAAACATTTAAATAAAATTAAATTTTTTTCTTGAATTTTAAAATTTTTTGGGAAAATAGATTTTTGAAAAAACAAAATCTTGATTTTTCGCCTGCCAGCGAATGAATATTTTAAGTATTGATTATTTTATTATTTGTGTGTTAACCATGTTTATTTTATTGATTTATTTTGTATTGCATTGTATTGTTAGACTCTTAGTGATTACATGTTAGGTTAAGGATATGTTCAATTAGAAGAAATGTTTAACTTAAGTCATTTTAAAGAAAACAGAAAAGAATGGAGAGAATATTTTAGACTTTATTCAAAATTTATGAATTAATTTTATCTGAAAACAACGTGTTGTAATTTAAAGAATTTTTAAAATTTTTGCAATTTTATAATCTATAATGTCAGTGTGTAATGTGAGAGTGTGTGAGCCCAGCATCTGCTAAAGGCAGCCCAGCTTGCATAAAAGGGGAAACATATCGGTGGAGGATCTGGCATAATCTGAGCTAGGGATTGAGGATTTTTTGGGGGTAGCATGTTAGAAGGTGAGGTGTGCCGTGGTACTTGTCTGTTCGATTTTTCGGTGTTGGGATCTCTTATGGAGAAGTCCAGTGATCTCGTTCAGATGCGTCCATGGTCACCAAGCCAGGGGGGTCGTGTAGCCATGAGGAATAAGAACAAGGGGGTTGTTGGCACCAGTTCCTCACCGGTCCTCTTCGGGGTTTATCAATGAGATTTCTTCTGTTAGGGACAGCAGAATTCTCATTGAGGGGGTATTGTAACGTGTCCAAAATTGGGTTATTTTGTTTATTACAGTATGGGGTATTCGTATTTTTATTTATTTCATTTTGTGTGGGATTTTATAAATTTATTGTGAAAGTTTTATTTCCTGGCGAACGTTATTTCCATTACAACAGAACACATGGCAAGTGGAACAGTGTTGAAACAAAGCAGAGACGCAGTTTGTGTTGAGTAACTCTGTAAGGAATTCGCGCCACCCTAATTTTCTCAGAACTCTATATATGTGTGGTGACGCCCTCGCGTAACATCTCAGGACGGGGCGCTGAAGTGACGCCGCGAAACTCCAACGTCGAGGCCAAAAAATGGCGCTGGAACGAACAGTTTGTAGCACCAACCAGCCAGCTACAGGAAATGTATTTAAGCCCCGCCTACTGCTAGTGACATCAGTGTAGCAGAGGCAAATATCGTCCCCGGTTACCACACATATAACGACTATGTTCCATGCATAGAATGAATCCGCCACAACAAATTCAGCTGAACGACGACGAACATCAGGTGGCAGTGAACCGCCGCTTCCTCCCGCTCGCGGTCCACGTTAACAGTCTACATTAGTCAGAGATGCCATATAGTCCAATAGAAGCCGACTGCAGACACAGACGCTTACAGTTTCGTTTCGGGCCCGGTTGGTCGAGAGTTTCGTAAAATGTAATTAATTCAATAAGACCGACCGGGACCCCAGAATTTACTAAACATATCGCCGTCATAAGTTGGTACAGTGAAATGACGGCAAAGTGAATTAACGGACATTGAATCGGGGACAAAACACGTGTTCGTGCGGAATCGCGGTAGTGGACAGTTTCAATACAAAAAAGGGGATTTTAGTATAAAATGTTAAGGGGTTAAATAAATTTTGTGTGTGTTTGTGTGCGTAAAA
This sequence comes from Magicicada septendecula, assembly GCA_034769895.1. Classification (NCBI taxonomy): domain Eukaryota; kingdom Metazoa; phylum Arthropoda; class Insecta; order Hemiptera; family Cicadidae; genus Magicicada; species Magicicada septendecula. The sequence continues at coordinate 537,091,249 of CM068368.1, forward strand.
AATTGCAGGCTGGGCAGTCTGGAGTGTGTGTGTTTAAAAATGTAAGATAAGTTAGAATAATAGTGGTGGTCATGTAACAAGCAAAAAATCATTTCTGACGAAATATGTCATATACAGTAAAATTTATAACCATTTGAAATAATGCCAAATTAAAAGAAAAGTTAAATTCTCTTCATATAATGTGTAGAATCAATTATTTCAATGACCTTAACACATGCTTGTATCGAACGTAAATGTGATCGAATCCTGGAACCCGGCAGAAGAGATCGTGGAGGTAGGTGGAAATTAAATTGTATTTTGTATTTAATAAATGTTATCAATTATAGAGTATAACATGCTACTCATAACGTTTGCTCCATCATAACTTTGTGAAATTAGTTTTCCCTTATTCTGGCCATTAACATCATGAAGAGTCATTTTAATGCAATCAGCTAGTGCTACAGCATCATGACCACTTGGATTTACAAATGTCCAAAAACATTCAACAGGTCTGCTGTTTTTTAACACATAATGCTAAATAATTACTGTTTGACACATCAGTTGTCTCGTCAGCTATGAAATATATTGTTGAAATTTAGTCCAAAAAGGAAATTTCTCTTAAATAGCTTCACAGCACACATGTAACATGCAGTAAAGTAAATCATTCTGAATATCTTTAGAGGTACTCTTAAGAACTTTAGATGTACTTAAATGTTCTCTTAAAATATTATACAGCAGAAGTGAAATTAATTAAACCTCTGAATATGCCCGGACTTTTAGATTCAGGTGTTTCATCGTGATCTCTTAGAGCCAGTTCAAATTCACCACAAGACTTAATGTTGTCCATTATTTTACAAAGTACATAACAATTTTTTCTGATCTGATCATTTCGGCATTCTATATTCCTTCGAAAAGCATCACTGAGTTGTTCCTGGATTTTGTTTTCTCAAGTACTGACAAATCAAGGCACATGTTTATGTGGCTAAGAGAGGACTCATGTTATTTATTTTTTGTGACAATTGCCCTAAATCGGAGACTCCTGTAATGGTCCAACTAGTGCCTTTTCTACTGGCAAACAGTAAACATGGGAACCAATAAAAATGGTTACTAATACTACACCCATATATCCAGTTATTCTTATTATATACATTAGTTTTAAAGGAATGAAAATATTCCTTTTCTTTTACAGTCTGTTTCTGTTTAATATTTAAAATGGGAAGTGGTCAACCGAGTTCCTTTATTTAGCATTTATTTTCAATAGAGAAGAAAAATGCGTTTTTAATCCCTATTCATTTTACCAAATCAATGATCTGAACACGAAAATAAGAAATACCTGAACACTGAAAACACAAAAAACACCAGCAAGCACTTTGGAGGTTATACATGCTTTGGTCAGCTTAAAATCTATATATTAATACGTGAAGAGAAAACTTTGTACCCCTTTTTAAGCATATTGCGCGCACAGAGGAGTGTGAGATTTGGCATAGTTAAAGTTTATATGGAGAAGGAGTGCAGGAAGCTAAAATTTATATATAATATGTGTTACAAATACATTAAATTAAATAAAATAAAACATTCATTTGCACTTGAAAATTCATTTAAACTTTTTCAAACAATGGTAACTGTTAAAAATAAAATAATTTTGTTGTCAGGCAACAATAGTCTGTGGAGTGTATGTCAAGGCAAAAAATCGGTATGAAGAACCATACATGACTTCCATATTCTAAGATTTATTTTTAAAATCATTTTCGAAATGAAATATTACCATAGAAACTACTTCTTTCTACTTACTGCTTCAGCCTTAACCACAGTACTGTGATCACTAACGTATACCACCTCACGTTATCGCACTCGATTTTCACTGATGATGGAAGTCAATGGCATTGCCGAAACGTCTGGTTTTGTAGAAAACATTGGACTACGGCCAAATATCCCGAGAAGGAATTTTAACAAAAACTACTTCTTTGTTGTCGATAACGTTGTACACATATATATAAAAAATATGCATAAAATTAATGGCTTGTATAAGTTAATGATTGATCTCCATTAAGTAGTGCTCAAGTTTCCAAAGTTTTAATATTATGATGTCCGTAATTAAAACATCAGAGCAGGTTTAGTGTGTATGAGGGTTAACCGTGGACAAAAATTTTCAACATTTCCTATTGAGCGTTGCTTAGAATAAATCTGCGAATCTACAGCGTACGTTTCACAGAACAAATACGCGGAAAAGAAGGAGCACTCCGAAGTCACTCATGGACCCTCAGCATCTTGCAGAGGGTTCATTCCCTAAAGACGAAAAGTCTGTCTATGAATCGTTCCTCTGTAAACACGTGCAGTTACACTGCCCAGCGATCCACAGGAAGCAAATCGCTATACACGCTGGACACTTTTTCGGCTTGCATGCTTTATGTTGTAATGGGTTCGGCAAACATATCGCCGTCATAAGTTGGTACAGTGAAATGACGACAAAGTGAATTAACGGACATTGAATCGGGGACAAAACACGTGTTCGTACGGAATCGCGGTAGTGGACAGTTTCAATACAAAAAAGGGGATTTTAGTATAAAATGTTAAGGGGTTAAATAAATTTTGTGTGTGTTTGTGTGCGTAAAAAATTGCAGGCTGGGCAGTCTGGAGTGTGTGTGTTTAAAAATGTAAGATAAGTTAGAATAATAGTGGTGGTCATGTAACAAGCAAAAAATCATTTCTGACGAAATATGTCATATACAGTAAAATTTATAACCATTTGAAATAATGCCAAATTAAAAGAAAAGTTAAATTCTCTTCATATAATGTGTAGAATCAATTATTTCAATGACCTTAACACATGCTTGTATCGAACGTAAATGTGATCGAATCCTGGAACACGGCAGAAGAGATCGTGGAGGTAGGTGGAAATTAAATTGTATTTTGTATTTAATAAATGTTATCAATTATAGAGTATAACATGCTACTCATAACGTTTGCTCCATCATAACTTTGTGAAATTAGTTTTCCCTTATTCTGGCCATTAACATCATGAAGAGTCATTTTAATGCAGTCAGCTAGTGCTACAGCATCATGACCACTTGGATTTACAAATGTCCAAAAACATTCAACAGGTCTGCTGTTTTTTAACACATAATGCAAAATAATTACTGTTTGACACATCAGTTGTCTCGTCAGCTATGAAATATATTGTTGAAATTTAGTCCAAAAAGGAAATTTCTCTTAAATAGCTTCACAGCACACATGTAACATGCAGTAAAGTAAATCATTCTGAATATCTTTAGAGGTACTCTTAAGAACTTTAGATGTACTTAAATGTTCTCTTAAAATATTATACAGCAGAAGTGAAATTAATTAAACCTCTGAATATGCCCGGACTTTTAGATTCAGGTGTTTCATCGTGATCTCTTAGAGCCAGTTCAAATTCACCACAAGACTTAATGTTGTCCATTATTTTACAAAGTACATAACAATTTTTTCTGATCTGATCATTTCGGCGTTCTATATTCCTTCGAAAAGCATCACTGAGTTGTTCCTGGATTTTGTTTTCTCAAGTACTGACAAATCAAGGCACATGTTTATGTGGCTAAGAGAGGACTCATGTTATTTATTTTTTGTGACAATTGCCCTAAATCGGAGACTCCTGTAATGGTCCAACTAGTGCCTTTTCTACTGGCAAACAGTAAACATGGGAACCAATAAAAATGGTTACTAATACTACACCCATATATCCAGTTATTCTTATTATATACATTAGTTTTAAAGGAATGAAAATATTCCTTTTCTTTTACAGTCTGTTTCTGTTTAATATTTAAAATGGGAAGTGGTCAACCGAGTTCCTTTATTTAGCATTTATTTTCAATAGAGAAGAAAAATGCGTTTTTAATCCCTATTCATTTTACCAAATCAATGATCTGAACACGAAAATAAGAAATACCTGAACACTGAAAACACAAAAAACACCAGCAAGCACTTTGGAGGTTATACATGCTTTGGTCAGCTTAAAATCTATATATTAATACGTGAAGAGAAAACTTTGTACCCCTTTTTAAGCATATTGCGCGCACAGAGGAGTGTGAGATTTGGCATAGTTAAAGTTTATATGGAGAAGGAGTGCAGGAAGCTAAAATTTATATATAATATGTGTTACAAATACATTAAATTAAATAAAATAAAACATTCATTTGCACTTGAAAATTCATTTAAACTTTTTCAAACAATGGTAACTGTTAAAAATAAAATAATTTTGTTGCCAGGCAACAATAGTCTGTGGAGTGTATGTCAAGGCAAAAAATCGGTATGAAGAACCATACATGACTTCCATATTCTAAGATTTATTTTTAAAATCATTTTCGAAATGAAATATTACCATAGAAACTACTTCTTTCTACTTACTGCTTCAGCCTTAACCACAGTACTGTGATCACTAACGTATACCACCTCACGTTATCGCACTCGATTTTCACTGATGATGGAAGTCAATGGCATTGTCGAAACGTCTGGTTTTGTAGAAAACATTGGACTACGGCCAAATATCCCGAGAAGGAATTTTAACAAAAACTACTTCTTTGTTGTCGATAACGTTGTACACATATATATAAAAAATATGCATAAAATTAATGGCTTGTATAAGTTAATGATTGATCTCCATTAAGTAGTGCTCAAGTTTCCAAAGTTTTAATATTATGATGTCCGTAATTAAAACATCAGAGCAGGTTTAGTGTGTATGAGGGTTAACTGTGGACAAAAGTTTTCAACATTTCCTATTGAGCGTTGCTTAGAATAAATCTGCGAATCTACAGCGTAAGTTTCACAGAACAAATACGCGGAAAAGAAGGAGCGCTCCGAAGTCACTCATGGACCCTCAGCATCTTGCAGAGGGTTCATTCCCTAAAGACGAAAAGTCTGTCTATGAATCGTTCCTCTGTAAACACGTGCAGTTACACTGCCCAGCGATCCACAGGAAGCAAATCGCTATACACGCTGGACACTTTTTCGGCTTGCATGCTTTATGTTGTAATGGGTTCGGCAAACATATCGCCGTCATAAGTTGGTACAGTGAAATGACGACAAAGTGAATTAACGGACATTGAATCGGGGACAAAACACGTGTTCGTACGGAATCGCGGTAGTGGACAGTTTCAATACAAAAAAGGGGATTTTAGTATAAAATGTTAAGGGGTTAAATAAATTTTGTGTGTGTTTGTGTGCGTAAAAAATTGCAGGCTGGGCAGTCTGGAGTGTGTGTGTTTAAAAATGTAAGATAAGTTAGAATAATAGTGGTGGTCATGTAACAAGCAAAAAATCATTTCTGACGAAATATGTCATATACAGTAAAATTTATAACCATTTGAAATAATGCCAAATTAAAAGAAAAGTTAAATTCTCTTCATATAATGTGTAGAATCAATTATTTCAATGACCTTAACACATGCTTGTATCGAACGTAAATGTGATCGAATCCTGGAACACGGCAGAAGAGATCGTGGAGGTAGGTGGAAATTAAATTGTATTTTGTATTTAATAAATGTTATCAATTATAGAGTATAACATGCTACTCATAACGTTTGCTCCATCATAACTTTGTGAAATTAGTTTTCCCTTATTCTGGCCATTAACATCATGAAGAGTCATTTTAATGCAGTCAGCTAGTGCTACAGCATCATGACCACTTGGATTTACAAATGTCCAAAAACATTCAACAGGTCTGCTGTTTTTTAACACATAATGCAAAATAATTACTGTTTGACACATCAGTTGTCTCGTCAGCTATGAAATATATTGTTGAAATTTAGTCCAAAAAGGAAATTTCTCTTAAATAGCTTCACAGCACACATGTAACATGCAGTAAAGTAAATCATTCTGAATATCTTTAGAGGTACTCTTAAGAACTTTAGATGTACTTAAATGTTCTCTTAAAATATTATACAGCAGAAGTGAAATTAATTAAACCTCTGAATATGCCCGGACTTTTAGATTCAGGTGTTTCATCGTGATCTCTTAGAGCCAGTTCAAATTCACCACAAGACTTAATGTTGTCCATTATTTTACAAAGTACATAACAATTTTTTCTGATCTGATCATTTCGGCGTTCTATATTCCTTCGAAAAGCATCACTGAGTTGTTCCTGGATTTTGTTTTCTCAAGTACTGACAAATCAAGGCACATGTTTATGTGGCTAAGAGAGGACTCATGTTATTTATTTTTTGTGACAATTGCCCTAAATCGGAGACTCCTGTAATGGTCCAACTAGTGCCTTTTCTACTGGCAAACAGTAAACATGGGAACCAATAAAAATGGTTACTAATACTACACCCATATATCCAGTTATTCTTATTATATACATTAGTTTTAAAGGAATGAAAATATTCCTTTTCTTTTACAGTCTGTTTCTGTTTAATATTTAAAATGGGAAGTGGTCAACCGAGTTCCTTTATTTAGCATTTATTTTCAATAGAGAAGAAAAATGCATTTTTAATCCCTATTCATTTTACCAAATCAATGATCTGAACACGAAAATAAGAAATACCTGAACACTGAAAACACAAAAAACACCAGCAAGCACTTTGGAGGTTATACATGCTTTGGTCAGCTTAAAATCTATATATTGATACGTGAAGAGAAAACTTTGTACCCCTTTTTAAGCATATTGCGCGCACAGAGGAGTGTGAGATTTGGCATAGTTAAAGTTTATATGGAGAAGGAGTGCAGGAAGCTAAAATTTATATATAATATGTGTTACAAATACATTAAATTAAATAAAATAAAACATTCATTTGCACTTGAAAATTCATTTAAACTTTTTCAAACAATGGTAACTGTTAAAAATAAAATAATTTTGTTGCCAGGCAACAATAGTCTGTGGAGTGTATGTCAAGGCAAAAAATCAGTATGAAGAACCATACATGACTTCCATATTCTAAGATTTATTTTTAAAATCATTTTCGAAATGAAATATTACCATAGAAACTACTTCTTTCTACTTACTGCTTCAGCCTTAACCACAGTACTGTGATCACTAACGTATACCACCTCACGTTATCGCACTCGATTTTCACTGATGATGGAAGTCAATGGCATTGCCGAAACGTCTGGTTTTGTAGAAAACATTGGACTACGGCCAAATATCCCGGGAAGGAATTTTAACAAAAACTACTTCTTTGTTGCCGATAACGTTGTACACATATATATAAAAAATATGCATAAAATTAATGGCTTGTATAAGTTAATGATTGATCTCCATTAAGTAGTGCTCAAGTTTCCAAAGTTTTAATATTATGATGTCCGTAATTAAAACATCAGAGCAGGTTTAGTATGTATGAGGGTTCACCGTGGACAAAAATTTTCAACATTTCCTATTGAGCGTTGCTTAGAATAAATCTGCGAATCTACAGCGTACGTTTCACATAACAAATACGCAGAAAAGAAGGAGCGCTCCGAAGTCGCTCATGGACCCTCAGCATCTTGCAGAGGGTTCATTCCCTAAAGACGAAAAGTCTGTCTATGAATCGTTCCTCTGTAAACACGTGCAGTTACACTGCCCAGCGATCCACAGGAAGCAAATCGCTATACACGCTGGACACTTTTTCGGCTTGCAAGCTTTATGTTGTAATGGGTTCGGCACTTTCCATTTAAAAACTGTGCAAATGTAAGAAAATAAACATGAATGAGGCCAGAAATAACGCGAATTGTGTGTGTGTATGTGTGTGTGTGTGTGTGTGTGTGTGTGTGTGTGTGTGTGTGTGTGTGTGTGTGTGTGTGTGTGTGTGTGTGTGTGTCTTCCCAGCCTTTTTATTGCGGTAGTGATAATAATAAAATGGAAATAATAATAATAATAATTTTGTGGGACATACAGATCTGTCCAAGTTGAAGTTAGAGTTGAAGTAGTAAAGATCGAAATATTTTTTGAAGTAATGTAATGTTGTTTTGAGTTATAAGAAGTATTGATGTTGACACAGTAGCAATGGAGAATATATGTAGAATTTTGAGTGATATATTGATGTTTATAATTAATGATGTTATTCTGTTGTATTTGAAGTAAGGTAATGAGATTGAGATTGTGGGGATGGCAATTTTGTAGTAGGGGGTAGTGTAATGTGGGAGTCCGTAACATAATGATAAGTTGGGACGGGATTAGAATCGATTTAGTGGGGTCGGGGCCGCCTTAGGTAGAATCCAGGGGCCAAATAAGGGAATTGAGTTTTTGGGGGGGGAAACACGTATCCTATGTACAAAGGGTTAGAGAGTATTTTTTTATATATATAGAGAGAAGGTGGCGAATTGAGTTCCATGATAAGTTGGGGTTAGAGAGTGTTTTGAGATAGATATTTTGATAGAGATGGGTGTCAGGGTAGTTGAAGGTGTTAGTTGTTAGAGTCAGAGTGAGAAAGATTATATGTGTATGCAGATCAAGTAGTAAATTAAATGAGAATAAATATTTACATCACCCACAGTAAGGGAGAATCAGATTGTTAAATAAAGAGAGAGATTTATGATAAAGAATATAAAATTTTCATTTTTGAAACCAGTGACAGAATTTTGATAGAATTTGGTAATGTAAAATTAAGAATTGTTTATTTTGAATAATTTAAATGGCAATTGGCTTATTGTTTATAATAATATTTTGTTAATTTTAAATATTTTATTTTATTATGTTTTGTGTTTCAAGTTAGATTGTTACAGATGTTGAATGTATTTTCAGAAAGTATACATAACATATGTAGGTCAATGGTCTTGGACTTGACCTAGTTTCGATCAGCTGATGAGGTCATATACATACTAAGCTTGTGCAGTAGGAAGTCAATTCAATTTGTTTATTTGATCAATTCAAACAAATTTTAAACAAATTATATATATAAAGGAAACATTTAAATAAAATTAAATTTTTTTCTTGAATTTTAAAATTTTTTGGGAAAATAGATTTTTGAAAAAAAAAATCTTGATTTTTCGCCTGCCAGCGAATGAATATTTTAAGTATTGATTATTTTATTATTTGTGTGTTAACCATGTTTATTTTATTGATTTATTTTGTATTGCATTGTATTGTTAGACTCTAAGTGATTACATGTTAGGTTAAGGATATGTTCAATTAGAAGAAATGTTTAACTTAAGTCATTTTAAAGAAAACAGAAAAGAATGAAGAGAATATTTTAGACTTTATTCAAAATTTATGAATTAATTTTATCTGAAAACAACGTGTTGTAATTTAAAGAATTTTTAAAATTTTTGCAATTTTATAATCTATAATGTCAGTGTGTAATGTGAGAGTGTGTGAGCCCAGCATCTGCTAAAGGCAGCCCAGCTTGCATAAAAGGGGAAACATATCGGTGGAGGATCTGGCATAATCTGAGCTAGGGATTGAGGATTTTTTGGGGGTAGCATGTTAGAAGGTGAGGTGTGCCGTGGTACTTGTCTGTTCGATTTTTCGGTGTTGGGATCTCTTATGGAGAAGTCCAGTGATCTCGTTCAGTTGCGTCCATGGTCACCAAGCCAGGGGGGTCGTGTAGCCATGAGGAATAAGAACAAGGGGGTTGTTGGCACCAGTTCCTCACCGGTCCTCTTCGGGGTTTATCAATGAGATTTCTTCTGTTAGGGACAGCAGAATTCTCATTGAGGGGGTATTGTAACGTGTCCAAAATTGGGTTATTTTGTTTACTACAGTATGGGGTATTCGTATTTTTATTTATTTCATTTTGTGTGGGATTTTATAAATTTATTGTGAAAGTTTTATTTCCCGGCGAACGTTATTTCCATTACAACAGAACACATGGCAAGTGGAACAGTGTTGAAACAAAGCAGAGACGCAGTTTGTGTTGAGTAACTCTGTAAGGAATTCGCGCCACCCTAATTTTCTCAGAACTCTATATATGTGTGGTGACGCCCTCACGTAACATCTCAGGACGGGGCGCTGAAGTGACGCCGCGAAACTCCAACGTCGAGGCCAAAAAATGGCGCTGGAACGAACAGTTTGTAGCACCAACCAGCCAGCTACAGGAAATGTATTTAAGCCCCGCCTACTGCTAGTGACATCAGTGTAGCAGAGGCAAATATCGTCCCCGGTTACCACACATATAACGACTATGTTCCATGCATAGAATGAATCCGCCACAACAAATTCAGCTGAACGACGACGAACATCAGGTGGCAGTGAACCGCCGCTTCCTCCCGCTCGCGGTCCACGTTAACAGTCTACATTAGTCAGAGATGCCATATAGTCCAATAGAAGCCGACTGCAGACACAGACGCTTACAGTTTCGTTTCGGGCCCGGTTGGTCGAGAGTTTCGTAAAATGTAATTAATTCAATAAGACCGACCGGGACCCCAGAATTTACTAAACATATCGCCGTCATAAGTTGGTACAGTGAAATGACGACAAAGTGAATTAACGGACATTGAATCGGGGACAAAACACGTGTTCGTACGGAATCGCGGTAGTGGACAGTTTCAATACAAAAAAGGGGATTTTAGTATAAAATGTTAAGGGGTTAAATAAATTTTGTGTGCGTAAAAAATTGCAGGCTGGGCAGTCTGGAGTGTGTGTGTTTAAAAATGTAAGATAAGTTAGAATAATAGTGGTGGTCATGTAACAAGCAAAAAATCATTTCTGACGAAATATGTCATATACAGTAAAATTTATAACCATTTGAAATAATGCCAAATTAAAAGAAAAGTTAAATTCTCTTCATATAATGTGTAGAATCAATTATTTCAATGACCTTAACACATGCTTGTATCGAACGTAAATGTGATCGAATCCTGGAACCCGGCAGAAGAGATCGTGGAGGTAGGTGGAAATTAAATTGTATTTTGTATTTAATAAATGTTATCAATTATAGAGTATAACATGCTACTCATAACGTTTGCTCCATCATAACTTTGTGAAATTAGTTTTCCCTTATTCTGGCCATTAACATCATGAAGAGTCATTTTAATGCAATCAGCTAGTGCTACAGCATCATGACCACTTGGATTTACAAATGTCCAAAAACATTCAACAGGTCTGCTGTTTTTTAACACATAATGCTAAATAATTACTGTTTGACACATCAGTTGTCTCGTCAGCTATGAAATATATTGTTGAAATTTAGTCCAAAAAGGAAATTTCTCTTAAATAGCTTCACAGCACACATGTAACATGCAGTAAAGTAAATCATTCTGAATATCTTTAGAGGTACTCTTAAGAACTTTAGATGTACTTAAATGTTCTCTTAAAATATTATACAGCAGAAGTGAAATTAATTAAACCTCTGAATATGCCCGGACTTTTAGATTCAGGTGTTTCATCGTGATCTCTTAGAGCCAGTTCAAATTCACCACAAGACTTAATGTTGTCCATTATTTTACAAAGTACATAACAATTTTTTCTGATCTGATCATTTCGGCATTCTATATTCCTTTGAAAAGCATCACTCAGTTGTTCCTGGATTTTGTTTTCTCAAGTACTGACAAATCAAGGCACATGTTTATGTGGCTAAGAGAGGACTCATGTTATTTATTTTTTGTGACAATTGCCCTAAATCGGAGACTCCTGTAATGGTCCAACTAGTGCCTTTTCTACTGGCAAACAGTAAACATGGGAACCAATAAAAATGGTTACTAATACTACACCCATATATCCAGTTATTCTTATTATATACATTAGTTTTAAAGGAATGAAAATATTCCTTTTCTTTTACAGTCTGTTTCTGTTTAATATTTAAAATGGGAAGTGGTCAACCGAGTTCCTTTATTTAGCATTTATTTTCAATAGAGAAGAAAAATGCGTTTTTAATCCCTATTCATTTTACCAAATCAATGATCTGAACACGAAAATAAGAAATACCTGAACACTGAAGACACAAAAAACACCAGCAAGCACTTTGGAGGTTATACATGCTTTGGTCAGCTTAAAATCTATATATTAATACGTGAAGAGAAAACTTTGTACCCCTTTTTAAGCATATTGCGCGCACAGAGGAGTGTGAGATTTGGCATAGTTAAAGTTTATATGGAGAAGGAGTGCAGGAAGCTAAAATTTATATATAATATGTGTTACAAATACATTAAATTAAATAAAATAAAACATTCATTTGCACTTGAAAATTCATTTAAACTTTTTCAAACAATGGTAACTGTTAAAAATAAAATAATTTTGTTGCCAGGCAACAATAGTCTGTGGAGTGTATGTCAAGGCAAAAAATCGGTATGAAGAACCATACATGACTTCCATATTCTAAGATTTATTTTTAAAATCATTTTCGAAATGAAATATTACCATAGAAACTACTTCTTTCTACTTACTGCTTCAGCCTTAACCACAGTACTGTGATCACTAACGTATACCACCTCACGTTATCGCACTCGATTTTCACTGATAATGGAAGTCAATGGCATTGCCGAAACGTCTGGTTTTGTAGAAAACATTGGACTACGGCCAAATATCCCGGGAAGGAATTTTAACAAAAACTACTTCTTTGTTGCCGATAACGTTGTACACATATATATAAAAAATATGCATAAAATTAATGGCTTGTATAAGTTAATGATTGATCTCCATTAAGTAGTGCTCAAGTTTCCAAAGTTTTAATATTATGATGTCCGTAATTAAAACATCAGAGCAGGTTTAGTATGTATGAGGGTTCACCGTGGACAAAAATTTTCAACATTTCCTATTGAGCGTTGCTTAGAATAAATCTGCGAATCTACAGCGTACGTTTCACATAACAAATACGCAGAAAAGAAGGAGCGCTCCGAAGTCGCTCATGGACCCTCAGCATCTTGCAGAGGGTTCATTCCCTAAAGACGAAAAGTCTGTCTATGAATCGTTCCTCTGTAAACACGTGCAGTTACACTGCCCAGCGATCCACAGGAAGCAAATCGCTATACACGCTGGACACTTTTTCGGCTTGCAAGCTTTATGTTGTAATGGGTTCGGCACTTTCCATTTAAAAACCGTGCAAATGTAAGAAAATAAACATGAATGAGGCCAGAAATAACGCGAATTGTGTGTGTATGTGTGTGTGTGTGTGTGTGTGTCTTCCCTGCCTTTTTATTGCGGTAGTGATAATAATAAAATGGAAATAATAATAATAATAATTTTGTGGGACATACAGATCTGTCCAAGTTGAAGTTAGAGTTGAAGTAGTAAAGATCGAAATATTTTTTGAAGTAATGTAATGTTGTTTTGAGTTAATGTAATGTTATAGAGTTTTAAGAAGTATTGATGTTGACACAGTAGCAATGGAGAATATATGTAGAATTTTGAGTGATATATTGATGTTTATAATTAATTATGTTATTCTGTTGTATTTGAAGTAAGGTAATGAGATTGAGATTGTGGGGATGGCAATTTTGTAGTAGGGGGTAGTGTAATGTGGGAGTCCGTAACATAATGATAAGTTGGGACGGGATTAGAATCGATTTAGTGGGGTCGGGGCCGCCTTAGGTAGAATCCAGGGGCCAAATAAGGGAATTGAGTTTTTGGGGGGGGAAACACGTATCCTATGTACAAAGGGTTAGAGAGTATTTTTTTATATATATAGAGAGAAGGTGGCGAATTGAGTTCCATGATAAGTTGGGGTTAGAGAGTGTTTTGAGATAGATATTTTGATAGAGATGGGTGTCAGGGTAGTTGAAGGTGTTAGTTGTTAGAGTCAGAGTGAGAAAGATTATATGTGTATGCAGATCAAGTAGTAAATTAAATGAGAATAAATATTTACATCACCCACAGTAAGGGAGAATCAGATTGTTAAATAAAGAGAGAGATTTATGATAAAGAATATAAAATTTTCATTTTTGAAACCAGTGACAGAATTTTGATAGAATTTGGTAATGTAAAATTAAGAATTGTTTATTTTGAATAATTTAAATGGCAATTGGCTTATTGTTTATAATAATATTTTGTTAATTTTAAATATTTTATTTTATTATGTTTTGTGTTTCAAGTTAGATTGTTACAGATGTTGAATGTATTTTCAGAAAGTATACATAACATATGTAGGTCAATGGTCTTGGACTTGACCTAGTTTCGATCAGCTGATGAGGTCATATACATACTAAGCTTGTGCAGTAGGAAGTCAATTCAATTTGTTTATTTGATCAATTCAAACAAATTTTAAACAAATTATATATATAAAGGAAACATTTAAATAAAATTAAATTTTTTTCTTGAATTTTAAAATTTTTTGGGAAAATAGATTTTTGAAAAAAAAAATCTTGATTTTTCGCCTGCCAGCGAATGAATATTTTAAGTATTGATTATTTTATTATTTGTGTGTTAACCATGTTTATTTTATTGATTTATTTTGTATTGCATTGTATTGTTAGACTCTAAGTGATTACATGTTAGGTTAAGGATATGTTCAATTAGAAGAAATGTTTAACTTAAGTCATTTTAAAGAAAACAGAAAAGAATGAAGAGAATATTTTAGACTTTATTCAAAATTTATGAATTAATTTTATCTGAAAACAACGTGTTGTAATTTAAAGAATTTTTAAAATTTTTGCAATTTTATAATCTATAATGTCAGTGTGTAATGTGAGAGTGTGTGAGCCCAGCATCTGCTAAAGGCAGCCCAGCTTGCATAAAAGGGGAAACATATCGGTGGAGGATCTGGCATAATCTGAGCTAGGGATTGAGGATTTTTTGGGGGTAGCATGTTAGAAGGTGAGGTGTGCCGTGGTACTTGTCTGTTCGATTTTTCGGTGTTGGGATCTCTTATGGAGAAGTCCAGTGATCTCGTTCAGTTGCGTCCATGGTCACCAAGCCAGGGGGGTCGTGTAGCCATGAGGAATAAGAACAAGGGGGTTGTTGGCACCAGTTCCTCACCGGTCCTCTTCGGGGTTTATCAATGAGATTTCTTCTGTTAGGGACAGCAGAATTCTCATTGAGGGGGTATTGTAACGTGTCCAAAATTGGGTTATTTTGTTTACTACAGTATGGGGTATTCGTATTTTTATTTATTTCATTTTGTGTGGGATTTTATAAATTTATTGTGAAAGTTTTATTTCCCGGCGAACGTTATTTCCATTACAACAGAACACATGGCAAGTGGAACAGTGTTGAAACAAAGCAGAGACGCAGTTTGTGTTGAGTAACTCTGTAAGGAATTCGCGCCACCCTAATTTTCTCAGAACTCTATATATGTGTGGTGACGCCCTCACGTAACATCTCAGGACGGGGCGCTGAAGTGACGCCGCGAAACTCCAACGTCGAGGCCAAAAAATGGCGCTGGAACGAACAGTTTGTAGCACCAACCAGCCAGCTACAGGAAATGTATTTAAGCCCCGCCTACTGCTAGTGACATCAGTGTAGCAGAGGCAAATATCGTCCCCGGTTACCACACATATAACGACTATGTTCCATGCATAGAATGAATCCGCCACAACAAATTCAGCTGAACGACGACGAACATCAGGTGGCAGTGAACCGCCGCTTCCTCCCGCTCGCGGTCCACGTTAACAGTCTACATTAGTCAGAGATGCCATATAGTCCAATAGAAGCCGACTGCAGACACAGACGCTTACAGTTTCGTTTCGGGCCCGGTTGGTCGAGAGTTTCGTAAAATGTAATTAATTCAATAAGACCGACCGGGACCCCAGAATTTACTAAACATATCGCCGTCATAAGTTGGTACAGTGAAATGACGACAAAGTGAATTAACGGACATTGAATCGGGGACAAAACACGTGTTCGTACGGAATCGCGGTAGTGGACAGTTTCAATACAAAAAAGGGGATTTTAGTATAAAATGTTAAGGGGTTAAATAAATTTTGTGTGCGTAAAAAATTGCAGGCTGGGCAGTCTGGAGTGTGTGTGTTTAAAAATGTAAGATAAGTTAGAATAATAGTGGTGGTCATGTAACAAGCAAAAAATCATTTCTGACGAAATATGTCATATACAGTAAAATTTATAACCATTTGAAATAATGCCAAATTAAAAGAAAAGTTAAATTCTCTTCATATAATGTGTAGAATCAATTATTTCAATGACCTTAACACATGCTTGTATCGAACGTAAATGTGATCGAATCCTGGAACCCGGCAGAAGAGATCGTGGAGGTAGGTGGAAATTAAATTGTATTTTGTATTTAATAAATGTTATCAATTATAGAGTATAACATGCTACTCATAACGTTTGCTCCATCATAACTTTGTGAAATTAGTTTTCCCTTATTCTGGCCATTAACATCATGAAGAGTCATTTTAATGCAATCAGCTAGTGCTACAGCATCATGACCACTTGGATTTACAAATGTCCAAAAACATTCAACAGGTCTGCTGTTTTTTAACACATAATGCTAAATAATTACTGTTTGACACATCAGTTGTCTCGTCAGCTATGAAATATATTGTTGAAATTTAGTCCAAAAAGGAAATTTCTCTTAAATAGCTTCACAGCACACATGTAACATGCAGTAAAGTAAATCATTCTGAATATCTTTAGAGGTACTCTTAAGAACTTTAGATGTACTTAAATGTTCTCTTAAAATATTATACAGCAGAAGTGAAATTAATTAAACCTCTGAATATGCCCGGACTTTTAGATTCAGGTGTTTCATCGTGATCTCTTAGAGCCAGTTCAAATTCACCACAAGACTTAATGTTGTCCATTATTTTACAAAGTACATAACAATTTTTTCTGATCTGATCATTTCGGCATTCTATATTCCTTTGAAAAGCATCACTGAGTTGTTCCTGGATTTTGTTTTCTCAAGTACTGACAAATCAAGGCACATGTTTATGTGGCTAAGAGAGGACTCATGTTATTTATTTTTTGTGACAATTGCCCTAAATCGGAGACTCCTGTAATGGTCCAACTAGTGCCTTTTCTACTGGCAAACAGTAAACATGGGAACCAATAAAAATGGTTACTAATACTACACCCATATATCCAGTTATTCTTATTATATACATTAGTTTTAAAGGAATGAAAATATTCCTTTTCTTTTACAGTCTGTTTCTGTTTAATATTTAAAATGGGAAGTGGTCAACCGAGTTCCTTTATTTAGCATTTATTTTCAATAGAGAAGAAAAATGCGTTTTTAATCCCTATTCATTTTACCAAATCAATGATCTGAACACGAAAATAAGAAATACCTGAACACTGAAAACACAAAAAACACCAGCAAGCACTTTGGAGGTTATACATGCTTTGGTCAGCTTAAAATCTATATATTAATACGTGAAGAGAAAACTTTGTACCCCTTTTTAAGCATATTGCGCGCACAGAGGAGTGTGAGATTTGGCATAGTTAAAGTTTATATGGAGAAGGAGTGCAGGAAGCTAAAATTTATATATAATATGTGTTACAAATACATTAAATTAAATAAAATAAAACATTCATTTGCACTTGAAAATTCATTTAAACTTTTTCAAACAATGGTAACTGTTAAAAATAAAATAATTTTGTTGTCAGGCAACAATAGTCTGTGGAGTGTATGTCAAGGCAAAAAATCGGTATGAAGAACCATACATGACTTCCATATTCTAAGATTTATTTTTAAAATCATTTTCGAAATGAAATATTACCATAGAAACTACTTCTTTCTACTTACTGCTTCAGCCTTAACCACAGTACTGTGATCACTAACGTATACCACCTCACGTTATCGCACTCGATTTTCACTGATGATGGAAGTCAATGGCATTCCCGAAACGTCTGGTTTTGTAGAAAACATTGGACTACGGCCAAATATCCCGAGAAGGAATTTTAACAAAAACTACTTCTTTGTTGTCGATAACGTTGTACACATATATATAAAAAATATGCATAAAATTAATGGCTTGTATAAGTTAATGATTGATCTCCATTAAGTAGTGCTCAAGTTTCCAAAGTTTTAATATTATGATGTCCGTAATTAAAACATCAGAGCATGTTTAGTGTGTATGAGGGTTAACCGTGGACAAAAATTTTCAACATTTCCTATTGAGCGTTGCTTAGAATAAATCTGCGAATCTACAGCGTACTTTTCACAGAACAAATACGCGGAAAAGAAGGAGCACACCGAAGTCACTCATGGACCCTCAGCATCTTGCAGAGGGTTCATTCCCTAAAGACGAAAAGTCTGTCTATGAATCGTTCCTCTGTAAACACGTGCAGTTACACTGCCCAGCGATCCACAGGAAGCAAATCGCTATACACGCTGGACACTTTTTCGGCTTGCATGCTTTATGTTGTAATGGGTTCGGCACTTTCCATTTAAAAACCGTGCAAATGTAAGAAAATAAACATGAATGAGGCCAGAAATAACGCGAATTGTGTGTGTATGTGTGTGTGTGTGTGTGTGTGTCTTCCCTGCCTTTTTATTGCGGTAGTGATAATAATAAAATGGAAATAATAATAATAATAATTTTGTGGGACATACAGATCTGTCCAAGTTGAAGTTAGAGTTGAAGTAGTAAAGATCGAAATATTTTTTGAAGTAATGTAATGTTGTTTTGAGTTAATGTAATGTTATAGAGTTTTAAGAAGTATTGATGTTGACACAGTAGCAATGGAGAATATATGTAGAATTTTGAGTGATATATTGATGTTTATAATTAATGATGTTATTCTGTTGTATTTGAAGTAAGGTAATGAGATTGAGATTGTGGGGATGGCAATTTTGTAGTAGGGGGTAGTGTAATGTGGGAGTCCGTAACATAATGATAAGTTGGGACGGGATTAGAATCGATTTAGTGGGGTCGGGGCCGCCTTAGGTAGAATCCAGGGGCCAAATAAGGGAATTGAGTTTTTGGGGGGGGAAACACGTATCCTATGTACAAAGGGTTAGAGAGTATTTTTTTATATATATAGAGAGAAGGTGGCGAATTGAGTTCCATGATAAGTTGGGGTTAGAGAGTGTTTTGAGATAGATATTTTGATAGAGATGGGTGTCAGGGTAGTTGAAGGTGTTAGTTGTTAGAGTCAGAGTGAGAAAGATTATATGTGTATGCAGATCAAGTAGTAAATTAAATGAGAATAAATATTTACATCACCCACAGTAAGGGAGAATCAGATTGTTAAATAAAGAGAGAGATTTATGATAAAGAATATAAAATTTTCATTTTTGAAACCAGTGACAGAATTTTGATAGAATTTGGTAATGTAAAATTAAGAATTGTTTATTTTGAATAATTTAAATGGCAATTGGCTTATTGTTTATAATAATATTTTGTTAATTTTAAATATTTTATTTTATTATGTTTTGTGTTTCAAGTTAGATTGTTACAGATGTTGAATGTATTTTCAGAAAGTATACATAATATATGTAGGTCAAGGGTCTTGGACTTGACCTAGTTTCGATCAGCTGATGAGGTCATATACATACTAAGCTTGTGCAGTAGGAAGTCAATTTAATTTGTTTATTTGATCAATTCAAACAAATTTTAAACAAATTATATATATAAAGAAAACATTTAAATAAAATTAAATTTTTTTTTTGAATTTTAAAATTTTTTGGGAAAAAAGATTTTGAAAAAAAAAATCTTGAATTTTTGCCTGCCAGCGAATGAATATTTTAAGTATTGATTATTTTATTATTTGTGTGTTAACCATGTTTATTTTATTGATTTATTTTGTATTGCATTGTATTGTTAGACTCTAAGTGATTACATGTTAGGTTAAGGATATGTTCAATTAGAAGAAATGTTTAACTTAAGTCATTTTAAAGAAAACAGAAAAGAATGAAGAGAATATTTTAGACTTTATTCAAAATTTATGAATTAATTTTATCTGAAAACAACGTGTTGTAATTTAAAGAATTTTTAAAATTTTTGCAATTTTATAATCTATAATGTCAGTGTGTAATGTGAGAGTGTGTGAGCCCAGCATCTGCTAAAGGCAGCCCAGCTTGCATAAAAGGGGAAACATATCGGTGGAGGATCTGGCATAATCTGAGCTAGGGATTGAGGATTTTTTGGGGGTAGCATGTTAGAAGGTGAGGTGTGCCGTGGTACTTGTCTGTTCGATTTTTCGGTGTTGGGATCTCTTATGGAGAAGTCCAGTTATCTCGTTCAGATGTGTCCATGGTCACCAAGCCAGGGGGGTCGTGTAGCCATGAGGAATAAGAACAAGGGGGTTGTTGGCACCAGTTCCTCACCGGTCCTCTTCGGGGTTTATCAATGAGATTTCTTCTGTTAGAGACAGCAGAATTCTCAATGAGGGGGTATTGTAACGTGTCCAAAATTGGGTTATTTTGTTTATTACAGTATGGGGTATTCGTATTTTTATTTATTTCATTTTGTGTGGGATTTTATAAATTTATTGTGAAAGTTTTATTTCCCGGCGAACGTTATTTCCATTACAACAGAACACATGGCAAGTGGAACAGTGTTGAAACAAAGCAGAGACGCAGTTTGTGTTGAGTAACTCTGTAAGGAATTCGCGCCACCCTAATTTTCTCAGAACTCTATATATGTGTGGTGATGCCCTCACGTAACATCTCAGGACGGGGCGCTGAAGTGACGCCGCGAAACTCCAACGTCGAGGCCAAAAAATGGCGCTGGAACGAACAGTTTGTAGCACCAACCAGCCAGCTACAGGAAATGTATTTAAGCCCCGCCTACTGCTAGTGACATCAGTGTAGCAGAGGCAAATATCGTCCCCGGTTACCACACATATAACGACTATGTTCCATGCATAGAATGAATCCGCCACAACAAATTCAGCTGAACGACGACGAACATCAGGTGGCAGTGAACCGCCGCTTCCTCCCGCTCGCGGTCCACGTTAACAGTCTACATTAGTCAGAGATGCCATATAGTCCAATAGAAGCCGACTGCAGACACAGACGCTTACAGTTTCGTTTCGGGCCCGGTTGGTCGAGAGTTTCGTAAAATGTAATTAATTCAATAAGACCGACCGGGACCCCAGAATTTACTAAACATATCGCCGTCATAAGTTGGTACAGTGAAATGACGACAAAGTGAATTAACGGACATTGAATCGGGGACAAAACACGTGTTCGTACGGAATCGCGGTAGTGGACAGTTTCAATACAAAAAAGGGGATTTTAGTATAAAATGTTAAGGGGTTAAATAAATTTTGTGTGTGTTTGTGTGCGTAAAAAATTGCAGGCTGGGCAGTCTGGAGTGTGTGTGTTTAAAAATGTAAGATAAGTTAGAATAATAGTGGTGGTCATGTAACAAGCAAAAAATCATTTCTGACGAAATATGTCATATACAGTAAAATTTATAACCATTTGAAATAATGCCAAATTAAAAGAAAAGTTAAATTCTCTTCATATAATGTGTAGAATCAATTATTTCAATGACCTTAACACATGCTTGTATCGAACGTAAATGTGATCGAATCCTGGAACCCGGCAGAAGAGATCGTGGAGGTAGGTGGAAATTAAATTGTATTTTGTATTTAATAAATGTTATCAATTATAGAGTATAACATGCTACTCATAACGTTTGCTCCATCATAACTTTGTGAAATTAGTTTTCCCTTATTCTGGCCATTAACATCATGAAGAGTCATTTTAATGCAGTCAGCTAGTGCTACAGCATCATGACCACTTGGATTTACAAATGTCCAAAAACATTCAACAGGTCTGCTGTTTTTTAACACATAATGCAAAATAATTACTGTTTGACACATCAGTTGTCTCGTCAGCTATGAAATATATTGTTGAAATTTAGTCCAAAAAGGAAATTTCTCTTAAATAGCTTCACAGCACACATGTAACATGCAGTAAAGTAAATCATTCTGAATATCTTTAGAGGTACTCTTAAGAACTTTAGATGTACTTAAATGTTCTCTTAAAATATTATACAGCAGAAGTGAAATTAATTAAACCTCTGAATATGCCCGGACTTTTAGATTCAGGTGTTTCATCGTGATCTCTTAGAGCCAGTTCAAATTCACCACAAGACTTAATGTTGTCCATTATTTTACAAAGTACATAACAATTTTTTCTGATCTGATCATTTCGGAGTTCTATATTCCTTCGAAAAGCATCACTGAGTTGTTCCTGGATTTTGTTTTCTCAAGTACTGACAAATCAAGGCACATGTTTATGTGGCTAAGAGAGGACTCATGTTATTTATTTTTTGTGACAATTGCCCTAAATCGGAGACTCCTGTAATGGTCCAACTAGTGCCTTTTCTACTGGCAAACAGTAAACATGGGAACCAATAAAAATGGTTACTAATACTACACCCATATATCCAGTTATTCTTATTATATACATTAGTTTTAAAGGAATGAAAATATTCCTTTTCTTTTACAGTCTGTTTCTGTTTAATATTTAAAATGGGAAGTGGTCAACCGAGTTCCTTTATTTAGCATTTATTTTCAATAGAGAAGAAAAATGCGTTTTTAATCCCTATTCATTTTACCAAATCAATGATCTGAACACGAAAATAAGAAATACCTGAACACTGAAAACACAAAAAACACCAGCAAGCACTTTGGAGGTTATACATGCTTTGGTCAGCTTAAAATCTATATATTAATACGTGAAGAGAAAACTTTGTACCCCTTTTTAAGCATATTGCGCGCACAGAGGAGTGTGAGATTTGGCATAGTTAAAGTTTATATGGAGAAGGAGTGCAGGAAGCTAAAATTTATATATAATATGTGTTACAAATACATTAAATTAAATAAAATAAAACATTCATTTGCACTTGAAAATTCATTTAAACTTTTTCAAACAATGGTAACTGTTAAAAATAAAATAATTTTGTTGCCAGGCAACAATAGTCTGTGGAGTGTATGTCAAGGCAAAAAATCGGTATGAAGAACCATACATGACTTCCATATTCTAAGATTTATTTTTAAAATCATTTTCGAAATGAAATATTACCATAGAAACTACTTCTTTCTACTTACTGCTTCAGCCTTAACCACAGTACTGTGATCACTAACGTATACCACCTCACGTTATCGCACTCGATTTTCACTGATGATGGAAGTCAATGGCATTGCCGAAACGTCTGGTTTTGTAGAAAACATTGGACTACGGCCAAATATCCCGGGAAGGAATTTTAACAAAAACTACTTCTTTGTTGCCGATAACGTTGTACACATATATATAAAAAATATGCATAAAATTAATGGCTTGTATAAGTTAATGATTGATCTCCATTAAGTAGTGCTCAAGTTTCCAAAGTTTTAATATTATGATGTCCGTAATTAAAACATCAGAGCAGGTTTAGTGTGTATGAGGGTTCACCGTGGACAAAAATTTTCAACATTTCCTATTGAGCGTTGCTTAGAATAAATCTGCGAATCTACAGCGTACGTTTCACAGAACAAATACGCGGAAAAGAAGGAGCGCTCCGAAGTCACTCATGGACCCTCAGCATCTTGCAGAGGGTTCATTCCCTAAAGACGAAAAGTCTGTCTATGAATCGTTCCTCTGTAAACACGTGCAGTTACACTGCCCAACTATCCACAGGAAGCAAATCGCTATACACGCTGGACACTTTTTTGGCTTGCATGCTTTATGTTGTAATGGGTTCGGCACTTTCCATTTAAAAACCGTGCAAATGTAAGAAAATAAACATGAATGAGGCCAGAAATAACGCGAATTGTGTGTGTGTATGTGTGTGTGTGTGTGTGTGTGTGTGTGTGTGTGTGTCTTCCCTGCCTTTTTATTGCGGTAGTGATAATAATAAAATGGAAATAATAATAATAATAATTTTGTGGGACATACAGATCTGTCCAAGTTGAAGTTAGAGTTGAAGTAGTAAAGATCGAAATATTTTTTGAAGTAATGTAATGTTGTTTTGAGTTAATGTAATGTTATAGAGTTTTAAGAAGTATTGATGTTGACACAGTAGCAATGGAGAATATATGTAGAATTTTGAGTGATATATTGATGTTTATAATTAATGATGTTATTCTGTTGTATTTGAAGTAAGGTAATGAGATTGAGATTGTGGGGATGGCAATTTTGTAGTAGGGGGTAGTGTAATGTGGGAGTCCGTAACATAATGATAAGTTGGGACGGGATTAGAATCGATTTAGTGGGGTCGGGGCCGCCTTAGGTAGAATCCAGGGGCCAAATAAGGGAATTGAGTTTTTGGGGGGGAAACACGTATCCTATGTACAAAGGGTTAGAGAGTATTTTTTTATATATATAGAGAGAAGGTGGCGAATTGAGTTCCATGATAAGTTGGGGTTAGAGAGTGTTTTGAGATAGATATTTTGATAGAGATGGGTGTCAGGGTAGTTGAAGGTGTTAGTTGTTAGAGTCAGAGTGAGAAAGATTATATGTGTATGCAGATCAAGTAGTAAATTAAATGAGAATAAATATTTACATCACCCACAGTAAGGGAGAATCAGATTGTTAAATAAGGAGAGAGATTTATGATAAAGAATATAAAATTTTCATTTTTGAAACCAGTGACAGAATTTTGATAGAATTTGGTAATGTAAAATTAAGAATTGTTTATTTTGAATAATTTAAATGGCAATTGGCTTATTGTTTATAATAATATTTTGTTAATTTTAAATATTTTATTTTATTATGTTTTGTGTTTCAAGTTAGATTGTTACAGATGTTGAATGTATTTTCAGAAAGTATACATAACATATGTAGGTCAAGGGTCTTGGACTTGACCTAGTTTCGATCAGCTGATGAGGTCATATACATACTAAGCTTGTGCAGTAGGAAGTCAATTCAATTTGTTTATTTGATCAATTCAAACAAATTTTAAACAAATTATATATATAAAGGAAACATTTAAATAAAATTAAATTTTTTTTTTGAATTTTAAAATTTTTTGGGAAAATAGATTTTTGAAAAAAAAATCTTGATTTTTCGCCTGCCAGCGAATGAATATTTTAAGTATTGATTATTTTATTATTTGTGTGTTAACCATGTTTATTTTATTGATTTATTTTGTATTGCATTGTATTGTTAGACTCTAAGTGATTACATGTTAGGTTAAGGATATGTTCAATTAGAAGAAATGTTTAACTTAAGTCATTTTAAAGAAAACAGAAAAGAATGAAGAGAATATTTTAGACTTTATTCAAAATTTATGAATTAATTTTATCTGAAAACGTGTTGTAATTTAAAGAATTTTTAAAATTTTTGCAATTTTATAATCTATAATGTCAGTGTGTAATGTGAGAGTGTGTGAGCCCAGCATCTGCTAAAGGCAGCCCAGCTTGCATAAAAGGGGAAACATATCGGTGGAGGATCTGGCATAATCTGAGCTAGGGATTGAGGATTTTTTGGGGGTAGCATGTTAGAAGGTGAGGTGTGCCGTGGTACTTGTCTGTTCGATTTTTCGGTGTTGGGATCTCTTATGGAGAAGTCCAGTGATCTCGTTCAGATGCGTCCATGGTCACCAAGCCAGGGGGGTCGTGTAGCCATGAGGAATAAGAACAAGGGGGTTGTTGGCACCAGTTCCTCACCGGTCCTCTTCGGGGTTTATCAATGAGATTTCTTCTGTTAGGGACAGCAGAATTCTCATTGAGGGGGTATTGTAACGTGTCCAAAATTGGGTTATTTTGTTTATTACAGTATGGGGTATTCGTATTTTTATTTATTTCATTTTGTGTGGGATTTTATAAATTTATTGTGAAAGTTTTATTTCCCGGCGAACGTTATTTCCATTACAACAGAACACATGGCAAGTGGAACAGTGTTGAAACAAAGCAGAGACGCAGTTTGTGTTGAGTAACTCTGTAAGGAATTCGCGCCACCCTAATTTTCTCAGAACTCTATATATGTGTGGTGACGCCCTCACGTAACATCTCAGGACGGGGCGCTGAAGTGACGCCGCGAAACTCCAACGTCGAGGCCAAAAAATGGCGCTGGAATGAACAGTTTGTAGCACCAACCAGCCAGCTACAGGAAATGTATTTAAGCCCTGCCTACTGCTAGTGACATCAGTGTAGCAGAGGCAAATATCGTCCCCGGTTACCACACATATAACGACTATGTTCCATGCATAGAATGAATCCGCCACAACAAATTCAGCTGAACGACGACGAACATCAGGTGGCAGTGAACCGCCGCTTCCTCCCGCTCGCGGTCCACGTTAACAGTCTACATTAGTCAGAGATGCCATATAGTCCAATAGAAGCCGACTGCAGACACAGACGCTTACAGTTTCGTTTCGGGCCCGGTTGGTCGAGAGTTTCGTAAAATGTAATTAATTCAATAAGACCGACCGGGACCCCATAATTTACTAAACATATCGCCGTCATAAGTTGGTACAGTGAAATGACGACAAAGTGAATTAACGGACATTGAATCGGGGACAAAACACGTGTTCGTACGGAATCGCGGTAGTGGACAGTTTCAATACAAAAAAGGGGATTTTAGTATAAAATGTTAAGGGGTTAAATAAATTTTGTGTGTGTTTGTGTGCGTAAAAAATTGCAGGCTGGGCAGTCTGGAGTGTGTGTGTTTAAAAATGTAAGATAAGTTAGAATAATAGTGGTGGTCATGTAACAAGCAAAAAACATTTCTGACGAAATATGTCATATACAGTAAAATTTATAACCATTTGAAATAATGCCAAATTAAAAGAAAAGTTAAATTCTCTTCATATAATGTGTAGAATCAATTATTTCAATGACCTTAACACATGCTTGTATCGAACGTAAATGTGATCGAATCCTGGAACCCGGCAGAAGAGATCGTGGAGGTAGGTGGAAATTAAATTGTATTTTGTATTTAATAAATGTTATCAATTATAGAGTATAACATGCTACTCATAACGTTTGCTCCATCATAACTTTGTGAAATTAGTTTTCCCTTATTCTGGCCATTAACATCATGAAGAGTCATTTTAATGCAGTCAGCTAGTGCTACAGCATCATGACCACTTGGATTTACAAATGTCCAAAAACATTCAACAGGTCTGCTGTTTTTTAACACATAATGCAAAATAATTACTGTTTGACACATCAGTTGTCTCGTCAGCTATGAAATATATTGTTGAAATTTAATCCAAAAAGGAAATTTCTCTTAAATAGCTTCACAGCACACATGTAACATGCAGTAAAGTAAATCATTCTGAATATCTTTAGAGGTACTCTTAAGAACTTTAGATGTACTTAAATGTTCTCTTAAAATATTATACAGCAGAAGTGAAATTAATTAAACCTCTGAATATGCCCGGACTTTTAGATTCAGGTGTTTCATCGTGATCTCTTAGAGCCAGTTCAAATTCACCACAAGACTTAATGTTGTCCATTATTTTACAAAGTACATAACAATTTTTTCTGATCTGATCATTTCGGAGTTCTATATTCCTTCGAAAAGCATCACTGAGTTGTTCCTGGATTTTGTTTTCTCAAGTACTGACAAATCAAGGCACATGTTTATGTGGCTAAGAGAGGACTCATGTTATTTATTTTTTGTGACAATTGCCCTAAATCGGAGACTCCTGTAATGGTCCAACTAGTGCCTTTTCTACTGGCAAACAGTAAACATGGGAACCAATAAAAATGGTTACTAATACTACACCCATATATCCAGTTATTCTTATTATATACATTAGTTTTAAAGGAATGAAAATATTCTTTTTCTTTTACAGTCTGTTTCTGTTTAATATTTAAAATGGGAAGTGGTCAACCGAGTTCCTTTATTTAGCATTTATTTTCAATAGAGAAGAAAAATGCGTTTTTAATCCCTATTCATTTTACCAAATCAATGATCTGAACACGAAAATAAGAAATACCTGAACACTGAAAACACAAAAAACACCAGCAAGCACTTTGGAGGTTATACATGCTTTGGTCAGCTTAAAATCTATATATTAATACGTGAAGAGAAAACTTTGTACCCCTTTTTAAGCATATTGCGCGCACAGAGGAGTGTGAGATTTGGCATAGTTAAAGTTTATATGGAGAAGGAGTGCAGGAAGCTAAAATTTATATATAATATGTGTTACAAATACATTAAATTAAATAAAATAAAACATTCATTTGCACTTGAAAATTCATTTAAACTTTTTCAAACAATGGTAACTGTTAAAAATAAAATAATTTTGTTGCCAGGCAACAATAGTCTGTGGAGTGTATGTCAAGGCAAAAAATCGGTATGAAGAACCATACATGACTTCCATATTCTAAGATTTATTTTTAAAATCATTTTCGAAATGAAATATTACCATAGAAACTACTTCTTTCTACTTACTGCTTCAGCCTTAACCACAGTACTGTGATCACTAACGTATACCACCTCACGTTATCGCACTCGATTTTCACTGATGATGGAAGTCAATGGCATTGCCGAAACGTCTGGTTTTGTAGAAAACATTGGACTACGGCCAAATATCCCGGGAAGGAATTTTAACAAAAACTACTTCTTTGTTGCCGATAACGTTGTACACATATATATAAAAAATATGCATAAAATTAATGGCTTGTATAAGTTAATGATTGATCTCCATTAAGTAGTGCTCAAGTTTCCAAAGTTTTAATATTATGATGTTCGTAATTAAAACATCAGAGCAGGTTTAGTGTGTATGAGGGTTCACCGTGGACAAAAATTTTCAACATTTCCTATTGAGCGTTGCTTAGAATAAATCTGCGAATCTACAGCGTACGTTTCACAGAACAAATACGCGGAAAAGAAGGAGCGCTCCGAAGTCACTCATGGACCCTCAGCATCTTGCAGAGGGTTCATTCCCTAAAGACGAAAAGTCTGTCTATGAATCGTTCCTCTGTAAACACGTGCAGTTACACTGCCCAGCGATCCACAGGAAGCAAATCGCTATACACGCTGGACACTTTTTCGGCTTGCATGCTTTATGTTGTAATGGGTTCGGCACTTTCCATTTAAAAACCGTGCAAATGTAAGAAAATAAACATGAATGAGGCCAGAAATAACGCGAATTGTGTGTGTGTATGTGTGTGTGTGTGTGTGTGTGTGTGTGTGTGTGTGTGTGTGTGTGTGTGTGTGTGTGTGTGTGTGTGTGTGTGTGTGTGTGTGTGTGTGTGTGTGTGTCTTCCCTGCCTTTTTATTGTGGTAGTGATAATAATAAAATGGAAATAATAATAATAATAATTTTGTGGGACATACAGATCTGTCCAAGTTGAAGTTAGAGTTGAAGTAGTAAAGATCGAAATATTTTTTGAAGTAATGTAATGTTGTTTTGAGTTAATGTAATGTTATAGAGTTTTAAGAAGTATTGATGTTGACACAGTAGCAATGGAGAATATATGTAGAATTTTGAGTGATATATTGATGTTTATAATTAATGATGTTATTCTGTTGTATTTGAAGTAAGGTAATGAGATTGAGATTGTGGGGATGGCAATTTTGTAGTAGGGGGTAGTGTAATGTGGGAGTCCGTAACATAATGATAAGTTGGGACGGGATTAGAATCGATTTAGTGGGGTCGGGGCCGCCTTAGGTAGAATCCAGGGGCCAAATAAGGGAATTGAGTTTTTGGGGGGGGAAACACGTATCCTATGTACAAAGGGTTAGAGAGTATTTTTTTATATATATAGAGAGAAGGTGGCGAATTGAGTTCCATGATAAGTTGGGGTTAGAGAGTGTTTTGAGATAGATATTTTGATAGAGATGGGTGTCAGGGTAGTTGAAGGTGTTAGTTGTTAGAGTCAGAGTGAGAAAGATTATATGTGTATGCAGATCAAGTAGTAAATTAAATGAGAATAAATATTTACATCACCCACAGTAAGGGAGAATCAGATTGTTAAATAAAGAGAGAGATTTATGATAAAGAATATAAAATTTTCATTTTTGAAACCAGTGACAGAATTTTGATAGAATTTGGTAATGTAAAATTAAGAATTGTTTATTTTGAATAATTTAAATGGCAATTGGCTTATTGTTTATAATAATATTTTGTTAATTTTAAATATTTTATTTTATTATGTTTTGTGTTTCAAGTTAGATTGTTACAGATGTTGAATGTATTTTCAGAAAGTATACATAACATATGTAGGTCAAGGGTCTTGGACTTGACCTAGTTTCGATCAGCTGATGAGGTCATATACATACTAAGCTTGTGCAGTAGGAAGTCAATTCAATTTGTTTATTTGATCAATTCAAACAAATTTTAAACAAATTATATATATAAAGGAAACATTTAAATAAAATTAAATTTTTTTCTTGAATTTTAAAATTTTTTGGGAAAATAGATTTTTGAAAAAAAAAATCTTGATTTTTCGCCTGCCAGCGAATGAATATTTTAAGTATTGATTATTTTATTATTTGTGTGTTAACCATGTTTATTTTATTGATTTATTTTGTATTGCATTGTATTGTTAGACTCTAAGTGATTACATGTTAGGTTAAGGATATGTTCAATTAGAAGAAATGTTTAACTTAAGTCATTTTAAAGAAAACAGAAAAGAATGAAGAGAATATTTTAGACTTTATTCAAAATTTATGAATTAATTTTATCTGAAAACAACGTGTTGTAATTTAAAGAATTTTTAAAATTTTTGCAATTTTATAATCTATAATGTCAGTGTGTAATGTGAGAGTGTGTGAGCCCAGCATCTGCTAAAGGCAGCCCAGCTTGCATAAAAGGGGAAACATATCGGTGGAGGATCTGGCATAATCTGAGCTAGGGATTGAGGATTTTTTGGGGGTAGCATGTTAGAAGGTGAGGTGTGCCGTGGTACTTGTCTGTTCGATTTTTCGGTGTTGGGATCTCTTATGGAGAAGTCCAGTGATCTCGTTCAGATGCGTCCATGGTCACCAAGCCAGGGGGGTCGTGTAGCCATGAGGAATAAGAACAAGGGGGTTGTTGGCACCAGTTCCTCACCGGTCCTCTTCGGGGTTTATCAATGAGATTTCTTCTGTTAGGGACAGCAGAATTCTCATTGAGGAGGTATTGTAACGTGTCCAAAATTGGGTTATTTTGTTTATTACAGTATGGGGTATTCGTATTTTTATTTATTTCATTTTGTGTGGGATTTTATAAATTTATTGTGAAAGTTTTATTTCCCGGCGAACGTTATTTCCATTACAACAGAACACATGGCAAGTGGAACAGTGTTGAAACAAAGCAGAGACGCAGTTTGTGTTGAGTAACTCTGTAAGGAA
Organism: Magicicada septendecula; assembly: GCA_034769895.1. Classification (NCBI taxonomy): domain Eukaryota; kingdom Metazoa; phylum Arthropoda; class Insecta; order Hemiptera; family Cicadidae; genus Magicicada; species Magicicada septendecula. The sequence continues at coordinate 537,122,175 of CM068368.1, forward strand.
TTCGCGCCACCCTAATTTTCTCAGAACTCTATATATGTGTGGTGACGCCCTCACGTAACATCTCAGGACGGGGCGCTGAAGTGACGCCGCGAAACTCCAACGTCGAGGCCAAAAAATGGCGCTGGAACGAACAGTTTGTAGCACCAACCAGCCAGCTACAGGAAATGTATTTAAGCCCTGCCTACTGCTAGTGACATCAGTGTAGCAGAGGCAAATATCGTCCCCGGTTACCACACATATAACGACTATGTTCCATGCATAGAATGAATCCGCCACAACAAATTCAGCTGAACGACGACGAACATCAGGTGGCAGTGAACCGCCGCTTCCTCCCGCTCGCGGTCCACGTTAACAGTCTACATTAGTCAGAGATGCCATATAGTCCAATAGAAGCCGACTGCAGACACAGACGCTTACAGTTTCGTTTCGGGCCCGGTTGGTCGAGAGTTTCGTAAAATGTAATTAATTCAATAAGACCGACCGGGACCCCATAATTTACTAAACATATCGCCGTCATAAGTTGGTACAGTGAAATGACGACAAAGTGAATTAACGGACATTGAATCGGGGACAAAACACGTGTTCGTACGGAATCGCGGTAGTGGACAGTTTCAATACAAAAAAGGGGATTTTAGTATAAAATGTTAAGGGGTTAAATAAATTTTGTGTGTGTTTGTGTGCGTAAAAAATTGCAGGCTGGGCAGTCTGGAGTGTGTGTGTTTAAAAATATAAGATAAGTTAGAATAATAGTGGTGGTCATGTAACAAGCAAAAAACATTTCTGACGAAATATGTCATATACAGTAAAATTTATAACCATTTGAAATAATGCCAAATTAAAAGAAAAGTTAAATTCTCTTCATATAATGTGTAGAATCAATTATTTCAATGACCTTAACACATGCTTGTATCGAACGTAAATGTGATCGAATCCTGGAACCCGGCAGAAGAGATCGTGGAGGTAGGTGGAAATTAAATTGTATTTTGTATTTAATAAATGTTATCAATTATAGAGTATAACATGCTACTCATAACGTTTGCTCCATCATAACTTTGTGAAATTAGTTTTCCCTTATTCTGGCCATTAACATCATGAAGAGTCATTTTAATGCAGTCAGCTAGTGCTACAGCATCATGACCACTTGGATTTACAAATGTCCAAAAACATTCAACAGGTCTGCTGTTTTTTAACACATAATGCAAAATAATTACTGTTTGACACATCAGTTGTCTCGTCAGCTATGAAATATATTGTTGAAATTTAGTCCAAAAAGGAAATTTCTCTTAAATAGCTTCACAGCACACATGTAACATGCAGTAAAGTAAATCATTCTGAATATCTTTAGAGGTACTCTTAAGAACATTAGATGCACTTAAATGTTCTCTTAAAATATTATACAGCAGAAGTGAAATTAATTAAACCTCTGAATATGCCCGGACTTTTAGATTCAGGTGTTTCATCGTGATCTCTTAGAGCCAGTTCAAATTCACCACAAGACTTAATGTTGTCCATTATTTTACAAAGTACATAACAATTTTTTCTGATCTGATCATTTCGGCGTTCTATATTCCTTCGAAAAGCATCACTGAGTTGTTCCTGGATTTTGTTTTCTCAAGTACTGACAAATCAAGGCACATGTTTATGTGGCTAAGAGAGGACTCATGTTATTTATTTTTTGTGACAATTGCCCTAAATCGGAGACTCCTGTAATGGTCCAACTAGTGCCTTTTCTACTGGCAAACAGTAAACATGGGAACCAATAAAAATGGTTACTAATACTACACCCATATATCCAGTTATTCTTATTATATACATTAGTTTTAAAGGAATGAAAATATTCCTTTTCTTTTACAGTCTGTTTCTGTTTAATATTTAAAATGGGAAGTGGTCAACCGAGTTCCTTTATTTAGCATTTATTTTCAATAGAGAAGAAAAATGCGTTTTTAATCCCTATTCATTTTACCAAATCAATGATCTGAACACGAAAATAAGAAATACCTGAACACTGAAAACACAAAAAACACCAGCAAGCACTTTGGAGGTTATACATGCTTTGGTCAGCTTAAAATCTATATATTAATACGTGAAGAGAAAACTTTGTACCCCTTTTTAAGCATATTGCGCGCACAGAGGAGTGTGAGATTTGGCATAGTTAAAGTTTATATGGAGAAGGAGTGCAGGAAGCTAAAATTTATATATAATATGTGTTACAAATACATTAAATTAAATAAAATAAAACATTCATTTGCACTTGAAAATTCATTTAAACTTTTTCAAACAATGGTAACTGTTAAAAATAAAATAATTTGTTGCCAGGCAACAATAGTCTGTGGAGTGTATGTCAAGGCAAAAAATCGGTATGAAGAACCATACATGACTTCCATATTCTAAGATTTATTTTTAAAATCATTTTCGAAATGAAATATTACCATAGAAACTACTTCTTTCTACTTACTGCTTCAGCCTTAACCACAGTACTGTGATCACTAACGTATACCACCTCACGTTATCGCACTCGATTTTCACTGATGATGGAAGTCAATGGCATTGCCGAAACGTCTGGTTTTGTAGAAAACATTGAACTACGGCCAAATATCCCGGGAAGGAATTTTAACAAAAACTACTTCTTTGTTGCCGATAACGTTGTACACATATATATAAAAAATATGCATAAAATTAATGGCTTGTATAAGTTAATGATTGATCTCCATTAAGTAGTGCTCAAGTTTCCAAAGTTTTAATATTATGATGTCCGTAATTAAAACATCAGAGCAGGTTTAGTGTGTATGAGGGTTCACCGTGGACAAAAATTTTCAACATTTCCTATTGAGCGTTGCTTAGAATAAATCTGCGAATCTACAGCGTACGTTTCACAGAACAAATACGCGGAAAAGAAGGAGCGCTCCGAAGTCACTCATGGACCCTCAGCATCTTGCAGAGGGTTCATTACCTAAAGACGAAAAGTCTGTCTATGAATCGTTCCTCTGTAAACACGTGCAGTTACACTGCCCAGCGATCCACAGGAAGCAAATCGCTATACACGCTGGACACTTTTTCGGCTTGCATGCTTTATGTTGTAATGGGTTCGGCACTTTCCATTTAAAAACCGTGCAAATGTAAGAAAATAAACATGAATGAGGCCAGAAATAACGCGAATTGTGTGTGTGTATGTGTGTGTGTGTGTGTGTGTGTGTGTGTGTGTGTGTGTGTGTGTGTGTGTGTGTGTGTGTGTGTGTGTGTGTGTGTCTTCCCTGCCTTTTTATTGCGGTAGTGATAATAATAAAATGGAAATAATAATAATAATAATTTTGTGGGACATACAGATCTGTCCAAGTTGAAGTTAGAGTTGAAGTAGTAAAGATCGAAATATTTTTTGAAGTAATGTAATGTTGTTTTGAGTTAATGTAATGTTATAGAGTTTTAAGAAGTATTGATGTTGACACAGTAGCAATGGAGAATATATGTAGAATTTTGAGTGATATATTGATGTTTATAATTAATGATGTTATTCTGTTGTATTTGAAGTAAGGTAATGAGATTGAGATTGTGGGGATGGCAATTTTGTAGTAGGGGTAGTGTAATGTGGGAGTCCGTAACATAATGATAAGTTGGGACGGGATTAGAATCGATTTAGTGGGGTCAGGGCCGCCTTAGGTAGAATCCAGGGGCCAAATAAGGGAATTGAGTTTTTGGGGGGGGAAACACGTATCCTATGTACAAAGGGTTAGAGAGTATTTTTTTATATATATAGAGAGAAGGTGGCGAATTGAGTTCCATGATAAGTTGGGGTTAGAGAGTGTTTTGAGATAGATATTTTGATAGAGATGGGTGTCAGGGTAGTTGAAGGTGTTAGTTGTTAGAGTCAGAGTGAGAAAGATTATATGTGTATGCAGATCAAGTAGTAAATTAAATGAGAATAAATATTTACATCACCCACAGTAAGGGAGAATCAGATTGTTAAATAAGGAGAGAGATTTATGATAAAGAATATAAAATTTTCATTTTTGAAACCAGTGACAGAATTTTGATAGAATTTGGTAATGTAAAATTAAGAATTGTTTATTTTGAATAATTTAAATGGCAATTGGCTTATTGTTTATAATAATATTTTGTTAATTTTAAATATTTTATTTTATTATGTTTTGTGTTTCAAGTTAGATTGTTACAGATGTTGAATGTATTTTCAGAAAGTATACATAACATATGTAGGTCAAGGGTCTTGGACTTGACCTAGTTTCGATCAGCTGATGAGGTCATATACATACTAAGCTTGTGCAGTAGGAAGTCAATTCAATTTGTTTATTTGATCAATTCAAACAAATTTTAAACAAATTATATATATAAAGGAAACATTTAAATAAAATTAAATTTTTTTCTTGAATTTTAAAATTTTTTGGGAAAATAGATTTTTGAAAAAAAAATCTTGATTTTTCGCCTGCCAGCGAATGAATATTTTAAGTATTGATTATTTTATTATTTGTGTGTTAACCATGTTTATTTTATTGATTTATTTTGTATTGCATTGTATTGTTAGACTCTAAGTGATTACATGTTAGGTTAAGGATATGTTCAATTAGAAGAAATGTTTAACTTAAGTCATTTTAAAGAAAACAGAAAAGAATGAAGAGAATATTTTAGACTTTATTCAAAATTTATGAATTAATTTTATCTGAAAACAACGTGTTGTAATTTAAAGAATTTTTAAAATTTTTGCAATTTTATAATCTATAATGTCAGTGTGTAATGTGAGAGTGTGTGAGCCCAGCATCTGCTAAAGGCAGCCCAGCTTGCATAAAAGGGGAAACATATCGGTGGAGGATCTGGCATAATCTGAGCTAGGGATTGAGGATTTTTTGGGGGTAGCATGTTAGAAGGTGAGGTGTGCCGTGGTACTTGTCTGTTCGATTTTTCGGTGTTGGGATCTCTTATGGAGAAGTCCAGTGATCTCGTTCAGATGCGTCCATGGTCACCAAGCCAGGGGGGTCGTGTAGCCATGAGGAATAAGAACAAGGGGGTTGTTGGCACCAGTTCCTCACCGGTCCTCTTCGGGGTTTATCAATGAGATTTCTTCTGTTAGGGACAGCAGAATTCTCATTGAGGGGGTATTGTAACGTGTCCAAAATTGGGTTATTTTGTTTATTACAGTATGGGGTATTCGTATTTTTATTTATTTCATTTTGTGTGGGATTTTATAAATTTATTGTGAAAGTTTTATTTCCCGGCGAACGTTATTTCCATTACAACAGAACACATGGCAAGTGGAACAGTGTTGAAACAAAGCAGAGACGCAGTTTGTGTTGAGTAACTCTGTAAGGAATTCGCGCCACCCTAATTTTCTCAGAACTCTATATATGTGTGGTGACGCCCTCACGTAACATCTCAGGACGGGGCGCTGAAGTGACGCCGCGAAACTCCAACGTCGAGGCCAAAAAATGGCGCTGGAACGAACAGTTTGTAGCACCAACCAGCCAGCTACAGGAAATGTATTTAAGCCCTGCCTACTGCTAGTGACATCAGTGTAGCAGAGGCAAATATCGTCCCCGGTTACCACACATATAACGACTATGTTCCATGCATAGAATGAATCCGCCACAACAAATTCAGCTGAACGACGACGAACATCAGGTGGCAGTGAACCGCCGCTTCCTCCCGCTCGCGGTCCACGTTAACAGTCTACATTAGTCAGAGATGCCATATAGTCCAATAGAAGCCGACTGCAGACACAGACGCTTACAGTTTCGTTTCGGGCCCGGTTGGTCGAGAGTTTCGTAAAATGTAATTAATTCAATAAGACCGACCGGGACCCCATAATTTACTAAACATATCGCCGTCATAAGTTGGTACAGTGAAATGACGACAAAGTGAATTAACGGACATTGAATCGGGGACAAAACACGTGTTCGTACGGAATCGCGGTAGTGGACAGTTTCAATACAAAAAAGGGGATTTTAGTATAAAATGTTAAGGGGTTAAATAAATTTTGTGTGTGTTTGTGTGCGTAAAAAATTGCAGGCTGGGCAGTCTGGAGTGTGTGTGTTTAAAAATATAAGATAAGTTAGAATAATAGTGGTGGTCATGTAACAAGCAAAAAACATTTCTGACGAAATATGTCATATACAGTAAAATTTATAACCATTTGAAATAATGCCAAATTAAAAGAAAAGTTAAATTCTCTTCATATAATGTGTAGAATCAATTATTTCAATGACCTTAACACATGCTTGTATCGAACGTAAATGTGATCGAATCCTGGAACCCGGCAGAAGAGATCGTGGAGGTAGGTGGAAATTAAATTGTATTTTGTATTTAATAAATGTTATCAATTATAGAGTATAACATGCTACTCATAACGTTTGCTCCATCATAACTTTGTGAAATTAGTTTTCCCTTATTCTGGCCATTAACATCATGAAGAGTCATTTTAATGCAGTCAGCTAGTGCTACAGCATCATGACCACTTGGATTTACAAATGTCCAAAAACATTCAACAGGTCTGCTGTTTTTTAACACATAATGCAAAATAATTACTGTTTGACACATCAGTTGTCTCGTCAGCTATGAAATATATTGTTGAAATTTAGTCCAAAAAGGAAATTTCTCTTAAATAGCTTCACAGCACACATGTAACATGCAGTAAAGTAAATCATTCTGAATATCTTTAGAGGTACTCTTAAGAACATTAGATGTACTTAAATGTTCTCTTAAAATATTATACAGCAGAAGTGAAATTAATTAAACCTCTGAATATGCCCGGACTTTTAGATTCAGGTGTTTCATCGTGATCTCTTAGAGCCAGTTCAAATTCACCACAAGACTTAATGTTGTCCATTATTTTACAAAGTACATAACAATTTTTTCTGATCTGATCATTTCGGCGTTCTATATTCCTTCGAAAAGCATCACTGAGTTGTTCCTGGATTTTGTTTTCTCAAGTACTGACAAATCAAGGCACATGTTTATGTGGCTAAGAGAGGACTCATGTTATTTATTTTTTGTGACAATTGCCCTAAATCGGAGACTCCTGTAATGGTCCAACTAGTGCCTTTTCTACTGGCAAACAGTAAACATGGGAACCAATAAAAATGGTTACTAATACTACACCCATATATCCAGTTATTCTTATTATATACATTAGTTTTAAAGGAATGAAAATATTCCTTTTCTTTTACAGTCTGTTTCTGTTTAATATTTAAAATGGGAAGTGGTCAACCGAGTTCCTTTATTTAGCATTTATTTTCAATAGAGAAGAAAAATGCGTTTTTAATCCCTATTCATTTTACCAAATCAATGATCTGAACACGAAAATAAGAAATACCTGAACACTGAAAACACAAAAAACACCAGCAAGCACTTTGGAGGTTATACATGCTTTGGTCAGCTTAAAATCTATATATTAATACGTGAAGAGAAAACTTTGTACCCCTTTTTAAGCATATTGCGCGCACAGAGGAGTGTGAGATTTGGCATAGTTAAAGTTTATATGGAGAAGGAGTGCAGGAAGCTAAAATTTATATATAATATGTGTTACAAATACATTAAATTAAATAAAATAAAACATTCATTTGCACTTGAAAATTCATTTAAACTTTTTCAAACAATGGTAACTGTTAAAAATAAAATAATTTGTTGCCAGGCAACAATAGTCTGTGGAGTGTATGTCAAGGCAAAAAATCGGTATGAAGAACCATACATGACTTCCATATTCTAAGATTTATTTTTAAAATCATTTTCGAAATGAAATATTACCATAGAAACTACTTCTTTCTACTTACTGCTTCAGCCTTAACCACAGTACTGTGATCACTAACGTATACCACCTCACGTTATCGCACTCGATTTTCACTGATGATGGAAGTCAATGGCATTGCCGAAACGTCTGGTTTTGTAGAAAACATTGAACTACGGCCAAATATCCCGGGAAGGAATTTTAACAAAAACTACTTCTTTGTTGCCGATAACGTTGTACACATATATATAAAAAATATGCATAAAATTAATGGCTTGTATAAGTTAATGATTGATCTCCATTAAGTAGTGCTCAAGTTTCCAAAGTTTTAATATTATGATGTCCGTAATTAAAACATCAGAGCAGGTTTAGTGTGTATGAGGGTTCACCGTGGACAAAAATTTTCAACATTTCCTATTGAGCGTTGCTTAGAATAAATCTGCGAATCTACAGCGTACGTTTCACAGAACAAATACGCGGAAAAGAAGGAGCGCTCCGAAGTCACTCATGGACCCTCAGCATCTTGCAGAGGGTTCATTACCTAAAGACGAAAAGTCTGTCTATGAATCGTTCCTCTGTAAACACGTGCAGTTACACTGCCCAGCGATCCACAGGAAGCAAATCGCTATACACGCTGGACACTTTTTCGGCTTGCATGCTTTATGTTGTAATGGGTTCGGCACTTTCCATTTAAAAACCGTGCAAATGTAAGAAAATAAACATGAATGAGGCCAGAAATAACGCGAATTGTGTGTGTGTATGTGTGTGTGTGTGTGTGTGTGTGTGTGTGTGTGTGTGTGTGTGTGTGTGTGTGTGTGTGTCTTCCCTGCCTTTTTATTGCGGTAGTGATAATAATAAAATGGAAATAATAATAATAATAATTTTGTGGGACATACAGATCTGTCCAAGTTGAAGTTAGAGTTGAAGTAGTAAAGATCGAAATATTTTTTGAAGTAATGTAATGTTGTTTTGAGTTAATGTAATGTTATAGAGTTTTAAGAAGTATTGATGTTGACACAGTAGCAATGGAGAATATATGTAGAATTTTGAGTGATATATTGATGTTTATAATTAATGATGTTATTCTGTTGTATTTGAAGTAAGGTAATGAGATTGAGATTGTGGGGATGGCAATTTTGTAGTAGGGGTAGTGTAATGTGGGAGTCCGTAACATAATGATAAGTTGGGACGGGATTAGAATCGATTTAGTGGGGTCAGGGCCGCCTTAGGTAGAATCCAGGGGCCAAATAAGGGAATTGAGTTTTTGGGGGGGGAAACACGTATCCTATGTACAAAGGGTTAGAGAGTATTTTTTTATATATATAGAGAGAAGGTGGCGAATTGAGTTCCATGATAAGTTGGGGTTAGAGAGTGTTTTGAGATAGATATTTTGATAGAGATGGGTGTCAGGGTAGTTGAAGGTGTTAGTTGTTAGAGTCAGAGTGAGAAAGATTATATGTGTATGCAGATCAAGTAGTAAATTAAATGAGAATAAATATTTACATCACCCACAGTAAGGGAGAATCAGATTGTTAAATAAGGAGAGAGATTTATGATAAAGAATATAAAATTTTCATTTTTGAAACCAGTGACAGAATTTTGATAGAATTTGGTAATGTAAAATTAAGAATTGTTTATTTTGAATAATTTAAATGGCAATTGGCTTATTGTTTATAATAATATTTTGTTAATTTTAAATATTTTATTTTATTATGTTTTGTGTTTCAAGTTAGATTGTTACAGATGTTGAATGTATTTTCAGAAAGTATACATAACATATGTAGGTCAAGGGTCTTGGACTTGACCTAGTTTCGATCAGCTGATGAGGTCATATACATACTAAGCTTGTGCAGTAGGAAGTCAATTCAATTTGTTTATTTGATCAATTCAAACAAATTTTAAACAAATTATATATATAAAGGAAACATTTAAATAAAATTAAATTTTTTTCTTGAATTTTAAAATTTTTTGGGAAAATAGATTTTTGAAAAAAAAATCTTGATTTTTCGCCTGCCAGCGAATGAATATTTTAAGTATTGATTATTTTATTATTTGTGTGTTAACCATGTTTATTTTATTGATTTATTTTGTATTGCATTGTATTGTTAGACTCTAAGTGATTACATGTTAGGTTAAGGATATGTTCAATTAGAAGAAATGTTTAACTTAAGTCATTTTAAAGAAAACAGAAAAGAATGAAGAGAATATTTTAGACTTTATTCAAAATTTATGAATTAATTTTATCTGAAAACAACGTGTTGTAATTTAAAGAATTTTTAAAATTTTTGCAATTTTATAATCTATAATGTCAGTGTGTAATGTGAGAGTGTGTGAGCCCAGCATCTGCTAAAGGCAGCCCAGCTTGCATAAAAGGGGAAACATATCGGTGGAGGATCTGGCATAATCTGAGCTAGGGATTGAGGATTTTTTGGGGGTAGCATGTTAGAAGGTGAGGTGTGCCGTGGTACTTGTCTGTTCGATTTTTCGGTGTTGGGATCTCTTATGGAGAAGTCCAGTGATCTCGTTCAGATGCGTCCATGGTCACCAAGCCAGGGGGGTCGTGTAGCCATGAGGAATAAGAACAAGGGGGTTGTTGGCACCAGTTCCTCACCGGTCCTCTTCGGGGTTTATCAATGAGATTTCTTCTGTTAGGGACAGCAGAATTCTCATTGAGGGGGTATTGTAACGTGTCCAAAATTGGGTTATTTTGTTTATTACAGTATGGGGTATTCGTATTTTTATTTATTTCATTTTGTGTGGGATTTTATAAATTTATTGTGAAAGTTTTATTTCCCGGCGAACGTTATTTCCATTACAACAGAACACATGGCAAGTGGAACAGTGTTGAAACAAAGCAGAGACGCAGTTTGTGTTGAGTAACTCTGTAAGGAATTCGCGCCACCCTAATTTTCTCAGAACTCTATATATGTGTGGTGACGCCCTCACGTAACATCTCAGGACGGGGCGCTGAAGTGACGCCGCGAAACTCCAACGTCGAGGCCAAAAAATGGCGCTGGAACGAACAGTTTGTAGCACCAACCAGCCAGCTACAGGAAATGTATTTAAGCCCTGCCTACTGCTAGTGACATCAGTGTAGCAGAGGCAAATATCGTCCCCGGTTACCACACATATAACGACTATGTTCCATGCATAGAATGAATCCGCCACAACAAATTCAGCTGAACGACGACGAACATCAGGTGGCAGTGAACCGCCGCTTCCTCCCGCTCGCGGTCCACGTTAACAGTCTACATTAGTCAGAGATGCCATATAGTCCAATAGAAGCCGACTGCAGACACAGACGCTTACAGTTTCGTTTCGGGCCCGGTTGGTCGAGAGTTTCGTAAAATGTAATTAATTCAATAAGACCGACCGGGACCCCATAATTTACTAAACATATCGCCGTCATAAGTTGGTACAGTGAAATGACGACAAAGTGAATTAACGGACATTGAATCGGGGACAAAACACGTGTTCGTACGGAATCGCGGTAGTGGACAGTTTCAATACAAAAAAGGGGATTTTAGTATAAAATGTTAAGGGGTTAAATAAATTTTGTGTGTGTTTGTGTGCGTAAAAAATTGCAGGCTGGGCAGTCTGGAGTGTGTGTGTTTAAAAATATAAGATAAGTTAGAATAATAGTGGTGGTCATGTAACAAGCAAAAAACATTTCTGACGAAATATGTCATATACAGTAAAATTTATAACCATTTGAAATAATGCCAAATTAAAAGAAAAGTTAAATTCTCTTCATATAATGTGTAGAATCAATTATTTCAATGACCTTAACACATGCTTGTATCGAACGTAAATGTGATCGAATCCTGGAACCCGGCAGAAGAGATCGTGGAGGTAGGTGGAAATTAAATTGTATTTTGTATTTAATAAATGTTATCAATTATAGAGTATAACATGCTACTCATAACGTTTGCTCCATCATAACTTTGTGAAATTAGTTTTCCCTTATTCTGGCCATTAACATCATGAAGAGTCATTTTAATGCAGTCAGCTAGTGCTACAGCATCATGACCACTTGGATTTACAAATGTCCAAAAACATTCAACAGGTCTGCTGTTTTTTAACACATAATGCAAAATAATTACTGTTTGACACATCAGTTGTCTCGTCAGCTATGAAATATATTGTTGAAATTTAGTCCAAAAAGGAAATTTCTCTTAAATAGCTTCACAGCACACATGTAACATGCAGTAAAGTAAATCATTCTGAATATCTTTAGAGGTACTCTTAAGAACTTTAGATGTACTTAAATGTTCTCTTAAAATATTATACAGCAGAAGTGAAATTAATTAAACCTCTGAATATGCCCGGACTTTTAGATTCAGGTGTTTCATCGTGATCTCTTAGAGCCAGTTCAAATTCACCACAAGACTTAATGTTGTCCATTATTTTACAAAGTACATAACAATTTTTTCTGATCTGATCATTTCGGCGTTCTATATTCCTTCGAAAAGCATCACTGAGTTGTTCCTGGATTTTGTTTTCTCAAGTACTGACAAATCAAGGCACATGTTTATGTGGCTAAGAGAGGACTCATGTTATTTATTTTTTGTGACAATTGCCCTAAATCGGAGACTCCTGTAATGGTCCAACTAGTGCCTTTTCTACTGGCAAACAGTAAACATGGGAACCAATAAAAATGGTTACTAATACTACACCCATATATCCAGTTATTCTTATTATATACATTAGTTTTAAAGGAATGAAAATATTCCTTTTCTTTTACAGTCTGTTTCTGTTTAATATTTAAAATGGGAAGTGGTCAACCGAGTTCCTTTATTTAGCATTTATTTTCAATAGAGAAGAAAAATGCATTTTTAATCCCTATTCATTTTACCAAATCAATGATCTGAACACGAAAATAAGAAATACCTGAACACTGAAAACACAAAAAACACCAGCAAGCACTTTGGAGGTTATACATGCTTTGGTCAGCTTAAAATCTATATATTGATACGTGAAGAGAAAACTTTGTACCCCTTTTTAAGCATATTGCGCGCACAGAGGAGTGTGAGATTTGGCATAGTTAAAGTTTATATGGAGAAGGAGTGCAGGAAGCTAAAATTTATATATAATATGTGTTACAAATACATTAAATTAAATAAAATAAAACATTCATTTGCACTTGAAAATTCATTTAAACTTTTTCAAACAATGGTAACTGTTAAAAATAAAATAATTTTGTTGCCAGGCAACAATAGTCTGTGGAGTGTATGTCAAGGCAAAAAATCGGTATGAAGAACCATACATGACTTCCATATTCTAAGATTTATTTTTAAAATCATTTTCGAAATGAAATATTACCATAGAAACTACTTCTTTCTACTTACTGCTTCAGCCTTAACCACAGTACTGTGATCACTAACGTATACCACCTCACGTTATCGCACTCGATTTTCACTGATGATGGAAGTCAATGGCATTGCCGAAACGTCTGGTTTTGTAGAAAACATTGGACTACGGCCAAATATCCCGGGAAGGAATTTTAACAAAAACTACTTCTTTGTTGCCGATAACGTTGTACACATATATATAAAAAATATGCATAAAATTAATGGCTTGTATAAGTTAATGATTGATCTCCATTAAGTAGTGCTCAAGTTTCCAAAGTTTTAATATTATGATGTCCGTAATTAAAACATCAGAGCAGGTTTAGTGTGTATGAGGGTTCACCGTGGACAAAAATTTTCAACATTTCCTATTGAGCGTTGCTTAGAATAAATCTGCGAATCTACAGCGTACGTTTCACAGAACAAATACGCGGAAAAGAAGGAGCGCTCCGAAGTCACTCATGGACCCTCAGCATCTTGCAGAGGGTTCATTCCCTAAAGACGAAAAGTCTGTCTATGAATCGTTCCTCTGTAAACACGTGCAGTTACACTGCCCAGCGATCCACAGGAAGCAAATCGCTATACACGCTGGACACTTTTTCGGCTTGCATGCTTTATGTTGTAATGGGTTCGGCACTTTCCATTTAAAAACCGTGCAAATGTAAGAAAATAAACATGAATGAGGCCAGAAATAACGCGAATTGTGTGTGTGTATGTGTGTGTGTGTGTGTGTGTGTGTGTGTGTGTGTGTGTGTGTGTGTGTGTGTGTGTGTGTGTGTGTGTGTGTGTGTGTGTGTCTTCCCTGCCTTTTTATTGTGGTAGTGATAATAATAAAATGGAAATAATAATAATAATAATTTTGTGGGACATACAGATCTGTCCAAGTTGAAGTTAGAGTTGAAGTAGTAAAGATCGAAATATTTTTTGAAGTAATGTAATGTTGTTTTGAGTTAATGTAATGTTATAGAGTTTTAAGAAGTATTGATGTTGACACAGTAGCAATGGAGAATATATGTAGAATTTTGAGTGATATATTGATGTTTATAATTAATGATGTTATTCTGTTGTATTTGAAGTAAGGTAATGAGATTGAGATTGTGGGGATGGCAATTTTGTAGTAGGGGGTAGTGTAATGTGGGAGTCCGTAACATAATGATAAGTTGGGACGGGATTAGAATCGATTTAGTGGGGTCGGGGCCGCCTTAGGTAGAATCCAGGGGCCAAATGCCAAATAAGGGAATTGAGTTTTTGGGGGGGGAAACACGTATCCTATGTACAAAGGGTTAGAGAGTATTTTTTTATATATATAGAGAGAAGGTGGCGAATTGAGTTCCATGATAAGTTGGGGTTAGAGAGTGTTTTGAGATAGATATTTTGATAGAGATGGGTGTCAGGGTAGTTGAAGGTGTTAGTTGTTAGAGTCAGAGTGAGAAAGATTATATGTGTATGCAGATCAAGTAGTAAATTAAATGAGAATAAATATTTACATCACCCACAGTAAGGGAGAATCAGATTGTTAAATAAAGAGAGAGATTTATGATAAAGAATATAAAATTTTCATTTTTGAAACCAGTGACAGAATTTTGATAGAATTTGGTAATGTAAAATTAAGAATTGTTTATTTTGAATAATTTAAATGGCAATTGGCTTATTGTTTATAATAATATTTTGTTAATTTTAAATATTTTATTTTATTATGTTTTGTGTTTCAAGTTAGATTGTTACAGATGTTGAATGTATTTTCAGAAAGTATACATAACATATGTAGGTCAAGGGTCTTGGACTTGACCTAGTTTCGATCAGCTGATGAGGTCATATACATACTAAGCTTGTGCAGTAGGAAGTCAATTCAATTTGTTTATTTGATCAATTCAAACAAATTTTAAACAAATTATATATATAAAGGAAACATTTAAATAAAATTAAATTTTTTTCTTGAATTTTAAAATTTTTTGGGAAAATAGATTTTTGAAAAAAAAAATCTTGATTTTTCGCCTGCCAGCGAATGAATATTTTAAGTATTGATTATTTTATTATTTGTGTGTTAACCATGTTTATTTTATTGATTTATTTTGTATTGCATTGTATTGTTAGACTCTAAGTGATTACATGTTAGGTTAAGGATATGTTCAATTAGAAGAAATGTTTAACTTAAGTCATTTTAAAGAAAACAGAAAAGAATGAAGAGAATATTTTAGACTTTATTCAAAATTTATGAATTAATTTTATCTGAAAACAACGTGTTGTAATTTAAAGAATTTTTAAAATTTTTGCAATTTTATAATCTATAATGTCAGTGTGTAATGTGAGAGTGTGTGAGCCCAGCATCTGCTAAAGGCAGCCCAGCTTGCATAAAAGGGGAAACATATCGGTGGAGGATCTGGCATAATCTGAGCTAGGGATTGAGGATTTTTTGGGGGTAGCATGTTAGAAGGTGAGGTGTGCCGTGGTACTTGTCTGTTCGATTTTTCGGTGTTGGGATCTCTTATGGAGAAGTCCAGTGATCTCGTTCAGATGCGTCCATGGTCACCAAGCCAGGGGGGTCGTGTAGCCATGAGGAATAAGAACAAGGGGGTTGTTGGCACCAGTTCCTCACCGGTCCTCTTCGGGGTTTATCAATGAGATTTCTTCTGTTAGGGACAGCAGAATTCTCATTGAGGGGGTATTGTAACGTGTCCAAAATTGGGTTATTTTGTTTATTACAGTATGGGGTATTCGTATTTTTATTTATTTCATTTTGTGTGGGATTTTATAAATTTATTGTGAAAGTTTTATTTCCCGGCGAACGTTATTTCCATTACAACAGAACACATGGCAAGTGGAACAGTGTTGAAACAAAGCAGAGACGCAGTTTGTGTTGAGTAACTCTGTAAGGAATTCGCGCCACCCTAATTTTCTCAGAACTCTATATATGTGTGGTGACGCCCTCACGTAACATCTCAGGACGGGGCGCTGAAGTGACGCCGCGAAACTCCAACGTCGAGGCCAAAAAATGGCGCTGGAACGAACAGTTTGTAGCACCAACCAGCCAGCTACAGGAAATGTATTTAAGCCCTGCCTACTGCTAGTGACATCAGTGTAGCAGAGGCAAATATCGTCCCCGGTTACCACACATATAACGACTATGTTCCATGCATAGAATGAATCCGCCACAACAAATTCAGCTGAACGACGACGAACATCAGGTGGCAGTGAACCGCCGCTTCCTCCCGCTCGCGGTCCACGTTAACAGTCTACATTAGTCAGAGATGCCATATAGTCCAATAGAAGCCGACTGCAGACACAGACGCTTACAGTTTCGTTTCGGGCCCGGTTGGTCGAGAGTTTCGTAAAATGTAATTAATTCAATAAGACCGACCGGGACCCCATAATTTACTAAACATATCGCCGTCATAAGTTGGTACAGTGAAATGACGACAAAGTGAATTAACGGACATTGAATCGGGGACAAAACACGTGTTCGTACGGAATCGCGGTAGTGGACAGTTTCAATACAAAAAAGGGGATTTTAGTATAAAATGTTAAGGGGTTAAATAAATTTTGTGTGTGTTTGTGTGCGTAAAAAATTGCAGGCTGGGCAGTCTGGAGTGTGTGTGTTTAAAAATATAAGATAAGTTAGAATAATAGTGGTGGTCATGTAACAAGCAAAAAACATTTCTGACGAAATATGTCATATACAGTAAAATTTATAACTATTTGAAATAATGCCAAATTAAAAGAAAAGTTAAATTCTCTTCATATAATGTGTAGAATCAATTATTTCAATGACCTTAACACATGCTTGTATCGAACGTAAATGTGATCGAATCCTGGAACCCGGCAGAAGAGATCGTGGAGGTAGGTGGAAATTAAATTGTATTTTGTATTTAATAAATGTTATCAATTATAGAGTATAACATGCTACTCATAACGTTTGCTCCATCATAACTTTGTGAAATTAGTTTTCCCTTATTCTGGCCATTAACATCATGAAGAGTCATTTTAATGCAGTCAGCTAGTGCTACAGCATCATGACCACTTGGATTTACAAATGTCCAAAAACATTCAACAGGTCTGCTGTTTTTTAACACATAATGCAAAATAATTACTGTTTGACACATCAGTTGTCTCGTCAGCTATGAAATATATTGTTGAAATTTAGTCCAAAAAGGAAATTTCTCTTAAATAGCTTCACAGCACACATGTAACATGCAGTAAAGTAAATCATTCTGAATATCTTTAGAGGTACTCTTAAGAACATTAGATGTACTTAAATGTTCTCTTAAAATATTATACAGCAGAAGTGAAATTAATTAAACCTCTGAATATGCCCGGACTTTTAGATTCAGGTGTTTCATCGTGATCTCTTAGAGCCAGTTCAAATTCACCACAAGACTTAATGTTGTCCATTATTTTACAAAGTACATAACAATTTTTTCTGATCTGATCATTTCGGCGTTCTATATTCCTTCGAAAAGCATCACTGAGTTGTTCCTGGATTTTGTTTTCTCAAGTACTGACAAATCAAGGCACATGTTTATGTGGCTAAGAGAGGACTCATGTTATTTATTTTTTGTGACAATTGCCCTAAATCGGAGACTCCTGTAATGGTCCAACTAGTGCCTTTTCTACTGGCAAACAGTAAACATGGGAACCAATAAAAATGGTTACTAATACTACACCCATATATCCAGTTATTCTTATTATATACATTAGTTTTAAAGGAATGAAAATATTCCTTTTCTTTTACAGTCTGTTTCTGTTTAATATTTAAAATGGGAAGTGGTCAACCGAGTTCCTTTATTTAGCATTTATTTTCAATAGAGAAGAAAAATGCGTTTTTAATCCCTATTCATTTTACCAAATCAATTATCTGAACACGAAAATAAGAAATACCTGAACACTGAAAACACAAAAAACACCAGCAAGCACTTTGGAGGTTATACATGCTTTGGTCAGCTTAAAATCTATATATTAATACGTGAAGAGAAAACTTTGTACCCCTTTTTAAGCATATTGCGTGCACAGAGGAGTGTGAGATTTGGCATAGTTAAAGTTTATATGGAGAAGGAGTGCAGGAAGCTAAAATTTATATATAATATGTGTTACAAATACATTAAATTAAATAAAATAAAACATTCATTTGCACTTGAAAATTCATTTAAACTTTTTCAAACAATGGTAACTGTTAAAAATAAAATAATTTTGTTGCCAGGCAACAATAGTCTGTGGAGTGTATGTCAAGGCAAAAAATCGGTATGAAGAACCATACATGACTTCCATATTCTAAGATTTATTTTTAAAATCATTTTCGAAATGAAATATTACCATAGAAACTACTTCTTTCTACTTACTGCTTCAGCCTTAACCACAGTACTGTGATCACTAACGTATACCACCTCACGTTATCGCACTCGATTTTCACTGATGATGGAAGTCAATGGCATTGCCGAAACGTCTGGTTTTGTAGAAAACATTGGACTACGGCCAAATATCCCGGGAAGGAATTTTAACAAAAACTACTTCTTTGTTGCCGATAACGTTGTACACATATATATAAAAAATATGCATAAAATTAATGGCTTGTATAAGTTAATGATTGATCTCCATTAAGTAGTGCTCAAGTTTCCAAAGTTTTAATATTATGATGTCCGTAATTAAAACATCAGAGCAGGTTTAGTGTGTATGAGGGTTCACCGTGGACAAAAATTTTCAACATTTCCTATTGAGCGTTGCTTAGAATAAATCTGCGAATCTACAGCGTACGTTTCACAGAACAAATACGCGGAAAAGAAGGAGCGCTCCGAAGTCACTCATGGACCCTCAGCATCTTGCAGAGGGTTCATTACCTAAAGACGAAAAGTCTGTCTATGAATCGTTCCTCTGTAAACACGTGCAGTTACACTGCCCAGCGATCCACAGGAAGCAAATCGCTATACACGCTGGACACTTTTTCGGCTTGCATGCTTTATGTTGTAATGGGTTCGGCACTTTCCATTTAAAAACCGTGCAAATGTAAGAAAATAAACATGAATGAGGCCAGAAATAACGCGAATTGTGTGTGTGTGTGTGTGTGTGTGTGTGTGTGTGTGTGTGTGTGTGTGTGTGTGTGTGTGTGTGTGTGTGTGTGTGTGTGTGTGTGTGTGTCTTCCCTGCCTTTTTATTGTGGTAGTGATAATAATAAAATGGAAATAATAATAATAATAATTTTGTGGGACATACAGATCTGTCCAAGTTGAAGTTAGAGTTGAAGTAGTAAAGATCGAAATATTTTTTGAAGTAATGTAATGTTGTTTTGAGTTAATGTAATGTTATAGAGTTTTAAGAAGTATTGATGTTGACACAGTAGCAATGGAGAATATATGTAGAATTTTGAGTGATATATTGATGTTTATAATTAATGATGTTATTCTGTTGTATTTGAAGTAAGGTAATGAGATTGAGATTGTGGGGATGGCAATTTTGTAGTAGGGGGTAGTGTAATGTGGGAGTCCGTAACATAATGATAAGTTGGGACGGGATTAGAATCGATTTAGTGGGGTCGGGGCCGCCTTAGGTAGAATCCAGGGGCCAAATAAGGGAATTGAGTTTTTGGGGGGGGAAACACGTATCCTATGTACAAAGGGTTAGAGAGTATTTTTTTATATATATAGAGAGAAGGTGGCGAATTGAGTTCCATGATAAGTTGGGGTTAGAGAGTGTTTTGAGATAGATATTTTGATAGAGATGGGTGTCAGGGTAGTTGAAGGTGTTAGTTGTTAGAGTCAGAGTGAGAAAGATTATATGTGTATGCAGATCAAGTAGTAAATTAAATGAGAATAAATATTTACATCACCCACAGTAAGGGAGAATCAGATTGTTAAATAAAGAGAGAGATTTATGATAAAGAATATAAAATTTTCATTTTTGAAACCAGTGACAGAATTTTGATAGAATTTGGTAATGTAAAATTAAGAATTGTTTATTTTGAATAATTTAAATGGCAATTGGCTTATTGTTTATAATAATATTTTGTTAATTTTAAATATTTTATTTTATTATGTTTTGTGTTCCAAGTTAGATTGTTACAGATGTTGAATGTATTTTCAGAAAGTATACATAACATATGTAGGTCAAGGGTCTTGGACTTGACCTAGTTTCGATCAGCTGATGAGGTCATATACATACTAAGCTTGTGCAGTAGGAAGTCAATTCAATTTGTTTATTTGATCAATTAAAACAAATTTTAAACAAATTATATATATAAAGGAAACATTTAAATAAAATTAAATTTTTTTCTTGAATTTTAAAATTTTTTGGGAAAATAGATTTTTGAAAAAAAAAATCTTGATTTTTCGCCTGCCAGCGAATGAATATTTTAAGTATTGATTATTTTATTATTTGTGTGTTAACCATGTTTATTTTATTGATTTATTTTGTATTGCATTGTATTGTTAGACTCTAAGTGATTACATGTTAGGTTAAGGATATGTTCAATTAGAAGAAATGTTTAACTTAAGTCATTTTAAAGAAAACAGAAAAGAATGAAGAGAATATTTTAGACTTTATTCAAAATTTATGAATTAATTTTATCTGAAAACAACGTGTTGTAATTTAAAGAATTTTTAAAATTTTTGCAATTTTATAATCTATAATGTCAGTGTGTAATGTGAGAGTGTGTGAGCCCAGCATCTGCTAAGGGCAGCCCAGCTTGCATAAAAGGGGAAACATATCGGTGGAGGATCTGGCATAATCTGAGCTAGGGATTGAGGATTTTTTGGGGGTAGCATGTTAGAAGGTGAGGTGTGCCGTGGTACTTGTCTGTTCGATTTTTCGGTGTTGGGATCTCTTATGGAGAAGTCCAGTGATCTCGTTCAGATGCGTCCATGGTCACCAAGCCAGGGGGGTCGTGTAGCCATGAGGAATAAGAACAAGGGGGTTGTTGGCACCAGTTCCTCACCGGTCCTCTTCGGGGTTTATCAATGAGATTTCTTCTGTTAGGGACAGCAGAATTCTCATTGAGGGGGTATTGTAACGTGTCCAAAATTGGGTTATTTTGTTTAT
This sequence comes from Magicicada septendecula, assembly GCA_034769895.1. NCBI lineage: Eukaryota > Metazoa > Arthropoda > Insecta > Hemiptera > Cicadidae > Magicicada > Magicicada septendecula. The sequence goes on from CM068368.1 coordinate 537,143,271, forward strand.
TACAGTATGGGGTATTCGTATTTTTATTTATTTCATTTCGTGTGGGATTTTATAAATTTATTGTGAAAGTTTTGTTTCCCGGCGAACGTTATTTCCATTACAACAGAACACATGGCAAGTGGAACAGTGTTGAAACAAAGCAGAGACGCAGTTTGTGTTGAGTAACTCTGTAAGGAATTCGCGCCACCCTAATTTTCTCAGAACTCTATATATGTGTGGTGACGCCCTCACGTAACATCTCAGGACGGGGCGCTGAAGTGACGCCGCGAAACTCCAACGTCGAGGCCAAAAAATGGCGCTGGAACGAACAGTTTGTAGCACCAACCAGCCAGCTACAGGAAATGTATTTAAGCCCCGCCTACTGCTAGTGACATCAGTGTAGCAGAGGCAAATATCGTCCCCGGTTACCACACATATAACGACTATGTTCCATGCATAGAATGAATCCGCCACAACAAATTCAGCTGAACGACGATGAACATCAGGTGGCAGTGAACCGCCGCTTCCTCCCGCTCGCGGTCCACGTTAACAGTCTACATTAGTCAGAGATGCCATATAGTCCAATAGAAGCCGACTGCAGACACAGACGCTTACAGTTTCGTTTCGGGCCCGGTTGGTCGAGAGTTTCGTAAAATGTAATTAATTCAATAAGACCGACCGGGACCCCAGAATTTACTAAACATATCGCCGTCATAAGTTGGTACAGTGAAATGACGACAAAGTGAATTAACGGACATTGAATCGGGGACAAAACACGTGTTCGTACGGAATCGCGGTAGTGGACAGTTTCAATACAAAAAAGGGGATTTTAGTATAAAATGTTAAGGGGTTAAATAAATTTTGTGTGTGTTTGTGTGCGTAAAAAATTGCAGGCTGGGCAGTCTGGAGTGTGTGTGTTTAAAAATGTAAGATAAGTTAGAATAATAGTGGTGGTCATGTAACAAGCAAAAAACATTTCTGACGAAATATGTCATATACAGTAAAATTTATAACCATTTGAAATAATGCCAAATTAAAAGAAAAGTTAAATTCTCTTCATATAATGTGTAGAATCAATTATTTCAATGACCTTAACACATGCTTGTATCGAACGTAAATGTGATCGAATCCTGGAACCCGGCAGAAGAGATCGTGGAGGTAGGTGGAAATTAAATTGTATTTTGTATTTAATAAATGTTATCAATTATAGAGTATAACATGCTACTCATAACGTTTGCTCCATCATAACTTTGTGAAATTAGTTTTCCCTTATTCTGGCCATTAACATCATGAAGAGTCATTTTAATGCAGTCAGCTAGTGCTACAGCATCATGACCACTTGGATTTACAAATGTCCAAAAACATTCAACAGGTCTGCTGTTTTTTAACACATAATGCAAAATAATTACTGTTTGACACATCAGTTGTCTCGTCAGCTATGAAATATATTGTTGAAATTTAGTCCAAAAAGGAAATTTCTCTTAAATAGCTTCACAGCACACATGTAACATGCAGTAAAGTAAATCATTCTGAATATCTTTAGAGGTACTCTTAAGAACTTTAGATGTACTTAAATGTTCTCTTAAAATATTATACAGCAGAAGTGAAATTAATTAAACCTCTGAATATGCCCGGACTTTTCGATTCAGGTGTTTCATCGTGATCTCTTAGAGCCAGTTCAAATTCACCACAAGACTTAATGTTGTCCATTATTTTACAAAGTACATAACAATTTTTTCTGATCTGATCATTTCGGCGTTCTATATTCCTTCGAAAAGCATCACTGAGTTGTTCCTGGATTTTGTTTTCTCAAGTACTGACAAATCAAGGCACATGTTTATGTGGCTAAGAGAGGACTCATGTTATTTATTTTTTGTGACAATTGCCCTAAATCGGAGACTCTTGTAATGGTCCAACTAGTGCCTTTTCTACTGGCAAACAGTAAACATGGGAACCAATAAAAATGGTTACTAATACTACACCCATATATCCAGTTATTCTTATTATATACATTAGTTTTAAAGGAATGAAAATATTCCTTTTCTTTTACAGTCTGTTTCTGTTTAATATTTAAAATGGGAAGTGGTCAACCGAGTTCCTTTATTTAGCATTTATTTTCAATAGAGAAGAAAAATGCGTTTTTAATCCCTATTCATTTTACCAAATCAATGATCTGAACACGAAAATAAGAAATACCTGAACACTGAAAACACAAAAAACACCAGCAAGCACTTTGGAGGTTATACATGCTTTGGTCAGCTTAAAATCTATATATTAATACGTGAAGAGAAAACTTTGTACCCCTTTTTAAGCATATTGCGCGCACAGAGGAGTGTGAGATTTGGCATAGTTAAAGTTTATATGGAGAAGGAGTGCAGGAAGCTAAAATTTATATATAATATGTGTTACAAATACATTAAATTAAATAAAATAAAACATTCATTTGCACTTGAAAATTCATTTAAACTTTTTCAAACAATGGTAACTGTTAAAAATAAAATAATTTTGTTGTCAGGCAACAATAGTCTGTGGAGTGTATGTCAAGGCAAAAAATCGGTATGAAGAACCATACATGACTTCCATATTCTAAGATTTATTTTTAAAATCATTTTCGAAATGAAATATTACCATAGAAACTACTTCTTTCTACTTACTGCTTCAGCCTTAACCACAGTACTGTGATCACTAACGTATACCACCTCACGTTATCGCACTCGATTTTCACTGATGATGGAAGTCAATGGCATTGCCAAAACGTCTGGTTTTGTAGAAAACATTGGACTACGGCCAAATATCCCGGGAAGGAATTTTAACAAAAACTACTTCTTTGTTGCCGATAACGTTGTACACATATATATAAAAAATATGCATAAAATTAATGGCTTGTATAAGTTAATGATTGATCTCCATTAAGTAGTGCTCAAGTTTCCAAAGTTTTAATATTATGATGTCCGTAATTAAAACATCAGAGCAGGTTTAGTGTGTATGAGGGTTCACCGTGGACAAAAATTTTCAACATTTCCTATTGAGCGTTGCTTAGAATAAATCTGCGAATCTACAGCGTACGTTTCACAGAACAAATACGCGGAAAAGAAGGAGCGCTCCGAAGTCACTCATGGACCCTCAGCATCTTGCAGAGGGTTCATTACCTAAAGACGAAAAGTCTGTCTATGAATCGTTCCTCTGTAAACACGTGCAGTTACACTGCCCAGCGATCCACAGGAAGCAAATCGCTATACACGCTGGACACTTTTTCGGCTTGCATGCTTTATGTTGTAATGGGTTCGGCACTTTCCATTTAAAAACCATGCAAATGTAAGAAAATAAACATGAATGAGGCCAGAAATAACGCGAATTGTGTGTGTGTGTGTGTGTGTGTGTGTGTGTGTGTGTGTGTGTGTGTGTCTTCCCTGCCTTTTTATTGTGGTAGTGATAATAATAAAATGGAAATAATAATAATAATAATTTTGTGGGACATACAGATCTGTCCAAGTTGAAGTTAGAGTTGAAGTAGTAAAGATCGAAATATTTTTTGAAGTAATGTAATGTTGTTTTGAGTTAATGTAATGTTATAGAGTTTTAAGAAGTATTGATGTTGACACAGTAGCAATGGAGAATATATGTAGAATTTTGAGTGATATATTGATGTTTATAATTAATGATGTTATTCTGTTGTATTTGAAGTAAGGTAATGAGATTGAGATTGTGGGGATGGCAATTTTGTAGTAGGGGGTAGTGTAATGTGGGAGTCCGTAACATAATGATAAGTTGGGACGGGATTAGAATCGATTTAGTGGGGTCGGGGCCGCCTTAGGTAGAATCCAGGGGCCAAATAAGGGAATTGAGTTTTTGGGGGGGGAAACACGTATCCTATGTACAAAGGGTTAGAGAGTATTTTTTTATATATATAGAGAGAAGGTGGCGAATTGAGTTCCATGATAAGTTGGGGTTAGAGAGTGTTTTGAGATAGATATTTTGATAGAGATGGGTGTCAGGGTAGTTGAAGGTGTTAGTTGTTAGAGTCAGAGTGAGAAAGATTATATGTGTATGCAGATCAAGTAGTAAATTAAATGAGAATAAATATTTACATCACCCACAGTAAGGGAGAATCAGATTGTTAAATAAAGAGAGAGATTTATGATAAAGAATATAAAATTTTCATTTTTGAAACCAGTGACAGAATTTTGATAGAATTTGGTAATGTAAAATTAAGAATTGTTTATTTTGAATAATTTAAATGGCAATTGGCTTATTGTTTATAATAATATTTTGTTAATTTTAAATATTTTATTTTATTATGTTTTGTGTTTCAAGTTAGATTGTTACAGATGTTGAATGTATTTTCAGAAAGTATACATAACATATGTAGGTCAAGGGTCTTGGACTTGACCTAGTTTCGATCAGCTGATGAGGTCATATACATACTAAGCTTGTGCAGTAGGAAGTCAATTCAATTTGTTTATTTGATCAATTCAAACAAATTTTAAACAAATTATATATATAAAGGAAACATTTAAATAAAATTAAATTTTTTTCTTGAATTTTAAAATTTTTTGGGAAAATAGATTTTTGAAAAAAAAAAATCTTGATTTTTCGCCTGCCAGCGAATGAATATTTTAAGTATTGATTATTTTATTATTTGTGTGTTAACCATGTTTATTTTATTGATTTATTTTGTATTGCATTGTATTGTTAGACTCTAAGTGATTACATGTTAGGTTAAGGATATGTTCAATTAGAAGAAATGTTTAACTTAAGTCATTTTAAAGAAAACAGAAAAGAATGAAGAGAATATTTTAGACTTTATTCAAAATTTATGAATTAATTTTATCTGAAAACAACGTGTTGTAATTTAAAGAATTTTTAAAATTTTTGCAATTTTATAATCTATAATGTCAGTGTGTAATGTGAGAGTGTGTGAGCCCAGCATCTGCTAAGGGCAGCCCAGCTTGCATAAAAGGGGAAACATATCGGTGGAGGATCTGGCATAATCTGAGCTAGGGATTGAGGATTTTTTGGGGGTAGCATGTTAGAAGGTGAGGTGTGCCGTGGTACTTGTCTGTTCGATTTTTCGGTGTTGGGATCTCTTATGGAGAAGTCCAGTGATCTCGTTCAGATGCGTCCATGGTCACCAAGCCAGGGGGGTCGTGTAGCCATGAGGAATAAGAACAAGGGGGTTGTTGGCACCAGTTCCTCACCGGTCCTCTTCGGGGTTTATCAATGAGATTTCTTCTGTTAGGCACAGCAGAATTCTCATTGAGGGGGTATTGTAACGTGTCCAAAATTGGGTTATTTTGTTTATTACAGTATGGGGTATTCGTATTTTTATTTATTTCATTTCGTGTGGGATTTTATAAATTTATTGTGAAAGTTTTGTTTCCCGGCGAACGTTATTTCCATTACAACAGAACACATGGCAAGTGGAACAGTGTTGAAACAAAGCAGAGACGCAGTTTGTGTTGAGTAACTCTGTAAGGAATTCGCGCCACCCTAATTTTCTCAGAACTCTATATATGTGTGGTGACGCCCTCACGTAACATCTCAGGACGGGGCGCTGAAGTGACGCCGCGAAACTCCAACGTCGAGGCCAAAAAATGGCGCTGGAACGAACAGTTTGTAGCACCAACCAGCCAGCTACAGGAAATGTATTTAAGCCCCGCCTACTGCTAGTGACATCAGTGTAGCAGAGGCAAATATCGTCCCCGGTTACCACACATATAACGACTATGTTCCATGCATAGAATGAATCCGCCACAACAAATTCAGCTGAACGACGATGAACATCAGGTGGCAGTGAACCGCCGCTTCCTCCCGCTCGCGGTCCACGTTAACAGTCTACATTAGTCAGAGATGCCATATAGTCCAATAGAAGCCGACTGCAGACACAGACGCTTACAGTTTCGTTTCGGGCCCGGTTGGTCGAGTTTCGTAAAATGTAATTAATTCAATAAGACCGACCGGGACCCCAGAATTTACTAAACATATCGCCGTCATAAGTTGGTACAGTGAAATGACGACAAAGTGAATTAACGGACATTGAATCGGGGACAAAACACGTGTTCGTACGGAATCGCGGTAGTGGACAGTTTCAATACAAAAAAGGGGATTTTAGTATAAAATGTTAAGGGGTTAAATAAATTTTGTGTGTGTTTGTGTGCGTAAAAAATTGCAGGCTGGGCAGTCTGGAGTGTGTGTGTTTAAAAATGTAAGATAAGTTAGAATAATAGTGGTGGTCATGTAACAAGCAAAAAACATTTCTGACGAAATATGTCATATACAGTAAAATTTATAACCATTTGAAATAATGCCAAATTAAAAGAAAAGTTAAATTCTCTTCATATAATGTGTAGAATCAATTATTTCAATGACCTTAACACATGCTTGTATCGAACGTAAATGTGATCGAATCCTGGAACCCGGCAGAAGAGATCGTGGAGGTAGGTGGAAATTAAATTGTATTTTGTATTTAATAAATGTTATCAATTATAGAGTATAACATGCTACTCATAACGTTTGCTCCATCATAACTTTGTGAAATTAGTTTTCCCTTATTCTGGCCATTAACATCATGAAGAGTCATTTTAATGCAGTCAGCTAGTGATACAGCATCATGACCACTTGGATTTACAAATGTCCAAAAACATTCAACAGGTCTGCTGTTTTTTAACACATAATGCAAAATAATTACTGTTTGACACATCAGTTGTCTCGTCAGCTATGAAATATATTGTTGAAATTTAGTCCAAAAAGGAAATTTCTCTTAAATAGCTTCACAGCACACATGTAACATGCAGTAAAGTAAATCATTCTGAATATCTTTAGAGGTACTCTTAAGAACTTTAGATGTACTTAAATGTTCTCTTAAAATATTATACAGCAGAAGTGAAATTAATTAAACCTCTGAATATGCCCGGACTTTTAGATTCAGGTGTTTCATCGTGATCTCTTAGAGCCAGTTCAAATTCACCACAAGACTTAATGTTGTCCATTATTTTACAAAGTACATAACAATTTTTTCTGATCTGATCATTTCGGCGTTCTATATTCCTTCGAAAAGCATCACTGAGTTGTTCCTGGATTTTGTTTTCTCAAGTACTGACAAATCAAGGCACATGTTTATGTGGCTAAGAGAGGACTCATGTTATTTATTTTTTGTGACAATTGCCCTAAATCGGAGACTCCTGTAATGGTCCAACTAGTGCCTTTTCTACTGGCAAACAGTAAACATGGGAACCAATAAAAATGGTTACTAATACTACACCCATATATCCAGTTATTCTTATTATATACATTAGTTTTAAAGGAATGAAAATATTCCTTTTCTTTTACAGTCTGTTTCTGTTTAATATTTAAAATGGGAAGTGGTCAACCGAGTTCCTTTATTTAGCATTTATTTTCAATAGAGAAGAAAAATGCGTTTTTAATCCCTATTCATTTTACCAAATCAATGATCTGAACACGAAAATAAGAAATACCTGAACACTGAAAACACAAAAAACACCAGCAAGCACTTTGGAGGTTATACATGCTTTGGTCAGCTTAAAATCTATATATTAATACGTGAAGAGAAAACTTTGTACCCCTTTTTAAGCATATTGCGCGCACAGAGGAGTGTGAGATTTGGCATAGTTAAAGTTTATATGGAGAAGGAGTGCAGGAAGCTAAAATTTATATATAATATGTGTTACAAATACATTAAATTAAATAAAATAAAACATTCATTTGCACTTGAAAATTCATTTAAACTTTTTCAAACAATGGTAACTGTTAAAAATAAAATAATTTTGTTGCCAGGCAACAATAGTCTGTGGAGTGTATGTCAAGGCAAAAAATCGGTATGAAGAACCATACATGACTTCCATATTCTAAGATTTATTTTTAAAATCATTTTCGAAATGATATATTACCATAGAAACTACTTCTTTCTACTTACTGCTTCAGCCTTAACCACAGTACTGTGATCACTAACGTATACCACCTCACGTTATCGCACTCGATTTTCACTGATGATGGAAGTCAATGGCATTGCCGAAACGTCTGGTTTTGTAGAAAACATTGGACTACGGCCAAATATCCCGGGAAGGAATTTTAACAAAAACTACTTCTTTGTTGCCGATAACGTTGTACACATATATATAAAAAATATGCATAAAATTAATGGCTTGTATAAGTTAATGATTGATCTCCATTAAGTAGTGCTCAAGTTTCCAAAGTTTTAATATTATGATGTCCGTAATTAAAACATCAGAGCAGGTTTAGTGTGTATGAGGGTTCACCGTGGACAAAAATTTTCAACATTTCCTATTGAGCGTTGCTTAGAATAAATCTGCGAATCTACAGCGTACGTTTCACAGAACAAATACGCGGAAAAGAAGGAGCGCTCCGAAGTCACTCATGGACCCTCAGCATCTTGCAGAGGGTTCATTCCCTAAAGACGAAAAGTCTGTCTATGAATCGTTCCTCTGTAAACACGTGCAGTTACACTGCCCAGCGATCCAAAGGAAGCAAATCGCTATACACGCTGGACACTTTTTCGGCTTGCATGCTTTATGTTGTAATGGGTTCGGCACTTTCCATTTAAAAACCGTGCAAATGTAAGAAAATAAACATGAATGAGGCCAGAAATAACGCGAATTGTGTGTGTGTATGTGTGTGTGTGTGTGTGTGTGTGTGTGTGTGTGTGTGTGTGTGTCTTCCCTGCCTTTTTATTGCGGTAGTGATAATAATAAAATGGAAATAATAATAATAATAATTTTGTGGGACATACAGATCTGTCCAAGTTGAAGTTAGAGTTGAAGTAGTAAAGATCGAAATATTTTTTGAAGTAATGTAATGTTGTTTTGAGTTAATGTAATGTTATAGAGTTTTAAGAAGTATTGATGTTGACACAGTAGCAATGGAGAATATATGTAGAATTTTGAGTGATATATTGATGTTTATAATTAATTATGTTATTCTGTTGTATTTGAAGTAAGGTAATGAGATTGAGATTGTGGGGATGGCAATTTTGTAGTAGGGGGTAGTGTAATGTGGGAGTCCGTAACATAATGATAAGTTGGGACGGGATTAGAATCGATTTAGTGGGGTCGGGGCCGCCTTAGGTAGAATCCAGGGGCCAAATAAGGGAATTGAGTTTTTGGGGGGGGAAACACGTATCCTATGTACAAAGGGTTAGAGAGTATTTTTTTATATATATAGAGAGAAGGTGGCGAATTGAGTTCCATGATAAGTTGGGGTTAGAGAGTGTTTTGAGATAGATATTTTGATAGAGATGGGTGTCAGGGTAGTTGAAGGTGTTAGTTGTTAGAGTCAGAGTGAGAAAGATTATATGTGTATGCAGATCAAGTAGTAAATTAAATGAGAATAAATATTTACATCACCCACAGTAAGGGAGAATCAGATTGTTAAATAAAGAGAGAGATTTATGATAAAGAATATAAAATTTTCATTTTTGAAACCAGTGACAGAATTTTGATAGAATTTGGTAATGTAAAATTAAGAATTGTTTATTTTGAATAATTTAAATGGCAATTGGCTTATTGTTTATAATAATATTTTGTTAATTTTAAATATTTTATTTTATTATGTTTTGTGTTTCAAGTTAGATTGTTACAGATGTTGAATGTATTTTCAGAAAGTATACATAACATATGTAGGTCAAGGGTCTTGGACTTGACCTAGTTTCGATCAGCTGATGAGGTCATATACATACTAAGCTTGTGCAGTAGGAAGTCAATTCAATTTGTTTATTTGATCAATTCAAACAAATTTTAAACAAATTATATATATAAAGGAAACATTTAAATAAAATTAAATTTTTTTCTTGAATTTTAAAATTTTTTGGGAAAATAGATTTTTGAAAAAAAAAAATCTTGATTTTTCGCCTGCCAGCGAATGAATATTTTAAGTATTGATTATTTTATTATTTGTGTGTTAACCATGTTTATTTTATTGATTTATTTTGTATTGCATTGTATTGTTAGACTCTAAGTGATTACATGTTAGGTTAAGGATATGTTCAATTAGAAGAAATGTTTAACTTAAGTCATTTTAAAGAAAACAGAAAAGAATGAAGAGAATATTTTAGACTTTATTCAAAATTTATGAATTAATTTTATCTGAAAACAACGTGTTGTAATTTAAAGAATTTTTAAAATTTTTGCAATTTTATAATCTATAATGTCAGTGTGTAATGTGAGAGTGTGTGAGCCCAGCATCTGCTAAAGGCAGCCCAGCTTGCATAAAAGGGGAAACATATCGGTGGAGGATCTGGCATAATCTGAGCTAGGGATTGAGGATTTTTTGGGGGTAGCATGTTAGAAGGTGAGGTGTGCCGTGGTACTTGTCTGTTCGATTTTTCGGTGTTGGGATCTCTTATGGAGAAGTCCAGTGATCTCGTTCAGATGCGTCCATGGTCACCAAGCCAGGGGGGTCGTGTAGCCATGAGGAATAAGAACAAGGGGGTTGTTGGCACCAGTTCCTCACCGGTCCTCTTCGGGGTTTATCAATGAGATTTCTTCTGTTAGGGACAGCAGAATTCTCATTGAGGGGGGATTGTAACGTGTCCAAAATTGGGTTATTTTGTTTATTACAGTATGGGGTATTCGTATTTTTATTTATTTCATTTTGTGTGGGATTTTATAAATTTATTGTGAAAGTTTTATTTCCCGGCGAACGTTATTTCCATTACAACAGAACACATGGCAAGTGGAACAGTGTTGAAACAAAGCAGAGACGCAGTTTGTGTTGAGTAACTCTGTAAGGAATTCGCGCCACCCTAATTTTCTCAGAACTCTATATATGTGTGGTGACGCCCTCACGTAACATCTCAGGACGGGGCGCTGAAGTGACGCCGCGAAACTCCAACGTCGAGGCCAAAAAATGGCGCTGGAACGAACAGTTTGTAGCACCAACCAGCCAGCTACAGGAAATGTATTTAAGCCCCGCCTACTGCTAGTGACATCAGTGTAGCAGAGGCAAATATCGTCCCCGGTTACCACACATATAACGACTATGTTCCATGCATAGAATGAATCCGCCACAACAAATTCAGCTGAACGACGACGAACATCAGGTGGTAGTGAACCGCCGCTTCCTCCCGCTCGCGGTCCACGTTAACAGTCTACATTAGTCAGAGATGCCATATAGTCCAATAGAAGCCGACTGCAGACACAGACGCTTACAGTTTCGTTTCGGGCCCGGTTGGTCGAGAGTTTCGTAAAATGTAATTAATTCAATAAGACCGACCGGGACCCCAGAATTTACTAAACATATCGCCGTCATAAGTTGGTACAGTGAAATGACGACAAAGTGAATTAACGGACATTGAATCGGGGACAAAACACGTGTTCGTACGGAATCGCGGTAGTGGACAGTTTCAATACAAAAAAGGGGATTTTAGTATAAAATGTAAAGGGGTTAAATAAATTTTGTGTGTGTTTGTGTGCATAAAAAATTGCAGGCTGGGCAGTCTGGAGTGTGTGTGTTTAAAAATGTAAGATAAGTTAGAATAATAGTGGTGGTCATGTAACAAGCAAAAAATCATTTCTGACGAAATATGTCATATACAGTAAAATTTATAACCATTTGAAATAATGCCAAATTAAAAGAAAAGTTAAATTCTCTTCATATAATGTGTAGAATCAATTATTTCAATGACCTTAACACATGCTTGTATCGAACGTAAATGTGATCGAATCCTGGAACCCGGCAGAAGAGATCGTGGAGGTAGGTGGAAATTAAATTGTATTTTGTATTTAATAAATGTTATCAATTATAGAGTATAACATGCTACTCATAACGTTTGCTCCATCATAACTTTGTGAAATTAGTTTTCCCTTATTCTGGCCATTAACATCATGAAGAGTCATTTTAATGCAGTCAGCTAGTGCTACAGCATCATGACCACTTGGATTTACAAATGTCCAAAAACATTCAACAGGTCTGCTGTTTTTTAACACATAATGCAAAATAATTACTGTTTGACACATCAGTTGTCTCGTCAGCTATGAAATATATTGTTGAAATTTAGTCCAAAAAGGAAATTTCTCTTAAATAGCTTCACAGCACACATGTAACATGCAGTAAAGTAAATCATTCTGAATATCTTTAGAGGTACTCTTAAGAACTTTAGATGTACTTAAATGTTCTCTTAAAATATTATACAGCAGAAGTGAAATTAATTAAACCTCTGAATATGCCCGGACTTTTAGATTCACGTGTTTCATCGTGATCTCTTAGAGCCAGTTCAAATTCACCAGAAGACTTAATGTTGTCCATTATTTTACAAAGTACATAACAATTTTTTCTGATCTGATCATTTCGGCGTTCTATATTCCTTCGAAAAGCATCACTGAGTTGTTCCTGGATTTTGTTTTCTCAAGTACTGACAAATCAAGGCACATGTTTATGTGGCTAAGAGAGGACTCATGTTATTTATTTTTTGTGACAATTGCCCTAAATCGGAGACTCCTGTAATGGTCCAACTAGTGGCTTTTCTACTGGCAAACAGTAAACATGGGAACCAATAAAAATGGTTACTAATACTACACCCATATATCCAGTTATTCTTATTATATACATTAGTTTTAAAGGAATGAAAATATTCCTTTTCTTTTACAGTCTGTTTCTGTTTAATATTTAAAATGGGAAGTGGTCAACCGAGTTCCTTTATTTAGCATTTATTTTCAATAGAGAAGAAAAATGCGTTTTTAATCCCTATTCATTTTACCAAATCAATGATCTGAACACGAAAATAAGAAATACCTGAACACTGAAAACACAAAAAACACCAGCAAGCACTTTGGAGGTTATACATGCTTTGGTCAGCTTAAAATCTATATATTAATACGTGAAGAGAAAACTTGGTACCCCTTTTTAAGCATATTGCGCGCACAGAGGAGTGTGAGATTTGGCATAGTTAAAGTTTATATGGAGAAGGAGTGCAGGAAGCTAAAATTTATATATAATATGTGTTACAAATACATTAAATTAAATAAAATAAAACATTCATTTGCACTTGAAAATTCATTTAAACTTTTTCAAACAATGGTAACTGTTAAAAATAAAATAATTTTGTTGCCAGGCAACAATAGTCTGTGGAGTGTATGTCAAGGCAAAAAATCGGTATGAAGAACCATACATGACTTCCATATTCTAAGATTTATTTTTAAAATCATTTTCGAAATGAAATATTACCATAGAAACTACTTCTTTCTACTTACTGCTTCAGCCTTAACCACAGTACTGTGATCACTAACGTATACCACCTCACGTTATCGCACTCGATTTTCACTGATGATGGAAGTCAATGGCATTGCCGAAACGTCTGGTTTTGTAGAAAACATTGGACTACAGCCAAATATCCCGGGAAGGAATTTTAACAAAAACTACTTCTTTGTTGCCGATAACGTTGTACACATATATATAAAAAATATGCATAAAATTAATGGCTTGTATAAGTTAATGATTGATCTCCATTAAGTAGTGCTCAAGTTTCCAAAGTTTTAATATTATGATGTCGGTAATTAAAACATCAGAGCAGGTTTAGTGTGTATGAGGGTTCACCGTGGACAAAAATTTTCAACATTTCCTATTGAGCGTTGCTTAGAATAAATCTGCGAATCTATAGCGTACGTTTCACAGAACAAATACGCGGAAAAGAAGGAGCGCTCCGAAGTCACTCATGGACCCTCAGCATCTTGCAGAGGGTTCATTCCCTAAAGACGAAAAGTCTGTCTATGAATCGTTCCTCTGTAAACACGTGCAGTTACACTGCCCAGCGATCCACAGGAAGCAAATCGCTATACACGCTGGACACTTTTTCGGCTTGCATGCTTTATGTTGTAATGGGTTCGGCACTTTCCATTTAAAAACCGTGCAAATGTAAGAAAATAAACATGAATGAGGCCAGAAATAACGCGAATTGTGTGTGTGTATGTGTGTGTGTGTGTGTGTGTGTGTGTGTGTGTGTGTGTCTTCCCTGCCTTTTTATTGCGGTAGTGATAATAATAAAATGGAAATAATAATAATAATAATTTTGTGGGACATACAGATCTGTCCAAGTTGAAGTTAGAGTTGAAGTAGTAAAGATCGAAATATTTTTTGAAGTAATGTAATGTTGTTTTGAGTTAATGTAATGTTATAGAGTTTTAAGAAGTATTGATGTTGACACAGTAGCAATGGAGAATATATGTAGAATTTTGAGTGATATATTGATGTTTATAATTAATGATGTTATTCTGTTGTATTTTAAGTAAGGTAATGAGATTGAGATTGTGGGGATGGCAATTTTGTAGTAGGGGGTAGTGTAATGTGGGAGTCCGTAACATAATGATAAGTTGGGACGGGATTAGAATCGATTTAGTGGGGTCGGGGCCGCCTTAGGTAGAATCCAGGGGCCAAATAAGGGAATTGAGTTTTTGGGGGGGGAAACACTTATCCTATGTACAAAGGGTTAGAGAGTATTTTTTTATATATATATAGAGAAGGTGGCGAATTAAGTTCCATGATAAGTTGGGGTTAGAGAGTGTTTTGAGATAGATATTTTGATAGAGATGGGTGTCAGGGTAGTTGAAGGTGTTAGTTGTTAGAGTCAGAATGAGAAAGATTATATGTGTATGCAGATCAAGTAGTAAATTAAATGAGAATAAATATTTACATCACCCACAGTAAGGGAGAATCAGATTGTTAAATAAAGAGAGAGATTTATGATAAAGAATATAAAATTTTCATTTTTGAAACCAGTGACAGAATTTTGATAGAATTTGGTAATGTAAAATTAAGAATTGTTTATTTTGAATAATTTAAATGGCAAATGTCTTATTGTTTATAATAATATTTTGTTAATTTTAAATATTTTATTTTATTATGTTTTGTGTTTCAAGTTAGACTGTTACAGATGTTGAATGTATTTTCAGAAAGTATACATAACATATGTAGGTCAAGGGTCTTGGACTTGACCTAGTTTCGATCAGCTGATGAGGTCATATACATACTAAGCTTGTGCAGTAGGAAGTCAATTCAATTTGTTTATTTGATCAATTCAAACAAATTTTAAACAAATTATATATATATATATATATAAAGGAAACATTTAAATAAAATTAAATTTTTTTCTTGAATTTTAAAATTTTTTGGGAAAATAGATTTTTGAAAAAAAAATTTTGATTTTTCGCCTGCCAGCGAATGAATATTTTAAGTATTGATTATTTTATTATTTGTGTGTTAACCATGTTTATTTTATTGATTTATTTTGTATTGCATTGTATTGTTAGACTCTAAGTGATTACATGTTAGGTTAAGGATATGTTCAATTAGAAGAAATGTTTAACTTAAGTCATTTTAAAGAAAACAGAAAAGAATGAAGAGAATATTTTAGACTTTATTCAAAATTTATGAATTAATTTTATCTGAAAACAACGTGTTGTAATTTAAAGAATTTTTAAAATTTTTGCAATTTTATAATCTATAATGTCAGTGTGTAATGTGAGAGTGTGTGAGCCCAGCATCTGCTAAAGGCAGCCCAGCTTGCATAAAAGGGGAAACATATCGGTGGAGGATCTGGCATAATCTGAGCTAGGGATTGAGGATTTTTTGGGGGTAGCATGTTAGAAGGTGAGGTGTGCCGTGGTACTTGTCTGTTCGATTTTTCGGTGTTGGGATCTCTTATGGAGAAGTCCAGTGATCTCGTTCAGATGCGTCCATGGTCACCAAGCCAGGGGGGTCGTGTAGCCATGAGGAATAAGAACAAGGGGGTTGTTGGCACCAGTTCCTCACCGGTCCTCTTCGGGGTTTATCAATGAGATTTCTTCTGTTAGGGACAGCAGAATTCTCATTGAGGGGGTATTGTAACGTGTCCAAAATTGGGTTATTTTGTTTATTACAGTATGGGGTATTCGTATTTTTATTTATTTCATTTTGTGTGGGATTTTATAAATTTATTGTGAAAGTTTTATTTCCCGGCGAACGTTATTTCCATTACAACAGAACACATGGCAAGTGGAACAGTGTTGAAACAAAGCAGAGACGCAGTTTGTGTTGAGTAACTCTGTAAGGAATTCGCGCCACCCTAATTTTCTCAGAACTCTATATATGTGTGGTGACGCCCTCACGTAACATCTCAGGACGGGGCGCTGAAGTGACGCCGCGAAACTCCAACGTCGAGGCCAAAAAATGGCGCTGGAACGAACAGTTTGTAGCACCAACCAGCCAGCTACAGGAAATGTATTTAAGCCCCGCCTACTGCTAGTGACATCAGTGTAGCAGAGGCAAATATCGTCCCCGGTTACCACACATATAACGACTATGTTCCATGCATAGAATGAATCCGCCACAACAAATTCAGCTGAACGACGACGAACATCAGGTGGCAGTGAACCGCCGCTTCCTCCCGCTCGCGGTCCACGTTAACAGTCTACATTAGTCAGAGATGCCATATAGTCCAATAGAAGCCGACTGCAGACACAGACGCTTACAGTTTCGTTTCGGGCCCGGTTGGTCGAGAGTTTCGTAAAATGTAATTAATTCAATAAGACCGACCGGGACCCCAGAATTTACTAAACATATCGCCGTCATAAGTTGGTACAGTGAAATGACGACAAAGTGAATTAACGGACATTGAATCGGGGACAAAACACGTGTTCGTACGGAATCGCGGTAGTGGACAGTTTCAATACAAAAAAGGGGATTTTAGTATAAAATGTTAAGGGGTTAAATAAATTTTGTGTGTGTTTGTGTGCGTAAAAAATTGCAGGCTGGGCAGTCTGGAGTGTGTGTGTTTAAAAATGTAAGATAAGTTAGAATAATAGTGGTGGTCATGTAACAAGCAAAAAATCATTTCTGACGAAATATGTCATATACAGTAAAATTTATAACCATTTGAAATAATGCCAAATTAAAAGAAAAGTTAAATTCTCTTCATATAATGTGTAGAATCAATTATTTCAATGACCTTAACACATGCTTGTATCGAACGTAAATGTGATCGAATCCTGGAACCCGGCAGAAGAGATCGTGGAGGTAGGTGGAAATTAAATTGTATTTTGTATTTAATAAATGTTATCAATTATAGAGTATAACATGCTACTCATAACGTTTGCTCCATCATAACTTTGTGAAATTAGTTTTCCCTTATTCTGGCCATTAACATCATGAAGAGTCATTTTAATGCAGTCAGCTAGTGCTACAGCATCATGACCACTTGGATTTACAAATGTCCAAAAACATTCAACAGGTCTGCTGTTTTTTAACACATAATGCAAAATAATTACTGTTTGACACATCAGTTGTCTCGTCAGCTATGAAATATATTGTTGAAATTTAGTCCAAAAAGGAAATTTCTCTTAAATAGCTTCACAGCACACATGTAACATGCAGTAAAGTAAATCATTCTGAATATCTTTAGAGGTACTCTTAAGAACTTTAGATGTACTTAAATGCTCTCTTAAAATATTATACAGCAGAAGTGAAATTAATTAAACCTCTGAATATGCCCGGACTTTTAGATTCAGGTGTTTCATCGTGATCTCTTAGAGCCAGTTCAAATTCACCACAAGACTTAATGTTGTCCATTATTTTACAAAGTACATAACAATTTTTTCTGATCTGATCATTTCGGCGTTCTATATTCCTTCGAAAAGCATCACTGAGTTGTTCCTGGATTTTGTTTTCTCAAGTACTGACAAATCAAGGCACATGTTTATGTGGCTAAGAGAGGACTCATGTTATTTATTTTTTGTGACAATTGCCCTAAATCGGAGACTCCTGTAATGGTCCAACTAGTGCCTTTTCTACTGGCAAACAGTAAACATGGGAACCAATAAAAATGGTTACTAATACTACACCCATATATCCAGTTATTCTTATTATATACATTAGTTTTAAAGGAATGAAAATATTCCTTTTCTTTTACAGTCTGTTTCTGTTTAATATTTAAAATGGGAAGTGGTCAACCGAGTTCCTTTATTTAGCATTTATTTTCAATAGAGAAGAAAAATGCGTTTTTAATCCCTATTCATTTTACCAAATCAATGATCTGAACACGAAAATAAGAAATACCTGAACACTGAAAACACAAAAAACACCAGCAAGCACTTTGGAGGTTATACATGCTTTGGTCAGCTTAAAATCTATATATTAATACGTGAAGAGAAAACTTTGTACCCCTTTTTAAGCATATTGCGCGCACAGAGGAGTGTGAGATTTGGCATAGTTAAAGTTTATATGGAGAAGGAGTGCAGGAAGCTAAAATTTATATATAATATGTGTTACAAATACATTAAATTAAATAAAATAAAACATTCATTTTGCACTTGAAAATTCATTTAAACTTTTTCAAACAATGGTAACTGTTAAAAATAAAATAATTTTGTTGCCACGCAACAATAGTCTGTGGAGTGTATGTCAAGGCAAAAAATCGGTATGAAGAACCATACATGACTTCCATATTCTAAGATTTATTTTTAAAATCATTTTCGAAATGAAATATTACCATAGAAACTACTTCTTTCTACTTACTGCTTCAGCCTTAACCACAGTACTGTGATCACTAACGTATACCACCTCACGTTATCGCACTCGATTTTCACTGATGATGGAAGTCAATGGCATTGCCGAAACGTTTGGTTTTGTAGAAAACATTGGACTACGGCCAAATATCCCGGGAAGGAATTTTAACAAAAACTACTTCTTTGTTGCCGATAACGTTGTACACATATATATAAAAAATATGCATAAAATTAATGGCTTGTATAAGTTAATGATTGATCTCCATTAAGTAGTGCTCAAGTTTCCAAAGTTTTAATATTATGATGTCGGTAATTAAAACATCAGAGCAGGTTTAGTGTGTATGAGGGTTCACCGTGGACAAAAATTTTCAACATTTCCTATTGAGCGTTGCTTAGAATAAATCTGCGAATCTACAGCGTACGTTTCACAGAACAAATACGCGGAAAAGAAGGAGCGCTCCGAAGTCACTCATGGACCCTCAGCATCTTGCAGAGGGTTCATTCCCTAAAGACGAAAAGTCTGTCTATGAATCGTTCCTCTGTAAACACGTGCAGTTACACTGCCCAGCGATCCACAGGAAGCAAATCGCTATACACGCTGGACACTTTTTCGGCTTGCATGCTTTATGTTGTAATGGGTTCGGCACTTTCCATTTAAAAACCGTGCAAATGTAAGAAAATAAACATGAATGAGGCCAGAAATAACGCGAATTGTGTGTGTGTATGTGTGTGTGTGTGTGTGTGTGTGTGTGTGTGTGTGTGTGTGTGTGTGTCTTCCCTGCCTTTTTATTGCGGTAGTGATAATAATAAAATGGAAATAATAATAATAATAATTTTGTGGGACATACAGATCTGTCCAAGTTGAAGTTAGAGTTGAAGTAGTAAAGATCGAAATATTTTTTGAAGTAATGTAATGTTGTTTTGAGTTAATGTAATGTTATAGAGTTTTAAGAAGTATTGATGTTGACACAGTAGCAATGGAGAATATATGTAGAATTTTGAGTGATATATTGATGTTTATAATTAATGATGTTATTCTGTTGTATTTTAAGTAAGGTAATGAGATTGAGATTGTGGGGATGGCAATTTTGTAGTAGGGGGTAGTGTAATGTGGGAGTCCGTAACATAATGATAAGTTGGGACGGGATTAGAATCGATTTAGTGGGGTCGGGGCCGCCTTAGGTAGAATCCAGGGGCCAAATAAGGGAATTGAGTTTTTGGGGGGGGAAACACTTATCCTATGTACAAAGGGTTAGAGAGTATTTTTTTATATATATATAGAGAAGGTGGCGAATTGAGTTCCATGATAAGTTGGGGTTAGAGAGTGTTTTGAGATAGATATTTTGATAGAGATGGGTGTCAGGGTAGTTGAAGGTGTTAGTTGTTAGAGTCAGAATGAGAAAGATTATATGTGTATGCAGATCAAGTAGTAAATTAAATGAGAATAAATATTTACATCACCCACAGTAAGGGAGAATCAGATTGTTAAATAAAGAGAGAGATTTATGATAAAGAATATAAAATTTTCATTTTTGAAACCAGTGACAGAATTTTGATAGAATTTGGTAATGTAAAATTAAGAATTGTTTATTTTGAATAATTTAAATGGCAAATGTCTTATTGTTTATAATAATATTTTGTTAATTTTAAATATTTTATTTTATTATGTTTTGTGTTTCAAGTTAGACTGTTACAGATGTTGAATGTATTTTCAGAAAGTATACATAACATATGTAGGTCAAGGGTCTTGGACTTGACCTAGTTTCGATCAGCTGATGAGGTCATATACATACTAAGCTTGTGCAGTAGGAAGTCAATTCAATTTGTTTATTTGATCAATTCAAACAAATTTTAAACAAATTATATATATATATATAAAGGAAACATTTAAATAAAATTAAATTTTTTTCTTGAATTTTAAAATTTTTTGGGAAAATAGATTTTTGAAAAAAAAAATTTTGATTTTTCGCCTGCCAGTGAATGAATATTTTAAGTATTGATTATTTTATTATTTGTGTGTTAACCATGTTTATTTTATTGATTTATTTTGTATTGCATTGTATTGTTAGACTCTAAGTGATTACATGTTAGGTTAAGGATATGTTCAATTAGAAGAAATGTTTAACTTAAGTCATTTTAAAGAAAACAGAAAAGAATGAAGAGAATATTTTAGACTTTATTCAAAATTTATGAATTAATTTTATCTGAAAACAACGTGTTGTAATTTAAAGAATTTTTAAAATTTTTGCAATTTTATAATCTATAATGTCAGTGTGTAATGTGAGAGTGTGTGAGCCCAGCATCTGCTAAAGGCAGCCCAGCTTGCATAAAAGGGGAAACATATCGGTGGAGGATCTGGCATAATCTGAGCTAGGGATTGAGGATTTTTTGGGGGTAGCATGTTAGAAGGTGAGGTGTGCCGTGGTACTTGTCTGTTCGATTTTTCGGTGTTGGGATCTCTTATGGAGAAGTCCAGTGATCTCGTTCAGATGCGTCCATGGTCACCAAGCCAGGGGGGTCGTGTAGCCATGAGGAATAAGAACAAGGGGGTTGTTGGCACCAGTTCCTCACCGGTCCTCTTCGGGGTTTATCAATGAGATTTCTTCTGTTAGGGACAGCAGAATTCTCATTGAGGGGGTATTGTAACGTGTCCAAAATTGGGTTATTTTGTTTATTACAGTATGGGGTATTCGTATTTTTATTTATTTCATTTTGTGTGGGATTTTATAAATTTATTGTGAAAGTTTTATTTCCCGGCGAACGTTATTTCCATTACAACAGAACACATGGCAAGTGGAACAGTGTTGAAACAAAGCAGAGACGCAGTTTGTGTTGAGTAACTCTGTAAGGAATTCGCGCCACCCTAATTTTCTCAGAACTCTATATATGTGTGGTGACGCCCTCACGTAACATCTCAGGACGGGGCGCTGAAGTGACGCCGCGAAACTCCAACGTCGAGGCCAAAAAATGGCGCTGGAACGAACAGTTTGTAGCACCAACCAGCCAGCTACAGGAAATGTATTTAAGCCCCGCCTACTGCTAGTGACATCAGTGTAGCAGAGGCAAATATCGTCCCCGGTTACCACACATATAACGACTATGTTCCATGCATAGAATGAATCCGCCACAACAAATTCAGCTGAACGACGACGAACATCAGGTGGCAGTGAACCGCCGCTTCCTCCCGCTCGCGGTCCACGTTAACAGTCTACATTAGTCAGAGATGCCATATAGTCCAATAGAAGCCGACTGCAGACACAGACGCTTACAGTTTCGTTTCGGGCCCGGTTGGTCGAGAGTTTCGTAAAATGTAATTAATTCAATAAGACCGACCGGGACCCCAGAATTTACTAAACATATCGCCGTCATAAGTTGGTACAGTGAAATGACGACAAAGTGAATTAACGGACATTGAATCGGGGACAAAACACGTGTTCGTACGGAATCGCGGTAGTGGACAGTTTCAATACAAAAAAGGGGATTTTAGTATAAAATGTTAAGGGGTTAAATAAATTTTGTGTGTGTTTGTGTGCGTAAAAAATTGCAGGCTGGGCAGTCTGGAGTGTGTGTGTTTAAAAATGTAAGATAAGTTAGAATAATAGTGGTGGTCATGTAACAAGCAAAAAATCATTTCTGACGAAATATGTCATATACAGTAAAATTTATAACCATTTGAAATAATGCCAAATTAAAAGAAAAGTTAAATTCTCTTCATATAATGTGTAGAATCAATTATTTCAATGACCTTAACACATGCTTGTATCGAACGTAAATGTGATCGAATCCTGGAACCCGGCAGAAGAGATCGTGGAGGTAGGTGGAAATTAAATTGTATTTTGTATTTAATAAATGTTATCAATTATAGAGTATAACATGCTACTCATAACGTTTGCTCCATCATAACTTTGTGAAATTAGTTTTCCCTTATTCTGGCCATTAACATCATGAAGAGTCATTTTAATGCAGTCAGCTAGTGCTACAGCATCATGACCACTTGGATTTACAAATGTCCAAAAACATTCAACAGGTCTGCTGTTTTTTAACACATAATGCAAAATAATTACTGTTTGACACATCAGTTGTCTCGTCAGCTATGAAATATATTGTTGAAATTTAGTCCAAAAAGGAAATTTCTCTTAAATAGCTTCACAGCACACATGTAACATGCAGTAAAGTAAATCATTCTGAATATCTTTAGAGGTACTCTTAAGAACTTTAGATGTACTTAAATGTTCTCTTAAAATATTATACAGCAGAAGTGAAATTAATTAAACCTCTGAATATGCCCGGACTTTTAGATTCAGGTGTTTCATCGTGATCTCTTAGAGCCAGTTCAAATTCACCACAAGACTTAATGTTGTCCATTATTTTACAAAGTACATAACAATTTTTTCTGATCTGATCATTTCGGCGTTCTATATTCCTTCGAAAAGCATCACTGAGTTGTTCCTGGATTTTGTTTTCTCAAGTACTGACAAATCAAGGCACATGTTTATGTGGCTAAGAGAGGACTCATGTTATTTATTTTTTGTGACAATTGCCCTAAATCGGAGACTCCTGTAATGGTCCAACTAGTGGCTTTTCTACTGGCAAACAGTAAACATGGGAACCAATAAAAATGGTTACTAATACTACACCCATATATCCAGTTATTCTTATTATATACATTAGTTTTAAAGGAATGAAAATATTCCTTTTCTTTTACAGTCTGTTTCTGTTTAATATTTAAAATGGGAAGTGGTCAACCGAGTTCCTTTATTTAGCATTTATTTTCAATAGAGAAGAAAAATGCGTTTTTAATCCCTATTCATTTTACCAAATCAATGATCTGAACACGAAAATAAGAAATACCTGAACACTGAAAACACAAAAAACACCAGCAAGCACTTTGGAGGTTATACATGCTTTGGTCAGCTTAAAATCTATATATTAATACGTGAAGAGAAAACTTTGTACCCCTTTTTAAGCATATTGCGCGCACAGAGGAGTGTGAGATTTGGCATAGTTAAAGTTTATATGGAGAAGGAGTGCAGGAAGCTAAAATTTATATATAATATGTGTTACAAATACATTAAATTAAATAAAATAAAACATTCATTTGCACTTGAAAATTCATTTAAACTTTTTCAAACAATGGTAACTGTTAAAAATAAAATAATTTTGTTGCCAGGCAACAATAGTCTGTGGAGTGTATGTCAAGGCAAAAAATCGGTATGAAGAACCATACATGACTTCCATATCCTAAGATTTATTTTTAAAATCATTTTCGAAATGAAATATTACCATAGAAACTACTTCTTTCTACTTACTGCTTCAGCCTTAACCACAGTACTGTGATCACTAACGTATACCACCTCACGTTATCGCACTCGATTTTCACTGATGATGGAAGTCAATGGCATTGCCGAAACGTCTGGTTTTGTAGAAAACATTGGACTACGGCCAAATATCCCGGGAAGGAATTTTAACAAAAACTACTTCTTTGTTGCCGATAACGTTGTACACATATATATAAAAAATATGCATAAAATTAATGGCTTGTATAAGTTAATGATTGATCTCCATTAAGTAGTGCTCAAGTTTCCAAAGTTTTAATATTATGATGTCCGTAATTAAAACATCAGAGCAGGTTTAGTGTGTATGAGGGTTCACCGTGGACAAAAATTTTCAACATTTCCTATTGAGCGTTGCTTAGAATAAATCTGCGAATCTACAGCGTACGTTTCACAGAACAAATACGCGGAAAAGAAGGAGCGCTCCGAAGTCACTCATGGACCCTCAGCATCTTGCAGAGGGTTCATTCCCTAAAGACGAAAAGTCTGTCTATGAATCGTTCCTCTGTAAACACGTGCAGTTACACTGCCCAGCGATCCACAGGAAGCAAATCGCTATACACGCTGGACACTTTTTCAGCTTGCATGCTTTATGTTGTAATGGGTTCGGCACTTTCCATTTAAAAACCGTGCAAATATAAGAAAATAAACATGAATGAGGCCAGAAATAACGCGAATTGTGTGTGTGTGTGTGTGTGTGTGTGTGTGTGTGTGTGTGTGTGTGTGTGTGTGTGTGTGTGTGTGTGTGTGTGTGTGTGTGTGTCTTCCCTGCCTTTTTATTGCGGTAGTGATAATAATAAAATGGAAATAATAATAATAATAATTTTGTGGGACATACAGATCTGTCCAAGTTGAAGTTAGAGTTGAAGTAGTAAAGATCGAAATATTTTTTGAAGTAATGTAATGTTGTTTTGAGTTAATGTAATGTTATAGAGTTTTAAGAAGTATTGATGTTGACACAGTAGCAATGGAGAATATATGTAGAATTTTGAGTGATATATTGATGTTTATAATTAATGATGTTATTCTGTTGTATTTGAAGTAAGGTAATGAGATTGAGATTGTGGGGATGGCAATTTTGTAGTAGGGGGTAGTGTAATGTGGGAGTCCGTAACATAATGATAAGTTGGGACGGGATTAGAATCGATTTAGTGGGGTCGGGGCCGCCTTAGGTAGAATCCAGGGGCCAAATAAGGGAATTCAGTTTTGGGGGGGGGGGAAACACGTATCCTATGTACAAAGGGTTAGAGAGTATTTTTTTATATATATAGAGAGAAGGTGGCGAATTGAGTTCCATGATAAGTTGGGGTTAGAGAGTGTTTTGAGATAGATATTTTGATAGAGATGGGTGTCAGGGTAGTTGAAGGTGTTAGTTGTTAGAGTCAGAGTGAGAAAGATTATATGTGTATGCAGATCAAGTAGTAAATTAAATGAGAATAAATATTTACATCACCCACAGTAAGGGAGAATCAGATTGTTAAATAAAGAGAGAGATTTATGATAAAGAATATAAAATTTTCATTTTTGAAACCAGTGACAGAATTTTGATAGAATTTGGTAATGTAAAATTAAGAATTGTTTATTTTGAATAATTTAAATGGCAATTGGCTTATTGTTTATAATAACATTTTGTTAATTTTAAATATTTTATTTTATTATGTTTTGTGTTTCAAGTTAGATTGTTACAGATGTTGAATGTATTTTCAGAAAGTATACATAACATATGCAGGTCAAGGGTCTTGGACTTGACCTAGTTTCGATCAGCTGATGAGGTCATATACATACTAAGCTTGTGCAGTAGGAAGTCAATTCAATTTGTTTATTTGATCAATTCAAACAAATTTTAAACAAATTATATATATATAAAGGAAACATTTAAATAAAATTAAATTTTTTTCTTGAATTTTAAAATTTTTTGGGAAAATAGATTTTTGAAAAAAAAATTTTGATTTTTCGCCTGCCAGCGAATGAATATTTTAAGTATTGATTATTTTATTATTTGTGTGTTAACCATGTTTATTTTATTGATTTATTTTGTATTGCATTGTATTGTTAGACTCTAAGTGATTACATGTTAGGTTAAGGATATGTTCAATTAGAAGAAATGTTTAACTTAAGTCATTTTAAAGAAAACAGAAAAGAATGAAGAGAATATTTTAGACTTTATTCAAAATTTATGAATTAATTTTATCTGAAAACAACGTGTTGTAATTTAAAGAATTTTTAAAATTTTTGCAATTTTATAATCTATAATGTCAGTGTGTAATGTGAGAGTGTGTGAGCCCAGCATCTGCTAAAGGCAGCCCAGCTTGCATAAAAGGGGAAACATATCGGTGGAGGATCTGGCATAATCTGAGCTGGGGATTGAGGATTTTTTGGGGGTAGCATGTTAGAAGGTGAGGTGTGCCGTGGTACTTGTCTGTTCGATTTTTCGGTGTTGGGATCTCTTATGGAGAAGTCCAGTAATCTCGTTCAGATGCGTCCATGGTCACCAAGCCAGGGGGGTCGTGTAGCCATGAGGAATAAGAACAAGGGGGTTGTTGGCACCAGTTCCTCACCGGTCCTCTTCGGGGTTTATCAATGAGATTTCTTCTGTTAGGGACAGCAGAATTCTCATTGAGGGGGTATTGTAACGTGTCCAAAATTGGGTTATTTTGTTTATTACAGTATGGGGTATTCGTATTTTTATTTATTTCATTTTGTGTGGGATTTTATAAATTTATTGTGAAAGTTTTATTTCCCGGCGAACGTTATTTCCATTACAACAGAACACATGGCAAGTGGAACAGTGTTGAAACAAAGCAGAGACGCAGTTTGTGTTGAGTAACTCTGTAAGGAATTCGCGCCACCCTAATTTTCTCAGAACTCTATATATGTGTGGTGACGCCCTCACGTAACATCTCAGGACGGGGCGCTGAAGTGACGCCGCGAAACTCCAACGTCGAGGCCAAAAAATGGCGCTGGAACGAACAGTTTGTAGCACCAACCAGCCAGCTACAGGAAATGTATTTAAGCCCCGCCTACTGCTAGTGACATCAGTGTAGCAGAGGCAAATATCGTCCCCGGTTACCACACATATAACGACTATGTTCCATGCATAGAATGAATCCGCCACAACAAATTCAGCTGAACGACGACGAACATCAGGTGGCAGTGAACCGCCGCTTCCTCCCGCTCGCGGTCCACGTTAACAGTCTACATTAGTCAGAGATGCCATATAGTCCAATAGAAGCCGACTGCAGACACAGACGCTTACAGTTTCGTTTCGGCCCCGGTTGGTCGAGAGTTTCGTAAAATGTAATTAATTCAATAAGACCGACCGGGACCCCAGAATTTACTAAACATATCGCCGTCATAAGTTGGTACAGTGAAATGACGACAAAGTGAATTAACGGACATTGAATCGGGGACAAAACACGTGTTCGTACGGAATCGCGGTAGTGGACAGTTTCAATACAAAAAAGGGGATTTTAGTATAAAATGTAAAGGGGTTAAATAAATTTTGTGTGTGTTTGTGTGCATAAAAAATTGCAGGCTGGGCAGTCTGGAGTGTGTGTGTTTAAAAATGTAAGATAAGTTAGAATAATAGTGGTGGTCATGTAACAAGCAAAAAATCATTTCTGACGAAATATGTCATATACAGTAAAATTTATAACCATTTGAAATAATGCCAAATTAAAAGAAAAGTTAAATTCTCTTCATATAATGTGTAGAATCAATTATTTCAATGACCTTAACACATGCTTGTATCGAACATAAATGTGATCGAATCCTGGAACCCGGCAGAAGAGATCGTGGAGGTAGGTGGAAATTAAATTGTATTTTGTATTTAATAAATGTTATCAATTATAGAGTATAACATGCTACTCATAACGTTTGCTCCATCATAACTTTGTGAAATTAGTTTTCCCTTATTCTGGCCATTAACATCATGAAGAGTCATTTTAATGCAGTCAGCTAGTGCTACAGCATCATGACCACTTGGATTTACAAATGTCCAAAAACATTCAACAGGTCTGCTGTTTTTTAACACATAATGCAAAATAATTACTGTTTGACACATCAGTTGTCTCGTCAGCTATGAAATATATTGTTGAAATTTAGTCCAAAAAGGAAATTTCTCTTAAATAGCTTCACAGCACACATGTAACATGCAGTAAAGTAAATCATTCTGAATATCTTTAGAGGTACTCTTAAGAACTTTAGATGTACTTAAATGCTCTCTTAAAATATTATACAGCAGAAGTGAAATTAATTAAACCTCTGAATATGCCCGGACTTTTAGATTCAGGTGTTTCATCGTGATCTCTTAGAGCCAGTTCAAATTCACCACAAGACTTAATGTTGTCCATTATTTTACAAAGTACATAACAATTTTTTCTGATCTGATCATTTCGGCGTTCTATATTCCTTCGAAAAGCATCACTGAGTTGTTCCTGGATTTTGTTTTCTCAAGTACTGACAAATCAAGGCACATGTTTATGTGGCTAAGAGAGGACTCATGTTATTTATTTTTTGTGACAATTGCCCTAAATCGGAGACTCCTGTAATGGTCCAACTAGTGCCTTTTCTACTGGCAAACAGTAAACATGGGAACCAATAAAAATGGTTACTAATACTACACCCATATATCCAGTTATTCTTATTATATACATTAGTTTTAAAGGAATGAAAATATTCCTTTTCTTTTACAGTCTGTTTCTGTTTAATATTTAAAATGGGAAGTGGTCAACCGAGTTCCTTTATTTAGCATTTATTTTCAATAGAGAAGAAAAATGCGTTTTTAATCCCTATTCATTTTACCAAATCAATGATCTGAACACGAAAATAAGAAATACCTGAACACTGAAAACACAAAAAACACCAGCAAGCACTTTGGAGGTTATACATGCTTTGGTCAGCTTAAAATCTATATATTAATACGTGAAGAGAAAACTTTGTACCCCTTTTTAAGCATATTGCGCGCACAGAGGAGTGTGAGATTTGGCATAGTTAAAGTTTATATGGAGAAGGAGTGCAGGAAGCTAAAATTTATATATAATATGTGTTACAAATACATTAAATTAAATAAAATAAAACATTCATTTTGCACTTGAAAATTCATTTAAACTTTTTCAAACAATGGTAACTGTTAAAAATAAAATAATTTTGTTGCCAGGCAACAATAGTCTGTGGAGTGTATGTCAAGGCAAAAAATCGGTATGAAGAACCATACATGACTTCCATATTCTAAGATTTATTTTTAAAATCATTTTCGAAATGAAATATTACCATAGAAACTACTTCTTTCTACTTACTGCTTCAGCCTTAACCACAGTACTGTGATCACTAACGTATACCACCTCACGTTATCGCACTCGATTTTCACTGATGATGGAAGTCAATGGCATTGCTGAAACGTTTGGTTTTGTAGAAAACATTGGACTACGGCCAAATATCCCGGGAAGGAATTTTAACAAAAACTACTTCTTTGTTGCCGATAACGTTGTACACATATATATAAAAAATATGCATAAAATTAATGGCTTGTATAAGTTAATGATTGATCTCCATTAAGTAGTGCTCAAGTTTCCAAAGTTTTAATATTATGATGTCCGTAATTAAAACATCAGAGCAGGTTTAGTGTGTATGAGGGTTCACCGTGGACAAAAATTTTCAACATTTCCTATTGAGCATTGCTTAGAATAAATCTGCGAATCTACAGCGTACGTTTCACAGAACAAATACGCGGAAAAGAAGGAGCGCTCCGAAGTCACTCATGGACCCTCAGCATCTTGCAGAGGGTTCATTCCCTAAAGACGAAAAGTCTGTCTATGAATCGTTCCTCTGTAAACACGTGCAGTTACACTGCCCAGCGATCCACAGGAAGCAAATCGCTATACACGCTGGACACTTTTTCGGCTTGCATGCTTTATGTTGTAATGGGTTCGGCACTTTCCATTTAAAAACCGTGCAAATGTAAGAAAATAAACATGAATGAGGCCAGAAATAACGCGAATTGTGTGTGTGTATGTGTGTGTGTGTGTGTGTGTGTGTGTGTGTGTGTGTCTTCCCTGCCTTTTTATTGCGGTAGTGATAATAATAAAATGGAAATAATAATAATAATAATTTTGTGGGACATACAGATCTGTCCAAGTTGAAGTTAGAGTTGAAGTAGTAAAGATCGAAATATTTTTTGAAGTAATGTAATGTTGTTTAGAGTTAATGTAATGTTATAGAGTTTTAAGAAGTATTGATGTTGACACAGTAGCAATGGAGAATATATGTAGAATTTTGAGTGATATATTGATGTTTATAATTAATGATGTTATTCTGTTGTATTTTAAGTAAGGTAATGAGATTGAGATTGTGGGGATGGCAATTTTGTAGTAGGGGGTAGTGTAATGTGGGAGTCCGTAACATAATGATAAGTTGGGACGGGATTAGAATCGATTTAGTGGGGTCGGGGCCGCCTTAGGTAGAATCCAGGGGCCAAATAAGGGAATTGAGTTTTTGGGGGGGGAAACACTTATCCTATGTACAAAGGGTTAGAGAGTATTTTTTTATATATATATAGAGAAGGTGGCGAATTGAGTTCCATGATAAGTTGGGGTTAGAGAGTGTTTTGAGATAGATATTTTGATAGAGATGGGTGTCAGGGTAGTTGAAGGTGTTAGTTGTTAGAGTCAGAATGAGAAAGATTATATGTGTATGCAGATCAAGTAGTAAATTAAATGAGAATAAATATTTACATCACCCACAGTAAGGGAGAATCAGATTGTTAAATAAAGAGAGAGATTTATGATAAAGAATATAAAATTTTCATTTTTGAAACCAGTGACAGAATTTTGATAGAATTTGGTAATGTAAAATTAAGAATTGTTTATTTTGAATAATTTAAATGGCAAATGTCTTATTGTTTATAATAATATTTTGTTAATTTTAAATATTTTATTTTATTATGTTTTGTGTTTCAAGTTAGACTGTTACAGATGTTGAATGTATTTTCAGAAAGTATACATAACATATGTAGGTCAAGGGTCTTGGACTTGACCTAGTTTCGATCAGCTGATGAGGTCATATACATACTAAGCTTGTGCAGTAGGAAGTCAATTCAATTTGTTTATTTGATCAATTCAAACAAATTTTAAACAAATTATATATATATATATATAAAGGAAACATTTAAATAAAATTAAATTTTTTTCTTGAATTTTAAAATTTTTTGGGAAAATAGATTTTTGAAAAAAAAAATTTTGATTTTTCGCCTGCCAGCGAATGAATATTTTAAGTATTGATTATTTTATTATTTGTGTGTTAACCATGTTTATTTTATTGATTTATTTTGTATTGCATTGTATTGTTAGACTCTAAGAGATTACATGTTAGGTTAAGGATATGTTCAATTAGAAGAAATGTTTAACTTAAGTCATTTTAAAGAAAACAGAAAAGAATGAAGAGAATATTTTAGACTTTATTCAAAATTTATGAATTAATTTTATCTGAAAACAACGTGTTGTAATTTAAAGAATTTTTAAAATTTTTGCAATTTTATAATCTATAATGTCAGTGTGTAATGTGAGAGTGTGTGAGCCCAGCATCTGCTAAAGGCAGCCCAGCTTGCATAAAAGGGGAAACATATCGGTGGAGGATCTGGCATAATCTGAGCTAGGGATTGAGGATTTTTTGGGGGTAGCATGTTAGAAGGTGAGGTGTGCCGTGGTACTTGTCTGTTCGATTTTTCGGTGTTGGGATCTCTTATGGAGAAGTCCAGTGATCTCGTTCAGATGCGTCCATGGTCACCAAGCCAGGGGGGTCGTGTAGCCATGAGGAATAAGAACAAGGGGGTTGTTGGCACCAGTTCCTCACCGGTCCTCTTCGGGGTTTATCAATGAGATTTCTTCTGTTAGGGACAGCAGAATTCTCATTGAGGGGGTATTGTAACGTGTCCAAAATTGGGTTATTTTGTTTATTACAGTATGGGGTATTCGTATTTTTATTTATTTCATTTTGTGTGGGATTTTATAAATTTATTGTGAAAGTTTTATTTCCCGGCGAACGTTATTTCCATTACAACAGAACACATGGCAAGTGGAACAGTGTTGAAACAAAGCAGAGACGCAGTTTGTGTTGAGTAACTCTGTAAGGAATTCGCGCCACCCTAATTTTCTCAGAACTCTATATATGTGTGGTGACGCCCTCACGTAACATCTCAGGACGGGGCGCTGAAGTGACGCCGCGAAACTCCAACGTCGAGGCCAAAAAATGGCGCTGGAACGAACAGTTTGTAGCACCAACCAGCCAGCTACAGGAAATGTATTTAAGCCCCGCCTACTGCTAGTGACATCAGTGTAGCAGAGGCAAATATCGTCCCCGGTTACCACACATATAACGACTATGTTCCATGCATAGAATGAATCCGCCACAACAAATTCAGCTGAACGACGACGAACATCAGGTGGCAGTGAACCGCCGCTTCCTCCCGCTCGCGGTCCACGTTAACAGTCTACATTAGTCAGAGATGCCATATAGTCCAATAGAAGCCGACTGCAGACACAGACGCTTACAGTTTCGTTTCGGGCCCGGTTGGTCGAGAGTTTCGTAAAATGTAATTAATTCAATAAGACCGACCGGGACCCCAGAATTTACTAAACATATCGCCGTCATAAGTTGGTACAGTGAAATGACGACAAAGTGAATTAACGGACATTGAATCGGGGACAAAACACGTGTTCGTACGGAATCGCGGTAGTGGACAGTTTCAATACAAAAAAGGGGATTTTAGTATAAAATGTTAAGGGGTTAAATAAATTTTGTGTGTGTTTGTGTGCGTAAAAAATTGCAGGCTGGGCAGTCTGGAGTGTGTGTGTTTAAAAATGTAAGATAAGTTAGAATAATAGTGGTGGTCATGTAACAAGCAAAAAATCATTTCTGACGAAATATGTCATATACAGTAAAATTTATAACCATTTGAAATAATGCCAAATTAAAAGAAAAGTTAAATTCTCTTCATATAATGTGTAGAATCAATTATTTCAATGACCTTAACACATGCTTGTATCGAACGTAAATGTGATCGAATCCTGGAACCCGGCAGAAGAGATCGTGGAGGTAGGTGGAAATTAAATTGTATTTTGTATTTAATAAATGTTATCAATTATAGAGTATAACATGCTACTCATAACGTTTGCTCCATCATAACTTTGTGAAATTAGTTTTCCCTTATTCTGGCCATTAACATCATGAAGAGTCATTTTAATGCAGTCAGCTAGTGCTACAGCATCATGACCACTTGGATTTACAAATGTCCAAAAACATTCAACAGGTCTGCTGTTTTTTAACACATAATGCAAAATAATTACTGTTTGACACATCAGTTGTCTCGTCAGCTATGAAATATATTGTTGAAATTTAGTCCAAAAAGGAAATTTCTCTTAAATAGCTTCACAGCACACATGTAACATGCAGTAAAGTAAATCATTCTGAATATCTTTAGAGGTACTCTTAAGAACTTTAGATGTACTTAAATGTTCTCTTAAAATATTATACAGCAGAAGTGAAATTAATTAAACCTCTGAATATGCCCGGACTTTTAGATTCAGGTGTTTCATCGTGATCTCTTAGAGCCAGTTCAAATTCACCACAAGACTTAATGTTGTCCATTATTTTACAAAGTACATAACAATTTTTTCTGATCTGATCATTTCGGCGTTCTATATTCCTTCGAAAAGCATCACTGAGTTGTTCCTGGATTTTGTTTTCTCAAGTACTGACAAATCAAGGCACATGTTTATGTGGCTAAGAGAGGACTCATGTTATTTATTTTTTGTGACAATTGCCCTAAATCGGAGACTCCTGTAATGGTCCAACTAGTGGCTTTTCTACTGGCA
This sequence comes from Magicicada septendecula, assembly GCA_034769895.1. Classification (NCBI taxonomy): domain Eukaryota; kingdom Metazoa; phylum Arthropoda; class Insecta; order Hemiptera; family Cicadidae; genus Magicicada; species Magicicada septendecula. The sequence continues at coordinate 537,176,958 of CM068368.1, forward strand.
AACAGTAAACATGGGAACCAATAAAAATGGTTACTAATACTACACCCATATATCCAGTTATTCTTATTATATACATTAGTTTTAAAGGAATGAAAATATTCCTTTTCTTTTACAGTCTGTTTCTGTTTAATATTTAAAATGGGAAGTGGTCAACCGAGTTCCTTTATTTAGCATTTATTTTCAATAGAGAAGAAAAATGCGTTTTTAATCCCTATTCATTTTACCAAATCAATGATCTGAACACGAAAATAAGAAATACCTGAACACTGAAAACACAAAAAACACCAGCAAGCACTTTGGAGGTTATACATGCTTTGGTCAGCTTAAAATCTATATATTAATACGTGAAGAGAAAACTTTGTACCCCTTTTTAAGCATATTGCGCGCACAGAGGAGTGTGAGATTTGGCATAGTTAAAGTTTATATGGAGAAGGAGTGCAGGAAGCTAAAATTTATATATAATATGTGTTACAAATACATTAAATTAAATAAAATAAAACATTCATTTGCACTTGAAAATTCATTTAAACTTTTTCAAACAATGGTAACTGTTAAAAATAAAATAATTTTGTTGCCAGGCAACAATAGTCTGTGGAGTGTATGTCAAGGCAAAAAATCGGTATGAAGAACCATACATGACTTCCATATCCTAAGATTTATTTTTAAAATCATTTTCGAAATGAAATATTACCATAGAAACTACTTCTTTCTACTTACTGCTTCAGCCTTAACCACAGTACTGTGATCACTAACGTATACCACCTCACGTTATCGCACTCGATTTTCACTGATGATGGAAGTCAATGGCATTGCCGAAACGTCTGGTTTTGTAGAAAACATTGGACTACGGCCAAATATCCCGGGAAGGAATTTTAACAAAAACTACTTCTTTGTTGCCGATAACGTTGTACACATATATATAAAAAATATGCATAAAATTAATGGCTTGTATAAGTTAATGATTGATCTCCATTAAGTAGTGCTCAAGTTTCCAAAGTTTTAATATTATGATGTCCGTAATTAAAACATCAGAGCAGGTTTAGTGTGTATGAGGGTTCACCGTGGACAAAAATTTTCAACATTTCCTATTGAGCGTTGCTTAGAATAAATCTGCGAATCTACAGCGTACGTTTCACAGAACAAATACGCGGAAAAGAAGGAGCGCTCCGAAGTCACTCATGGACCCTCAGCATCTTGCAGAGGGTTCATTCCCTAAAGACGAAAAGTCTGTCTATGAATCGTTCCTCTGTAAACACGTGCAGTTACACTGCCCAGCGATCCACAGGAAGCAAATCGCTATACACGCTGGACACTTTTTCAGCTTGCATGCTTTATGTTGTAATGGGTTCGGCACTTTCCATTTAAAAACCGTGCAAATGTAAGAAAATAAACATGAATGAGGCCAGAAATAACGCGAATTGTGTGTGTGTGTGTGTGTGTGTGTGTGTGTGTGTGTGTGTGTGTGTGTGTGTGTGTGTGTCTTCCCTGCCTTTTTATTGCGGTAGTGATAATAATAAAATGGAAATAATAATAATAATAATTTTGTGGGACATACAGATCTGTCCAAGTTGAAGTTAGAGTTGAAGTAGTAAAGATCGAAATATTTTTTGAAGTAATGTAATGTTGTTTTGAGTTAATGTAATGTTATAGAGTTTTAAGAAGTATTGATGTTGACACAGTAGCAATGGAGAATATATGTAGAATTTTGAGTGATATATTGATGTTTATAATTAATGATGTTATTCTGTTGTATTTGAAGTAAGGTAATGAGATTGAGATTGTGGGGATGGCAATTTTGTAGTAGGGGGTAGTGTAATGTGGGAGTCCGTAACATAATGATAAGTTGGGACGGGATTAGAATCGATTTAGTGGGGTCGGGGCCGCCTTAGGTAGAATCCAGGGGCCAAATAAGGGAATTGAGTTTTGGGGGGGGGGGAAACACGTATCCTATGTACAAAGGGTTAGAGAGTATTTTTTTATATATATAGAGAGAAGGTGGCGAATTGAGTTCCATGATAAGTTGGGGTTAGAGAGTGTTTTGAGATAGATATTTTGATAGAGATGGGTGTCAGGGTAGTTGAAGGTGTTAGTTGTTAGAGTCAGAGTGAGAAAGATTATATGTGTATGCAGATCAAGTAGTAAATTAAATGAGAATAAATATTTACATCACCCACAGTAAGGGAGAATCAGATTGTTAAATAAAGAGAGAGATTTATGATAAAGAATATAAAATTTTCATTTTTGAAACCAGTGACAGAATTTTGATAGAATTTGGTAATGTAAAATTAAGAATTGTTTATTTTGAATAATTTAAATGGCAATTGGCTTATTGTTTATAATAACATTTTGTTAATTTTAAATATTTTATTTTATTATGTTTTGTGTTTCAAGTTAGATTGTTACAGATGTTGAATGTATTTTCAGAAAGTATACATAACATATGTAGGTCAAGGGTCTTGGACTTGACCTAGTTTCGATCAGCTGATGAGGTCATATACATACTAAGCTTGTGCAGTAGGAAGTCAATTCAATTTGTTTATTTGATCAATTCAAACAAATTTTAAACAAATTATATATATATAAAGGAAACATTTAAATAAAATTAAATTTTTTTCTTGAATTTTAAAATTTTTTGGGAAAATAGATTTTTGAAAAAAAAATTTTGATTTTTCGCCTGCCAGCGAATGAATATTTTAAGTATTGATTATTTTATTATTTGTGTGTTAACCATGTTTATTTTATTGATTTATTTTGTATTGCATTGTATTGTTAGACTCTAAGTGATTACATGTTAGGTTAAGGATATGTTCAATTAGAAGAAATGTTTAACTTAAGTCATTTTAAAGAAAACAGAAAAGAATGAAGAGAATATTTTAGACTTTATTCAAAATTTATGAATTAATTTTATCTGAAAACAATGTGTTGTAATTTAAAGAATTTTTAAAATTTTTGCAATTTTATAATCTATAATGTCAGTGTGTAATGTGAGAGTGTGTGAGCCCAGCATCTGCTAAAGGCAGCCCAGCTTGCATAAAAGGGGAAACATATCGGTGGAGGATCTGGCATAATCTGAGCTAGGGATTGAGGATTTTTTGGGGGTAGCATGTTAGAAGGTGAGGTGTGCCGTGGTACTTGTCTGTTCGATTTTTCGGTGTTGGGATCTCTTATGGAGAAGTCCAGTGATCTCGTTCAGATGCGTCCATGGTCACCAAGCCAGGGGGGTCGTGTAGCCATGAGGAATAAGAACAAGGGGGTTGTTGGCACCAGTTCCTCACCGGTCCTCTTCGGGGTTTATCAATGAGATTTCTTCTGTTAGGGACAGCAGAATTCTCATTGAGGGGGTATTGTAACGTGTCCAAAATTGGGTTATTTTGTTTATTACAGTATGGGGTATTCGTATTTTTATTTATTTCATTTTGTGTGGGATTTTATAAATTTATTGTGAAAGTTTTATTTCCCGGCGAACGTTATTTCCATTACAACAGAACACATGGCAAGTGGAACAGTGTTGAAACAAAGCAGAGACGCAGTTTGTGTTGAGTAACTCTGTAAGGAATTCGCGCCACCCTAATTTTCTCAGAACTCTATATATGTGTGGTGACGCCCTCACGTAACATCTCAGGACAGGGCGCTGAAGTGACGCTGCGAAACTCCAACGTCGAGGCCAAAAAATGGCGCTGGAACGAACAGTTTGTAGCACCAACCAGCCAGCTACAGGAAATGTATTTAAGCCCCGCCTACTGCTAGTGACATCAGTGTAGCAGAGGCAAATATCGTCCCCGGTTACCACACATATAACGACTATGTTCCATGCATAGAATGAATCCGCCACAACAAATTCAGCTGAACGACGACGAACATCAGGTGGCAGTGAACCGCCGCTTCCTCCCGCTCGCGGTCCACGTTAACAGTCTACATTAGTCAGAGATGCCATATAGTCCAATAGAAGCCGACTGCAGACACAGACGCTTACAGTTTCGTTTCGGGCCCGGTTGGTCGAGAGTTTCGTAAAATGTAATTAATTCAATAAGACCGACCGGGACCCCAGAATTTACTAAACATATCGCCGTCATAAGTTGGTACAGTGAAATGACAACAAAGTGAATTAACGGACATTGAATCGGGGACAAAACACGTGTTCGTACGGAATCGCGGTAGTGGACAGTTTCAATACAAAAAAGGGGATTTTAGTATAAAATGTTAAGGGGTTAAATAAATTTTGTGTGTGTTTGTGTGCGTAAAAAATTGCAGGCTGGGCAGTCTGGAGTGTGTGTGTTTAAAAATGTAAGATAAGTTAGAATAATAGTGGTGGTCATGTAACAAGCAAAAAATCATTTCTGACGAAATATGTCATATACAGTAAAATTTATAACCATTTGAAATAATGCCAAATTAAAAGAAAAGTTAAATTCTCTTCATATAATGTGTAGAATCAATTATTTCAATGACCTTAACACATGCTTGTATCGAACGTAAATGTGATCGAATCCTGGAACCCGGCAGAAGAGATCGTGGAGGTAGGTGGAAATTAAATTGTATTTTGTATTTAATAAATGTTATCAATTATAGAGTATAACATGCTACTCATAACGTTTGCTCCATCATAACTTTGTGAAATTAGTTTTCCCTTATTCTGGCCATTAACATCATGAAGAGTCATTTTAATGCAGTCAGCTAGTGCTACAGCATCATGACCACTTGGATTTACAAATGTCCAAAAACATTCAACAGGTCTGCTGTTTTTTAACACATAATGCAAAATAATTACTGTTTGACACATCAGTTGTCTCGTCAGCTATGAAATATATTGTTGAAATTTAGTCCAAAAAGGAAATTTCTCTTAAATAGCTTCACAGCACACATGTAACATGCAGTAAAGTAAATCATTCTGAATATCTTTAGAGGTACTCTTAAGAACTTTAGATGTACTTAAATGTTCTCTTAAAATATTATACAGCAGAAGTGAAATTAATTAAACCTCTGAATATGCCCGGACTTTTAGATTCAGGTGTTTCATCGTGATCTCTTAGAGCCAGTTCAAATTCACCACAAGACTTAATGTTGTCCATTATTTTACAAAGTACATAACAATTTTTTCTGATCTGATCATTTCGGCGTTCTATATTCCTTCGAAAAGCATCACTGAGTTGTTCCTGGATTTTGTTTTCTCAAGTACTGACAAATCAAGGCACATGTTTATGTGGCTAAGAGAGGACTCATGTTATTTATTTTTTGTGACAATTGCCCTAAATCGGAGACTCCTGTAATGGTCCAACTAGTGCCTTTTCTACTGGCAAACAGTAAACATGGGAACCAATAAAAATGGTTACTAATACTACACCCATATATCCAGTTATTCTTATTATATACATTAGTTTTAAAGGAATGAAAATATTCCTTTTCTTTTACAGTCTGTTTCTGTTTAATATTTAAAATGGGAAGTGGTCAACCGAGTTCCTTTATTTAGCATTTATTTTCAATAGAGAAGAAAAATGCGTTTTTAATCCCTATTCATTTTACCAAATCAATGATCTGAACACGAAAATAAGAAATACCTGAACACTGAAAACACAAAAAACACCAGCAAGCACTTTGGAGGTTATACATGCTTTGGTCAGCTTAAAATCTATATATTAATACGTGAAGAGAAAACTTTGTACCCCTTTTTAAGCATATTGCGCGCACAGAGGAGTGTGAGATTTGGCATAGTTAAAGTTTATATGGAGAAGGAGTGCAGGAAGCTAAAATTTATATATAATATGTGTTACAAATACATTAAATTAAATAAAATAAAACATTCATTTGCACTTGAAAATTCATTTAAACTTTTTCAAACAATGGTAACTGTTAAAAATAAAATAATTTTGTTGCCAGGCAACAATAGTCTGTGGAGTGTATGTCAAGGCAAAAAATCGGTATGAAGAACCATACATGACTTCCATATCCTAAGATTTATTTTTAAAATCATTTTCGAAATGAAATATTACCATAGAAACTACTTCTTTCTACTTACTGCTTCAGCCTTAACCACAGTACTGTGATCACTAACGTATACCACCTCACGTTATCGCACTCGATTTTCACTGATGATGGAAGTCAATGGCATTGCCGAAACGTCTGGTTTTGTAGAAAACATTGGACTACGGCCAAATATCCCGGGAAGGAATTTTAACAAAAACTACTTCTTTGTTGCCGATAACGTTGTACACATATATATAAAAAATATGCATAAAATTAATGGCTTGTATAAGTTAATGATTGATCTCCATTAAGTAGTGCTCAAGTTTCCAAAGTTTTAATATTATGATGTCCGTAATTAAAACATCAGAGCAGGTTTAGTGTGTATGAGGGTTCACCGTGGACAAAAATTTTCAACATTTCCTATTGAGCGTTGCTTAGAATAAATCTGCGAATCTACAGCGTACGTTTCACAGAACAAATACGCGGAAAAGAAGGAGCGCTCCGAAGTCACTCATGGACCCTCAGCATCTTGCAGAGGGTTCATTCCCTAAAGACGAAAAGTCTGTCTATGAATCTTCCTCTGTAAACACGTGCAGTTACACTGCCCAGCGATCCACAGGAAGCAAATCGCTATACACGCTGGACACTTTTTCAGCTTGCATGCTTTATGTTGTAATGGGTTCGGCACTTTCCATTTAAAAACCGTGCAAATGTAAGAAAATAAACATGAATGAGGCCAGAAATAACGCGAATTGTGTGTGTGTATGTGTGTGTGTGTGTGTGTGTGTGTGTGTGTGTGTGTGTGTGTGTGTGTGTGTGTGTGTGTGTGTGTGTGTGTGTGTGTGTGTCTTCCCTGCCTTTTTATTGCGGTAGTGATAATAATAAAATGGAAATAATAATAATAATAATTTTGTGGGACATACAGATCTGTCCAAGTTGAAGTTAGAGTTGAAGTAGTAAAGATCGAAATATTTTTTGAAGTAATGTAATGTTGTTTTGAGTTAATGTAATGTTATAGAGTTTTAAGAAGTATTGATGTTGACACAGTAGCAATGGAGAATATATGTAGAATTTTGAGTGATATATTGATGTTTATAATTAATGATGTTATTCTGTTGTATTTGAAGTAAGGTAATGAGATTGAGATTGTGGGGATGGCAATTTTGTAGTAGGGGGTAGTGTAATGTGGGAGTCCGTAACATAATGATAAGTTGGGACGGGATTAGAATCGATTTAGTGGGGTCGGGGCCGCCTTAGGTAGAATCCAGGGGCCAAATAAGGGAATTGAGTTTTGGGGGGGGGAAACACGTATCCTATGTACAAAGGGTTAGAGAGTATTTTTTTATATATATAGAGAGAAGGTGGCGAATTGAGTTCCATGATAAGTTGGGGTTAGAGAGTGTTTTGAGATAGATATTTTGATAGAGATGGGTGTCAGGGTAGTTGAAGGTGTTAGTTGTTAGAGTCAGAGTGAGAAAGATTATATGTGTATGCAGATCAAGTAGTAAATTAAATGAGAATAAATATTTACATCACCCACAGTAAGGGAGAATCAGATTGTTAAATAAAGAGAGAGATTTATGATAAAGAATATAAAATTTTCATTTTTGAAACCAGTGACAGAATTTTGATAGAATTTGGTAATGTAAAATTAAGAATTGTTTATTTTGAATAATTTAAATGGCAATTGGCTTATTGTTTATAATAATATTTTGTTAATTTTAAATATTTTATTTTATTATGTTTTGTGTTTCAAGTTAGATTGTTACAGATGTTGAATGTATTTTCAGAAAGTATACATAACATATGTAGGTCAAGGGTCTTGGACTTGACCTAGTTTCGATCAGCTGATGAGGTCATATACATACTAAGCTTGTGCAGTAGGAAGTCAATTCAATTTGTTTATTTGATCAATTCAAACAAATTTTAAACAAATTATATATATATATAAAGGAAACATTTAAATAAAATTAAATTTTGTTCTTGAATTTTAAAATTTTTTGGGAAAATAGATTTTTGAAAAAAAAATTTTGATTTTTCGCCTGCCAGCGAATGAATATTTTAAGTATTGATTATTTTATTATTTGTGTGTTAACCATGTTTATTTTATTGATTTATTTTGTATTGCATTGTATTGTTAGACTCTAAGTGATTACATGTTAGGTTAAGGATATGTTCAATTAGAAGAAATGTTTAACTTAAGTCATTTTAAAGAAAACAGAAAAGAATGAAGAGAATATTTTAGACTTTATTCAAAATTTATGAATTAATTTTATCTGAAAACAACGTGTTGTAATTTAAAGAATTTTTAAAATTTTTGCAATTTTATAATCTATAATGTCAGTGTGTAATGTGAGAGTGTGTGAGCCCAGCATCTGCTAAAGGCAGCCCAGCTTGCATAAAAGGGGAAACATATCGGTGGAGGATCTGGCATAATCTGAGCTAGGGATTGAGGATTTTTTGGGGGTAGCATGTTAGAAGGTGAGGTGTGCCGTGGTACTTGTCTGTTCGATTTTTCGGTGTTGGGATCTCTTATGGAGAAGTCCAGTGATCTCGTTCAGATGCGTCCATGGTCACCAAGCCAGGGGGGTCGTGTAGCCATGAGGAATAAGAACAAGGGGGTTGTTGGCACCAGTTCCTCACCGGTCCTCTTCGGGGTTTATCAATGAGATTTCTTCTGTTAGGGACAGCAGAATTCTCATTGAGGGGGTATTGTAACGTGTCCAAAATTGGGTTATTTTGTTTATTACAGTATGGGGTATTCGTATTTTTATTTATTTCATTTTGTGTGGGATTTTATAAATTTATTGTGAAAGTTTTATTTCCCGGCGAACGTTATTTCCATTACAACAGAACACATGGCAAGTGGAACAGTGTTGAAACAAAGCAGAGACGCAGTTTGTGTTGAGTAACTCTGTAAGGAATTCGCGCCACCCTAATTTTCTCAGAACTCTATATATGTGTGGTGACGCCCTCACGTAACATCTCAGGACAGGGCGCTGAAGTGACGCCGCGAAACTCAAACGTCGAGGCCAAAAAATGGCGCTGGAACGAACAGTTTGTAGCACCAACCAGCCAGCTACAGGAAATGTATTTAAGCCCCGTCTACTGCTAGTGACATCAGTGTAGCAGAGGCAAATATCGTCCCCGGTTACCACACATATAACGACTATGTTCCATGCATAGAATGAATCCGCCACAACAAATTCAGCTGAACGACGACGAACATCAGGTGGCAGTGAACCGCCGCTTCCTCCCGCTCGCGGTCCACGTTAACAGTCTACATTAGTCAGAGATGCCATATAGTCCAATAGAAGCCGACTGCAGACACAGACGCTTACAGTTTCGTTTCGGCCCCGGTTGGTCGAGAGTTTCGTAAAATGTAATTAATTCAATAAGACCGACCGGGACCCCAGAATTTACTAAACATATCGCCGTCATAAGTTGGTACAGTGAAATGACGACAAAGTGAATTAACGGACATTGAATCGGGGACAAAACACGTGTTCGTACGGAATCGCGGTAGTGGACAGTTTCAATACAAAAAAGGGGATTTTAGTATAAAATGTTAAGGGGTTAAATAAATTTTGTGTGTGTTTGTGTGCGTAAAAAATTGCAGGCTGGGCAGTCTGGAGTGTGTGTGTTTAAAAATGTAAGATAAGTTAGAATAATAGTGGTGGTCATGTAACAAGCAAAAAATCATTTCTGACGAAATATGTCATATACAGTAAAATTTATAACCATTTGAAATAATGCCAAATTAAAAGAAAAGTTAAATTCTCTTCATATAATGTGTAGAATAAATTATTTCAATGACCTTAACACATGCTTGTATCGAACGTAAATGTGATCGAATCCTGGAACCCGGCAGAAGAGATCGTGGAGGTAGGTGGAAATTAAATTGTATTTTGTATTTAATAAATGTTATCAATTATAGAGTATAACATGCTACTCATAACGTTTGCTCCATCATAACTTTGTGAAATTAGTTTTCCCTTATTCTGGCCATTAACATCATGAAGAGTCATTTTAATGCAGTCAGCTAGTGCTACAGCATCATGACCACTTGGATTTACAAATGTCCAAAAACATTCAACAGGTCTGCTGTTTTTTAACACATAATGCAAAATAATTACTGTTTGACACATCAGTTGTCTCGTCAGCTATGAAATATATTGTTGAAATTTAGTCCAAAAAGGAAATTTCTCTTAAATAGCTTCACAGCACACATGTAACATGCAGTAAAGTAAATCATTCTGAATATCTTTAGAGGTACTCTTAAGAACTTTAGATGTACTTAAATGTTCTCTTAAAATATTATACAGCAGAAGTGAAATTAATTAAACCTCTGAATATGCCCGGACTTTTAGATTCAGGTGTTTCATCGTGATCTCTTAGAGCCAGTTCAAATTCACCACAAGACTTAATGTTGTCCATTATTTTACAAAGTACATAACAATTTTTTCTGATCTGATCATTTCGGTGTTCTATATTCCTTCGAAAAGCATCACTGAGTTGTTCCTGGATTTTGTTTTCTCAAGTACTGACAAATCAAGGCACATGTTTATGTGGCTAAGAGAGGACTCATGTTATTTATTTTTTGTGACAATTGCCCTAAATCGGAGACTCCTGTAATGGTCCAACTAGTGCCTTTTCTACTGGCAAACAGTAAACATGGGAACCAATAAAAATGGTTACTAATACTACACCCATATATCCAGTTATTCTTATTATATACATTAGTTTTAAAGGAATGAAAATATTCCTTTTCTTTTACAGTCTGTTTCTGTTTAATATTTAAAATGGGAAGTGGTCAACCGAGTTCCTTTATTTAGCATTTATTTTCAATAGAGAAGAAAAATGCGTTTTTAATCCCTATTCATTTTACCAAATCAATGATCTGAACACGAAAATAAGAAATACCTGAACACTGAAAACACAAAAAACACCAGCAAGCACTTTGGAGGTTATACATGCTTTGGTCAGCTTAAAATCTATATATTAATACGTGAAGAGAAAACTTTGTACCCCTTTTTAAGCATATTGCGCGCACAGAGGAGTGTGAGATTTGGCATAGTTAAAGTTTATATGGAGAAGGAGTGCAGGAAGCTAAAATTTATATATAATATGTGTTACAAATACATTAAATTAAATAAAATAAAACATTCATTTGCACTTGAAAATTCATTTAAACTTTTTCAAACAATGGTAACTGTTAAAAATAAAATAATTTTGTTGCCAGGCAACAATAGTCTGTGGAGTGTATGTCAAGGCAAAAAATCGGTATGAAGAACCATACATGACTTCCATATTCTTAGATTTATTTTTAAATTCATTTTCGAAATGAAATATTACCATAGAAACTACTTCTTTCTACTTACTGCTTCAGCCTTAACCACAGTACTGTGATCACTAACGTATACCACCTCACGTTATCGCACTCGATTTTCACTGATGATGGAAGTCAATGGCATTGCCGAAACGTCTGGTTTTGTAGAAAACATTGGACTACGGCCAAATATCCCGGGAAGGAATTTTAACAAAAACTACTTCTTTGTTGCCGATAACGTTGTACACATATATATAAAAAATATGCATAAAATTAATGGCTTGTATAAGTTAATGATTGATCTCCATTAAGTAGTGCTCAAGTTTCCAAAGTTTTAATATTATGATGTCCGTAATTAAAACATCAGAGCAGGTTTAGTGTGTATGAGGGTTCACCGTGGACAAAAATTTTCAACATTTCCTATTGAGCGTTGCTTAGAATAAATCTGCGAATCTACAGCGTACGTTTCACAGAACAAATACGCGGAAAAGAAGGAGCGCTCCGAAGTCACTCATGGACCCTCAGCATCTTGCAGAGGGTTCATTCCCTAAAGACGAAAAGTCTGTCTATGAATCGTTCCTCTGTAAACACGTGCAGTTACACTGCCCAGCGATCCACAGGAAGCAAATCGCTTTACACGCTGGACACTTTTTCAGCTTGCATGCTTTATGTTGTAATGGGTTCGGCACTTTCCATTTAAAAACCGTGCAAATGTAAGAAAATAAACATGAATGAGGCCAGAAATAACGCGAATTGTGTGTGTGTATGTGTGTGTGTGTGTGTGTGTGTGTGTGTGTGTGTGTGTGTGTGTGTGTGTGTGTGTGTCTTCCCTGCCTTTTTATTGCGGTAGTGATAATAATAAAATGGAAATAATAATAATAATAATTTTGTGGGACATACAGATCTGTCCAAGTTGAAGTTAGAGTTGAAGTAGTAAAGATCGAAATATTTTTTGAAGTAATGTAATGTTGTTTTGAGTTAATGTAATGTTATAGAGTTTTAAGAAGTATTGATGTTGACACAGTAGCAATGGAGAATATATGTAGAATTTTGAGTGATATATTGATGTTTATAATTAATGATGTTATTCTGTTGTATTTGAAGTAAGGTAATGAGATTGAGATTGTGGGGATGGCAATTTTGTAGTAGGGGGTAGTGTAATGTGGGAGTCCGTAACATAATGATAAGTTGGGACGGGATTAGAATCGATTTAGTGGGGTCGGGGCCGCCTTAGGTAGAATCCAGGGGCCAAATAAGGGAATTGAGTTTTGGGGGGGGGAAACACGTATCCTATGTACAAAGGGTTAGAGAGTATTTTTTTATATATATAGAGAGAAGGTGGCGAATTGAGTTCCATGATAAGTTGGGGTTAGAGAGTGTTTTGAGATAGATATTTTGATAGAGATGGGTGTCAGGGTAGTTGAAGGTGTTAGTTGTTAGAGTCAGAGTGAGAAAGATTATATGTGTATGCAGATCAAGTAGTAAATTAAATGAGAATAAATATTTACATCACCCACAGTAAGGGAGAATCAGATTGTTAAATAAAGAGAGAGATTTATGATAAAGAATATAAAATTTTCATTTTTGAAACCAGTGACAGAATTTTGATAGAATTTGGTAATGTAAAATTAAGAATTGTTTATTTTGAATAATTTAAATGGCAATTGGCTTATTGTTTATAATAATATTTTGTTAATTTTAAATATTTTATTTTATTATGTTTTGTGTTTCAAGTTAGATTGTTACAGATGTTGAATGTATTTTCAGAAAGTATACATAACATATGTAGGTCAAGGGTCTTGGACTTGACCTAGTTTCGATCAGCTGATGAGGTCATATACATACTAAGCTTGTGCAGTAGGAAGTCAATTCAATTTGTTTATTTGATCAATTCAAACAAATTTTAAACAAATTATATATATATAAAGGAAACATTTAAATAAAATTAAATTTTTTTCTTGAATTTTAAAATTTTTTGGGAAAATAGATTTTTGAAAAAAAAATTTTGATTTTTCGCCTGCCAGCGAATGAATATTTTAAGTATTGATTATTTTATTATTTGTGTGTTAACCATGTTTATTTTATTGATTTATTTTGTATTGCATTGTATTGTTAGACTCTAAGTGATTACATGTTAGGTTAAGGATATGTTCAATTAGAAGAAATGTTTAACTTAAGTCATTTTAAAGAAAACAGAAAAGAATGAAGAGAATATTTTAGACTTTATTCAAAATTTATGAATTAATTTTATCTGAAAACAACGTGTTGTAATTTAAAGAATTTTTAAAATTTTTGCAATTTTATAATCTATAATGTCAGTGTGTAATGTGAGAGTGTGTGAGCCCAGCATCTGCTAAAGGCAGCCCAGCTTGCATAAAAGGGGAAACATATCGGTGGAGGATCTGGCATAATCTGAGCTAGGGATTGAGGATTTTTTGGGGGTAGCATGTTAGAAGGTGAGGTGTGCCGTGGTACTTGTCTGTTCGATTTTTCGGTGTTGGGATCTCTTATGGAGAAGTCCAGTGATCTCGTTCAGATGCGTCCATGGTCACCAAGCCAGGGGGGTCGTGTACCCATGAGGAATAAGAACAAGGGGGTTGTTGGCACCAGTTCCTCACCGGTCCTCTTCGGGGTTTATCAATGAGATTTCTTCTGTTAGGGACAGCAGAATTCTCATTGAGGGGGTATTGTAACGTGTCCAAAATTGGGTTATTTTGTTTATTACAGTATGGGGTATTCGTATTTTTATTTATTTCATTTTGTGTGGGATTTTATAAATTTATTGTGAAAGTTTTATTTCCCGGCGAACGTTATTTCCATTACAACAGAACACATGGCAAGTGGAACAGTGTTGAAACAAAGCAGAGACGCAGTTTGTGTTGAGTAACTCTGTAAGGAATTCGCGCCACCCTAATTTTCTCAGAACTCTATATATGTGTGGTGACGCCCTCACGTAACATCTCAGGACAGGGCGCTGAAGTGACGCCGCGAAACTCCAACGTCGAGGCCAAAAAATGGCGCTGGAACGAACAGTTTGTAGCACCAACCAGCCAGCTACAGGAAATGTATTTAAGCCCCGCCTACTGCTAGTGACATCAGTGTAGCAGAGGCAAATATCGTCCCCGGTTACCACACATATAACGACTATGTTCCATGCATAGAATGAATCCGCCACAACAAATTCAGCTGAACGACGACGAACATCAGGTGGCAGTGAACCGCCGCTTCCTCCCGCTCGCGGTCCACGTTAACAGTCTACATTAGTCAGAGATGCCATATAGTCCAATAGAAGCCGACTGCAGACACAGACGCTTACAGTTTCGTTTCGGGCCCGGTTGGTCGAGAGTTTCGTAAAATGTAATTAATTCAATAAGACCGACCGGGACCCCATAATTTACTAAACATATCGCCGTCATAAGTTGGTACAGTGAAATGACGACAAAGTGAATTAACGGACATTGAATCGGGGACAAAACACGTGTTCGTACGGAATCGCGGTAGTGGACAGTTTCAATACAAAAAAGGGGATTTTAGTATAAAATGTTAAGGGGTTAAATAAATTTTGTGTGTGTTTGTGTGCGTAAAAAATTGCAGGCTGGGCAGTCTGGAGTGTGTGTGTTTAAAAATGTAAGATAAGTTAGAATAATAGTGGTGGTCATGTAACAAGCAAAAAATCATTTCTGACGAAATATGTCATATACAGTAAAATTTATAACCATTTGAAATAATGCCAAATTAAAAGAAAAGTTAAATTCTCTTCATATAATGTGTAGAATCAATTATTTCAATGACCTTAACACATGCTTGTATCGAACGTAAATGTGATCGAATCCTGGAACCCGGCAGAAGAGATCGTGGAGGTAGGTGGAAATTAAATTGTATTTTGTATTTAATAAATGTTATCAATTATAGAGTATAACATGCTACTCATAACGTTTGCTCCATCATAACTTTGTGAAATTAGTTTTCCCTTATTCTGGCCATTAACATCATGAAGAGTCATTTTAATGCAGTCAGCTAGTGCTACAGCATCATGACCACTTGGATTTACAAATGTCCAAAAACATTCAACAGGTCTGCTGTTTTTTAACACATAATGCAAAATAATTACTGTTTGACACATCAGTTGTCTCGTCAGCTATGAAATATATTGTTGAAATTTAGTCCAAAAAGGAAATTTCTCTTAAATAGCTTCACAGCACACATGTAACATGCAGTAAAGTAAATCATTCTGAATATCTTTAGAGGTACTCTTAAGAACTTTAGATGTACTTAAATGTTCTCTTAAAATATTATACAGCAGAAGTGGAATTAATTAAACCTCTGAATATGCCCGGACTTTTAGATTCAGGTGTTTCATCGTGATCTCTTAGAGCCAGTTCAAATTCACCACAAGACTTAATGTTGTCCATTATTTTACAAAGTACATAACAATTTTTTCTGATCTGATCATTTCGGCGTTCTATATTCCTTCGAAAAGCATCACTGAGTTGTTCCTGGATTTTGTTTTCTCAAGTACTGACAAATCAAGGCACATGTTTATGTGGCTAAGAGAGGACTCATGTTATTTATTTTTTGTGACAATTGCCCTAAATCGGAGACTCCTGTAATGGTCCAACTAGTGCCTTTTCTACTGGCAAACAGTAAACATGGGAACCAATAAAAATGGTTACTAATACTACACCCATATATCCAGTTATTCTTATTATATACATTAGTTTTAAAGGAATGAAAATATTCCTTTTCTTTTACAGTCTGTTTCTGTTTAATATTTAAAATGGGAAGTGGTCAACCGAGTTCCTTTATTTAGCATTTATTTTCAATAGAGAAGAAAAATGCGTTTTTAATCCCTATTCATTTTACCAAATCAATGATCTGAACACGAAAATAAGAAATACCTGAACACTGAAAACACAAAAAACACCAGCAAGCACTTTGGAGGTTATACATGCTTTGGTCAGCTTAAAATCTATATATTAATACGTGAAGAGAAAACTTTGTACCCCTTTTTAAGCATATTGCGCGCACAGAGGAGTGTGAGATTTGGCATAGTTAAAGTTTATATGGAGAAGGAGTGCAGGAAGCTAAAATTTATATATAATATGTGTTACAAATACATTAAATTAAATAAAATAAAACATTCATTTGCACTTGAAAATTCATTTAAACTTTTTCAAACAATGGTAACTGTTAAAAATAAAATAATTTTGTTGCCAGGCAACAATAGTCTGTGGAGTGTATGTCAAGGCAAAAAATCGGTATGAAGAACCATACATGACTTCCATATTCTAAGATTTATTTTTAAAATCATTTTCGAAATGAAATATTACCATAGAAACTACTTCTTTCTACTTACTGCTTCAGCCTTAACCACAGTACTGTGATCACTAACGTATACCACCTCACGTTATCGCACTCGATTTTCACTGATGATGGAAGTCAATGGCATTGCCGAAACGTCTGGTTTTGTAGAAAACATTGGACTACGGCCAAATATCCCGGGAAGGAATTTTAACAAAAACTACTTCTTTGTTGCCGATAACGTTGTACACATATATATAAAAAATATGCATAAAATTAATGGCTTGTATAAGTTAATGATTGATCTCCATTAAGTAGTGCTCAAGTTTCCAAAGTTTTAATATTATGATGTCCGTAATTAAAACATCAGAGCAGGTTTAGTGTGTATGAGGGTTCACCGTGGACAAAAATTTTCAACATTTCCTATTGAGCGTTGCTTAGAATAAATCTGCGAATCTACAGCGTACGTTTCACAGAACAAATACGCGGAAAAGAAGGAGCGCTCCGAAGTCACTCATGGACCCTCAGCATCTTGCAGAGGGTTCATTCCCTAAAGACGAAAAGTCTGTCTATGAATCGTTCCTCTGTAAACACGTGCAGTTACACTGCCCAGCGATCCACAGGAAGCAAATCGCTATACACGCTGGACACTTTTTCAGCTTGCATGCTTTATGTTGTAATGGGTTCGGCACTTTCCATTTAAAAACCGTGCAACTGTAAGAAAATAAACATGAATGAGGCCAGAAATAACGCGAATTGTGTGTGTGTGTGTGTGTGTGTGTGTGTGTGTGTGTGTGTGTGTGTGTGTGTGTGTGTGTGTGTGTGTGTGTGTGTGTGTGTGTGTGTGTCTTCCCTGCCTTTTTATTGCGGTAGTGATAATAATAAAATGGAAATAATAATAATAATAATTTTGTGGGACATACAGATCTGTCCAAGTTGAAGTTAGAGTTGAAGTAGTAAAGATCGAAATATTTTTTGAAGTAATGTAATGTTGTTTTGAGTTAATGTAATGTTATAGAGTTTTAAGAAGTATTGATGTTGACACAGTAGCAATGGAGAATATATGTAGAATTTTGAGTGATATATTGATGTTTATAATTAATGATGTTATTCTGTTGTATTTGAAGTAAGGTAATGAGATTGAGATTGTGGGGATGGCAATTTTGTAGTAGGGGGTAGTGTAATGTGGGAGTCCGTAACATAATGATAAGTTGGGACGGGATTAGAATCGATTTAGTGGGGTCGGGGCCGCCTTAGGTAGAATCCAGGGGCCAAATAAGGGAATTGAGTTTTGGGGGGGGGGGACACGTATCCTATGT
The DNA here is from genome assembly GCA_034769895.1 of Magicicada septendecula. Taxonomy (NCBI): domain Eukaryota; kingdom Metazoa; phylum Arthropoda; class Insecta; order Hemiptera; family Cicadidae; genus Magicicada; species Magicicada septendecula. The sequence continues at coordinate 537,194,868 of CM068368.1, forward strand.
ACAAAGGGTTAGAGAGTATTTTTTTATATATATAGAGAGAAGGTGGCGAATTGAGTTCCATGATAAGTTGGGGTTAGAGAGTGTTTTGAGATAGATATTTTGATAGAGATGGGTGTCAGGGTAGTTGAAGGTGTTAGTTGTTAGAGTCAGAGTGAGAAAGATTATATGTGTATGCAGATCAAGTAGTAAATTAAATGAGAATAAATATTTACATCACCCACAGTAAGGGAGAATCAGATTGTTAAATAAAGAGAGAGATTTATGATAAAGAATATAAAATTTTCATTTTTGAAACCAGTGACAGAATTTTGATAGAATTTGGTAATGTAAAATTAAGAATTGTTTATTTTGAATAATTTAAATGGCAATTGGCTTATTGTTTATAATAATATTTTGTTAATTTTAAATATTTTATTTTATTATGTTTTGTGTTTCAAGTTAGATTGTTACAGATGTTGAATGTATTTTCAGAAAGTATACATAACATATGTAGGTCAAGGGTCTTGGACTTGACCTAGTTTCGATCAGCTGATGAGGTCATATACATACTAAGCTTGTGCAGTAGGAAGTCAATTCAATTTGTTTATTTGATCAATTCAAACAAATTTTAAACAAATTATATATATATATATAAAGGAAACATTTAAATAAAATTAAATTTTTTTCTTGAATTTTAAAATTTTTTGGGAAAATTGATTTTTGAAAAAAAAAATTTTGATTTTTCGCCTGCCAGCGAATGAATATTTTAAGTATTGATTATTTTATTATTTGTGTGTTAACCATGTTTATTTTATTGATTTATTTTGTATTGCATTGTATTGTTAGACTCTAAGTGATTACATGTTAGGTTAAGGATATGTTCAATTAGAAGAAATGTTTAACTTAAGTCATTTTAAAGAAAACAGAAAAGAATGAAGAGAATATTTTAGACTTTATTCAAAATTTATGAATTAATTTTATCTGAAAACAACGTGTTGTAATTTAAAGAATTTTTAAAATTTTTGCAATTTTATAATCTATAATGTCAGTGTGTAATGTGAGAGTGTGTGAGCCCAGCATCTGCTAAAGGCAGCCCAGCTTGCATAAAAGGGGAAACATATCGGTGGAGGATCTGGCATAATCTGAGCTAGGGATTGAGGATTTTTTGGGGGTAGCATGTTAGAAGGTGAGGTGTGCCGTGGTACTTGTCTGTTCGGTTTTTCGGTGTTGGGATCTCTTATGGAGAAGTCCAGTGATCTCGTTCAGATGCGTCCATGGTCACCAAGCCAGGGGGGTCGTGTACCCATGAGGAATAAGAACAAGGGGGTTGTTGGCACCAGTTCCTCACCGGTCCTCTTCGGGGTTTATCAATGAGATTTCTTCTGTTAGGGACAGCAGAATTCTCATTGAGGGGGTATTGTAACGTGTCCAAAATTGGGTTATTTTGTTTATTACAGTATGGGGTATTCGTATTTTTATTTATTTCATTTTGTGTGGGATTTTATAAATTTATTGTGAAAGTTTTATTTCCCGGCGAACGTTATTTCCATTACAACAGAACACATGGCAAGTGGAACAGTGTTGAAACAAAGCAGAGACGCAGTTTGTGTTGAGTAACTCTGTAAGGAATTCGCGCCACCCTAATTTTCTCAGAACTCTATATATGTGTGGTGACGCCCTCACGTAACATCTCAGGACAGGGCGCTGAAGTGACGCCGCGAAACTCCAACGTCGAGGCCAAAAAATGGCGCTGGAACGAACAGTTTGTAGCACCAACCAGCCAGCTACAGGAAATGTATTTAAGCCCCGCCTACTGCTAGTGACATCAGTGTAGCAGAGGCAAATATCGTCCCCGGTTACCACACATATAACGACTATGTTCCATGCATAGAATGAATCCGCTACAACAAATTCAGCTGAACGACGACGAACATCAGGTGGCAGTGAACCGCCGCTTCCTCCCGCTCGCGGTCCACGTTAACAGTCTACATTAGTCAGAGATGCCATATAGTCCAATAGAAGCCGACTGCAGACACAGACGCTTACAGTTTCGTTTCGGGCCCGGTTGGTCGAGAGTTTCGTAAAATGTAATTAATTCAATAAGACCGACCGGGACCCCAGAATTTACTAAACATATCGCCGTCATAAGTTGGTACAGTGAAATGACGACAAAGTGAATTAACGGACATTGAATCGGGGACAAAACACGTGTTCGTACGGAATCGCGGTAGTGGACAGTTTCAATATAAAAAAGGGGATTTTAGTATAAAATGTTAAGGGGTTAAATAAATTTTGTGTGTGTTTGTGTGCGTAAAAAATTGCAGGCTGGGCAGTCTGGAGTGTGTGTGTTTAAAAATGTAAGATAAGTTAGAATAATAGTGGTGGTCATGTAACAAGCAAAAAATCATTTCTGACGAAATATGTCATATACAGTAAAATTTATAACCATTTGAAATAATGCCAAATTAAAAGAAAAGTTAAATTCTCTTCATATAATGTGTAGAATCAATTATTTCAATGACCTTAACACATGCTTGTATCGAACGTAAATGTGATCGAATCCTGGAACCCGGCAGAAGAGATCGTGGAGGTAGGTGGAAATTAAATTGTATTTTGTATTTAATAAATGTTATCAATTATAGAGTATAACATGCTACTCATAACGTTTGCTCCATCATAACTTTGTGAAATTAGTTTTCCCTTATTCTGGCCATTAACATCATGAAGAGTCATTTTAATGCAGTCAGCTAGTGCTACAGCATCATGACCACTTGGATTTACAAATGTCCAAAAACATTCAACAGGTCTGCTGTTTTTTAACACATAATGCAAAATAATTACTGTTTGACACATCAGTTGTCTCGTCAGCTATGAAATATATTGTTGAAATTTAGTCCAAAAAGGAAATTTCTCTTAAATAGCTTCACAGCACACATGTAACATGCAGTAAAGTAAATCATTCTGAATATCTTTAGAGGTACTCTTAAGAACTTTAGATGTACTTAAATGTTCTCTTAAAATATTATACAGCAGAAGTGAAATTAATTAAACCTCTGAATATGCCCGGACTTTTAGATTCAGGTGTTTCATCGTGATCTCTTAGAGCCAGTTCAAATTCACCACAAGACTTAATGTTGTCCATTATTTTACAAAGTACATAACAATTTTTTCTGATCTGATCATTTCGGCGTTCTATATTCCTTCGAAAAGCATCACTGAGTTGTTCCTGAATTTTGTTTTCTCAAGTACTGACAAATCAAGGCACATGTTTATGTGGCTAAGAGAGGACTCATGTTATTTATTTTTTGTGACAATTGCCCTAAATCGGAGACTCCTGTAATGGTCCAACTAGTGCCTTTTCTACTGGCAAACAGTAAACATGGGAACCAATAAAAATGGTTACTAATACTACACCCATATATCCAGTTATTCTTATTATATACATTAGTTTTAAAGGAATGAAAATATTCCTTTTCTTTTACAGTCTGTTTCTGTTTAATATTTAAAATGGGAAGTGGTCAACCGAGTTCCTTTATTTAGCATTTATTTTCAATAGAGAAGAAAAATGCGTTTTTAATCCCTATTCATTTTACCAAATCAATGATCTGAACACGAAAATAAGAAATACCTGAACACTGAAAACACAAAAAACACCAGCAAGCACTTTGGAGGTTATACATGCTTTGGTCAGCTTAAAATCTATATATTAATACGTGAAGAGAAAACTTTGTACCCCTTTTTAAGCATATTGCGCGCACAGAGGAGTGTGAGATTTGGCATAGTTAAAGTTTATATGGAGAAGGAGTGCAGGAAGCTAAAATTTATATATAATATGTGTTACAAATACATTAAATTAAATAAAATAAAACATTCATTTGCACTTGAAAATTCATTTAAACTTTTTCAAACAATGGTAACTGTTAAAAATAAAATAATTTTGTTGCCAGGCAACAATAGTCTGTGGAGTGTATGTCAAGGCAAAAAATCGGTATGAAGAACCATACATGACTTCCATATTCTAAGATTTATTTTTAAAATCATTTTCGAAATGAAATATTACCATAGAAACTACTTCTTTCTACTTACTGCTTCAGCCTTAACCACAGTACTGTGATCACTAACGTATACCACCTCACGTTATCGCACTCGATTTTCACTGATGATGGAAGTCAATGGCATTGCCGAAACGTCTGGTTTTGTAGAAAACATTGGACTACGGCCAAATATCCCGGGAAGGAATTTTAACAAAAACTACTTCTTTGTTGCCGATAACGTTGTACACATATATATAAAAAATATGCATAAAATTAATGGCTTGTATAAGTTAATGATTGATCTCCATTAAGTAGTGCTCAAGTTTCCAAAGTTTTAATATTATGATGTCCGTAATTAAAACATCAGAGCAGGTTTAGTGTATATGAGGGTTCACCGTGGACAAAAATTTTCAACATTTCCTATTGAGCGTTGCTTAGAATAAATCTGCGAATCTACAGCGTACGTTTCACAGAACAAATACGCGGAAAAGAAGGAGCGCTCCGAAGTCACTCATGGACCCTCAGCATCTTGCAGAGGGTTCATTCCCTAAAGACGAGAAGTCTGTCTATGAATCGTTCCTCTGTAAACACGTGCAGTTACACTGCCCAGCGATCCACAGGAAGCAAATCGCTATACACGCTGGACACTTTTTCGGCTTGCATGCTTTATGTTGTAATGGGTTCGGCACTTTCCATTTAAAAACCGTGCAAATGTAAGAAAATAAACATGAATGAGGCCAGAAATAACGTGAATTGTGTATGTGTGTGTGTGTGTGTGTGTGTCTTCCCTGCCTTTTTATTGCGGTAGTGATAATATTAAAATGGAAATAATAATAATAATAATTTTGTGGGACATACAGATCTGTCCAAGTTGAAGTTAGAGTTGAAGTAGTAAAGATCGAAATATTTTTTGAAGTAATGTAATGTTGTTTTGAGTTAATGTAATGTTATAGAGTTTTAAGAAGTATTGATGTTGACACAGTAGCAATGGAGAATATATGTAGAATTTTGAGTGATATATTGATGTTTATAATTAATGATGTTATTCTGTTGTATTTGAAGTAAGGTAATGAGATTGAGATTGTGGGGATGGCAATTTTGTAGTAGGGGGTAGTGTAATGTGGGAGTCCGTAACATAATGATAAGTTGGGACGGTATTAGAATCGATTTAGTGGGGTCGGGGCCGCCTTAGGTAGAATCCAGGGGCCAAATAAGGGAATTGAGTTTTTGGGGGGGGGAACACGTATCCTATGTACAAAGGGTTAGAGAGTATTTTTTTATATATATATAGAGAGAAGGTGGCGAATTGAGTTCAATGATAAGTTGGGGTTAGAGAGTGTTTTGAGATAGATATTTTGATAGAGATGGGTGTCAGGGTAGTTGAAGGTGTTAGTTGTTAGAGTCAGAGTGAGAAAGATTATATGTGTATGCAGATCAAGTAGTAAATTAAATGAGAATAAATATTTACATCACCCACAGTAAGGGAGAATCAGATTGTTAAATAAAGAGAGAGATTTATGATAAAGAATATAAAATTTTCATTTTTGAAACCAGTGACAGAATTTTGATAGAATTTGGTAATGTAAAATTAAGAATTGTTTATTTTGAATAATTTAAATGGCAATTGGCTTATTGTTTATAATAATATTTTGTTAATTTTAAATATTTTATTTTATTATGTTTTGTGTTTCAAGTTAGATTGTTACAGATGTTGAATGTATTTTCAGAAAGTATACATAACATATGTAGGTCAAGGGTCTTGGACTTGACCTAGTTTCGATCAGCTGATGAGGTCATATACATACTAAGCTTGTGCAGTAGGAAGTCAATTCAATTTGTTTATTTGATCAATTCAAACAAATTTTAAACAAATTATATATATATAAAGGAAACATGTAAATAAAATTAAATTTTTTTCTTGAATTTTAAAATTTTTTGGGAAATAGATTTTTGAAAAAAAAAATCTTGATTTTTCGCCTGCCAGCGAATGAATATTTTAAGTATTGATTATTTTATTATTTGTGTGTTAACCATGTTTATTTTATTGATTTATTTTGTATTGCATTGTATTGTTAGACTCTAAGTGATTACATGTTAGGTTAAGGATATGTTCAATTAGAAGAAATGTTTAACTTAAGTCATTTTAAAGAAAACAGAAAAGAATGAAGAGAATATTTTAGACTTTATTCAAAATTTATGAATTAATTTTATCTGAAAACAACGTGTTGTAATTTAAAGAATTTTTAAAATTTTTGCAATTTTATAATCTATAATGTCAGTGTGTAATGTGAGAGTGTGTGAGCCCAGCATCTGCTAAAGGCAGCCCAGCTTGCATAAAAGGGGAAACATATCGGTGGAGGATATGGCATAATCTGAGCTAGGGATTGAGGATTTTTTGGGGGTAGCATGTTAGAAGGTGAGGTGTGCCGTGGTACTTGTCTGTTCGATTTTTCGGTGTTGGGATCTCTTATGGAGAAGTCCAGTGATCTCGTTCAGATGCGTCCATGGTCACCAAGCCAGGGGGGTCGTGTACCCATGAGGAATAAGAACAAGGGGGTTGTTGGCACCAGTTCCTCACCAGTCCTCTTCGGGGTTTATCAATGAGATTTCTTCTGTTAGGGACAGCAGAATTCTCATTGAGGGGGTATTGTAACGTGTCCAAAATTGGGTTATTTTGTTTATTACAGTATGGGGTATTCGTATTTTTATTTATTTCATTTTGTGTGGGATTTTATAAATTTATTGTGAAAGTTTTATTTCCCGGCGAACGTTATTTCCATTACAACAGAACACATGGCAAGTGGAACAGTGTTGAAACAAAGCAGAGACGCAGTTTGTGTTGAGTAACTCGGTAAGGAATTCGCGCCACCCTAATTTTCTCAGAACTCTATATATGTGTGGCGACGCCCTCACGTAACATCTCAGGACGGGGCGCTGAAGTGACGCCGCGAAACTCCAACGTCGAGGCCAAAAAATGGCGCTGGAACGAACAGTTTGTAGCACCAACCAGCCAGCTACAGGAAATGTATTTAAGCCCCGCCTACTGCTAGTGACATCAGTGTAGCAGAGGCAAATATCGTCCCCGGTTACCACACATATAACGACTATGTTCCATGCATAGAATGAATCCGCCACAACAAATTCAGCTGAACGACGACGAACATCAGGTGGCAGTGAACCGCCGCTTCCTCCCGCTCGCGGTCCACGTTAACAGTCTACATTAGTCAGAGATGCCATATAGTCCAATAGAAGCCGACTGCAGACACAGACGCTTACAGTTTCGTTTCGGGCCCGGTTGGTCGAGAGTTTCGTAAAATGTAATTAATTCAATAAGACCGACCGGGACCCCAGAATTTACTAAACATATCGCCGTCATAAGTTGGTACAGTGAAATGACGACAAAGTGAATTAACGGACATTGAATCGGGGACAAAACACGTGTTCGTACGGAATCGCGGTAGTGGACAGTTTCAATACAAAAAAGGGGATTTTAGTATAAAATGTTAAGGGGTTAAATAAATTTTGTGTGTGTTTGTGTGCGTAAAAAATTGCAGGCTGGGCAGTCTGGAGTGTGTGTGTTTAAAAATGTAAGATAAGTTAGAATAATAGTGGTGGTCATGTAACAAGCAAAAAATCATTTCTGACGAAATATGTCATATACAGTAAAATTTATAACCATTTGAAATAATGCCAAATTAAAAGAAAAGTTAAATTCTCTTCATATAATGTGTAGAATAAATTATTTCAATGACCTTAACACATGCTTGTATCGAACGTAAATGTGATCGAATCCTGGAACCCGGCAGAAGAGATCGTGGAGGTAGGTGGAAATTAAATTGTATTTTGTATTTAATAAATGTTATCAATTATAGAGTATAACATGCTACTCATAACGTTTGCTCCATCATAACTTTGTGAAATTAGTTTTCCCTTATTCTGGCCATTAACATCATGAAGAGTCATTTTAATGCAGTCAGCTAGTGCTACAGCATCATGACCACTTGGATTTACAAATGTCCAAAAACATTCAACAGGTCTGCTGTTTTTTAACACATAATGCAAAATAATTACTGTTTGACACATCAGTTGTCTCGTCAGCTATGAAATATATTGTTGAAATTTAGTCCAAAAAGGAAATTTCTCTTAAATAGCTTCACAGCACACATGTAACATGCAGTAAAGTAAATCATTCTGAATATCTTTAGAGGTACTCTTAAGAACTTTAGATGTACTTAAATGTTCTCTTAAAATATTATACAGCAGAAGTGAAATTAATTAAACCTCTGAATATGCCCGGACTTTTAGATTCAGGTGTTTCATCGTGATCTCTTAGAGCCAGTTCAAATTCACCACAAGACTTAATGTTGTCCATTATTTTACAAAGTACATAACAATTTTTTCTGATCTGATCATTTCGGCGTTCTATATTCCTTCGAAAAGCATCACTGAGTTGTTCCTGGATTTTGTTTTCTCAAGTACTGACAAATCAAGGCACATGTTTATGTGGCTAAGAGAGGACTCATGTTATTTATTTTTTGTGACAATTGCCCTAAATCGGAGACTCCTGTAATGGTCCAACTAGTGCCTTTTCTACTGGCAAACAGTAAACATGGGAACCAATAAAAATGGTTACTAATACTACACCCATATATCCAGTTATTCTTATTATATACATTAGTTTTAAAGGAATGAAAATATTCCTTTTCTTTTACAGTCTGTTTCTGTTTAATATTTAAAATGGGAAGTGGTCAACCGAGTTCCTTTATTTAGCATTTATTTTCAATAGAGAAGAAAAATGCGTTTTTAATCCCTATTCATTTTACCAAATCAATGATCTGAACACGAAAATAAGAAATACCTGAACACTGAAAACACAAAAAACACCAGCAAGCACTTTGGAGGTTATACATGCTTTGGTCAGCTTAAAATCTATATATTAATACGTGAAGAGAAAACTTTGTACCCCTTTTTAAGCATATTGCGCGCACAGAGGAGTGTGAGATTTGGCATAGTTAAAGTTTATATGGAGAAGGAGTGCAGGAAGCTAAAATTTATATATAATATGTGTTACAAATACATTAAATTAAATAAAATAAAACATTCATTTGCACTTGAAAATTCATTTAAACTTTTTCAAACAATGGTAACTGTTAAAAATAAAATAATTTTGTTGCCAGGCAACAATAGTCTGTGGAGTGTATGTCAAGGCAAAAAATCGGTATGAAGAACCATACATGACTTCCATATTCTAAGATTTATTTTTAAAATCATTTTCGAAATGAAATATTACCATAGAAACTACTTCTTTCTACTTACTGCTTCAGCCTTAACCACAGTACTGTGATCACTAACGTATACCACCTCACGTTATCGCACTCGATTTTCACTGATGATGGAAGTCAATGGCATTGCCGAAACGTCTGGTTTTGTAGAAAACATTGGACTACGGCCAAATATCCCGGGAAGGAATTTTAACAAAAACTACTTCTTTGTTGCCGATAACGTTGTACACATATATATAAAAAATATGCATAAAATTAATGGCTTGTATAAGTTAATGATTGATCTCCATTAAGTAGTGCTCAAGTTTCCAAAGTTTTAATATTATGATGTCCGTAATTAAAACATCAGAGCAGGTTTAGTGTGTATGAGGGTTCACCGTGGACAAAAATTTTCAACATTTCCTATTGAGCGTTGCTTAGAATAAATCTGCGAATCTACAGCGTACGTTTCACAGAACAAATATGCGGAAAAGAAGGAGCGCTCCGAAGTCACTCATGGACCCTCAGCATCTTGCAGAGGGTTCATTCCCTAAAGACGAAAAGTCTGTCTATGAATCGTTCCTCTGTAAACACGTGCAGTTACACTGCCCAGCGATCCACAGGAAGCAAATCGCTATACACGCTGGACACTTTTTCGGCTTGCATGCTTTATGTTGTAATGGGTTCGGCACTTTCCATTTAAAAACCGTGCAAATGTAAGAAAATAAACATGAATGAGGCCAGAAATAACGCGAATTGTGTATGTGTGTGTGTGTGTGTGTCTTCCCTACCTTTTTATTGCGGTAGTGATAATATTAAAATGGAAATAATAATAATAATAATTTTGTGGGACATACAGATCTGTCCAAGTTGAAGTTAGAGTTGAAGTAGTAAAGATCGAAATATTTTTTGAAGTAATGTAATGTTGTTTTGAGTTAATGTAATGTTATAGAGTTTTAAGAAGTATTGATGTTGACACAGTAGCAATGGAGAATATATGTAGAATTTTGAGTGATATATTGATGTTTATAATTAATGATGTTATTCTGTTGTATTTGAAGTAAGGTAATGAGATTGAGATTGTGGGGATGGCAATTTTGTAGTAGGGGGTAGTGTAATGTGGGAGTCCGTAACATAATGATAAGTTGGGACGGTATTAGAATCGATTTAGTGGGGTCGGGGCCGCCTTAGGTAGAATCCAGGGGCCAAATAAGGGAATTGAGTTTTTGGGGGGGGGAAACACGTATCCTATGTACAAAGGGTTAGAGAGTATTTTTTTATATATATAGAGAGAAGGTGGCGAATTGAGTTCCATGATAAGTTGGGGTTAGAGAGTGTTTTGAGATAGATATTTTGATAGAGATGGGTGTCAGGGTAGTTGAAGGTGTTAGTTGTTAGAGTCAGAGTGAGAAAGATTATATGTGTATGCAGATCAAGTAGTAAATTAAATGAGAATAAATATTTACATCACCCACAGTAAGGGAGAATCAGATTGTTAAATAAAGAGAGAGATTTATGATAAAGAATATAAAATTTTCATTTTTGAAACCAGTGACAGAATTTTGATAGAATTTGGTAATGTAAAATTAAGAATTGTTTATTTTGAATAATTTAAATGGCAATTGGCTTATTGTTTATAATAATATTTTGTTAATTTTAAATATTTTATTTTATTATGTTTTGTGTTTCAAGTTAGATTGTTACAGATGTTGAATGTATTTTCAGAAAGTATACATAACATATGTAGGTCAAGGGTCTTGGACTTGACCTAGTTTCGATCAGCTGATGAGGTCATATACATACTAAGCTTGTGCAGTAGGAAGTCAATTCAATTTGTTTATTTGATCAATTCAAACAAATTTTAAACAAATTATATATATATAAAGGAAACATTTAAATAAAATTAAATTTTTTTCTTGAATTTTAAAATTTTTTGGGAAATAGATTTTTGAAAAAAAAAATCTTGATTTTTCGCCTGCCAGCGAATGAATATTTTAAGTATTGATTATTTTATTATTTGTGTGTTAACCATGTTTATTTTATTGATTTATTTTGTATTGCATTGTATTGTTAGACTCTAAGTGATTACATGCTAGGTTAAGGATATGTTCAATTAGAAGAAATGTTTAACTTAAGTCATTTTAAAGAAAACAGAAAAGAATGAAGAGAATATTTTAGACTTTATTCAAAATTTATGAATTAATTTTATCTGAAAACAACGTGTTGTAATTTAAAGAATTTTTAAAATTTTTGCAATTTTATAATCTATAATGTCAGTGTGTAATGTGAGAGTGTGTGAGCCCAGCATCTGCTAAAGGCAGCCCAGCTTGCATAAAAGGGGAAACATATCGGTGGAGGATCTGGCATAATCTGAGCTAGGGATTGAGGATTTTTTGGGGGTAGCATGTTAGAAGGTGAGGTGTGCCGTGGTACTTGTCTGTTCGATTTTTCGGTGTTGAGATCTCTTATGGAGAAGTCCAGTGATCTCGTTCAGATGCGTCCATGGTCACCAAGCCAGGGGGGTCGTGTACCCATGAGGAATAAGAACAAGGGGGTTGTTGGCACCAGTTCCTCACCAGTCCTCTTCGGGGTTTATCAATGAGATTTCTTCTGTTAGGGACAGCAGAATTCTCATTGAGGGGGTATTGTAACGTGTCCAAAATTGGGTTATTTTGTTTATTACAGTATGGGGTATTCGTATTTTTATTTATTTCATTTTGTGTGGGATTTTATAAATTTATTGTGAAAGTTTTATTTCCCGGCGAACGTTATTTCCATTACAACAGAACACATGGCAAGTGGAACAGTGTTGAAACAAAGCAGAGACGCAGTTTGTGTTGAGTAACTCGGTAAGGAATTCGCGCCACCCTAATTTTCTCAGAACTCTATATATGTGTGGCGACGCCCTCACGTAACATCTCAGGACGGGGCGCTGAAGTGACGCCGCGAAACTCCAACGTCGAGGCCAAAAAATGGCGCTGGAACGAACAGTTTGTAGCACCAACCAGCCAGCTACAGGAAATGTATTTAAGCCCCGCCTACTGCTAGTGACATCAGTGTAGCAGAGGCAAATATCGTCCCCGGTTACCACACATATAACGACTATGTTCCATGCATAGAATGAATCCGCCACAACAAATTCAGCTGAACGACGACGAACATCAGGTGGCAGTGAACCGCCGCTTCCTCCCGCTCGCGGTCCACGTTAACAGTCTACATTAGTCAGAGACGCCATATAGTCCAATAGAAGCCGACTGCAGACACAGACGCTTACAGTTTCGTTTCGGGCCCGGTTGGTCGAGAGTTTCGTAAAATGTAATTAATTCAATAAGACCGACCGGGACCCCAGAATTTACTAAACATATCGCCGTCATAAGTTGGTACAGTGAAATGACGACAAAGTGAATTAACGGACATTGAATCGGGGACAAAACACGTGTTCGTACGGAATCGCGGTAGTGGACAGTTTCAATACAAAAAAGGGGATTTTAGTATAAAATGTTAAGGGGTTAAATAAATTTTGTGTGTGTTTGTGTGCGTAAAAAATTGCAGGCTGGGCAGTCTGGAGTGTGTGTGTTTAAAAATGTAAGATAAGTTAGAATAATAGTGGTGGTCATGTAACAAGCAAAAAATCATTTCTGACGAAATATGTCATATACAGTAAAATTTATAACCATTTGAAATAATGCCAAATTAAAAGAAAAGTTAAATTCTCTTCATATAATGTGTAGAATCAATTATTTCAATGACCTTAACACATGCTTGTATCGAACGTAAATGTGATCGAATCCTGGAACCCGGCAGAAGAGATCGTGGAGGTAGGTGGAAATTAAATTGTATTTTGTATTTAATAAATGTTATCAATTATAGAGTATAACATGCTACTCATAACGTTTGCTCCATCATAACTTTGTGAAATTAGTTTTCCCTTATTCTGGCCATTAACATCATGAAGAGTCATTTTAATGCAGTCAGCTAGTGCTACAGCATCATGACCACTTGGATTTACAAATGTCCAAAAACATTCAACAGGTCTGCTGTTTTTTAACACATAATGCAAAATAATTACTGTTTGACACATCAGTTGTCTCGTCAGCTATGAAATATATTGTTGAAATTTAGTCCAAAAAGGAAATTTCTCTTAAATAGCTTCACAGCACACATGTAACATGCAGTAAAGTAAATCATTCTGAATATCTTTAGAGGTACTCTTAAGAACTTTAGATGTACTTAAATGTTCTCTTAAAATATTATACAGCAGAAGTGAAATTAATTAAACCTCTGAATATGCCTGGACTTTTAGATTCAGGTGTTTCATCGTGATCTCTTAGAGCCAGTTCAAATTCACCACAAGACTTAATGTTGTCCATTATTTTACAAAGTACATAACAATTTTTTCTGATCTGATCATTTCGGCGTTCTATATTCCTTCGAAAAGCATCACTGAGTTGTTCCTGGATTTTGTTTTCTCAAGTACTGACAAATCAAGGCACATGTTTATGTGGCTAAGAGAGGACTCATGTTATTTATTTTTTGTGACAATTGCCCTAAATCGGAGACTCCTGTAGTGGTCCAACTAGTGCCTTTTCTACTGGCAAACAGTAAACTTGGGAACCAATGAAAATGGTTACTAATACTACACCCATATATCCAGTTATTCTTATTATATACATTAGTTTTAAAGGAATGAAAATATTCCTTTTCTTTTACAGTCTGTTTCTGTTTAATATTTAAAATGGGAAGTGGTCAACCGAGTTCCTTTATTTAGCATTTATTTTCAATAGAGAAGAAAAATGCGTTTTTAATCCCTATTCATTTTACCAAATCAATGATCTGAACACGAAAATAAGAAATACCTGAACACTGAAAACACAAAAAACACCAGCAAGCACTTTGGAGGTTATACATGCTTTGGTCAGCTTAAAATCTATATATTAATACGTGAAGAGAAAACTTTGTACCCCTTTTTAAGCATATTGCGCGCACAGAGGAGTGTGAGATTTGGCATAGTTAAAGTTTATATGGAGAAGGAGTGCAGGAAGCTAAAATTTATATATAATATGTGTTACAAATACATTAAATTAAATAAAATAAAACATTCATTTGCACTTGAAAATTCATTTAAACTTTTTCAAACAATGGTAACTGTTAAAAATAAAATAATTTTGTTGCCAGGCAACAATAGTCTGTGGAGTGTATGTCAAGGCAAAAAATCGGTATGGAGAACCATACATGACTTCCATATTCTAAGATTTATTTTTAAAATCATTTTCGAAATGAAATATTACCATAGAAACTACTTCTTTCTACTTACTGCTTCAGCCTTAACCACAGTACTGTGATCACTAACGTATACCACCTCATGTTATCGCACTCGATTTTCACTGATGATGGAAGTCAATGGCATTGCCGAAACGTCTGGTTTTGTAGAAAACATTGGACTACGGCCAAATATCCCGGGAAAGAATTTTAACAAAAACTACTTCTTTGTTGCCGATAACGTTGTACACATATATATAAAAAATATGCATAAAATTAATGGCTTGTATAAGTTAATGATTGATCTCCATTAAGTAGTGCTCAAGTTTCCAAAGTTTTAATATTATGATGTCCGTAATTAAAACATCAGAGCAGGTTTAGTGTGTATGAGGGTTCACCGTGGACAAAAATTTTCAACATTTCCTATTGAGCGTTGCTTAGAATAAATCTGCGAATCTACAGTGTACGTTTCACAGAACAAATACGCGGAAAAGAAGGAGCGCTCCGAAGTCACTCATGGACCCTCAGCATCTTGCAGAGGGTTCATTCCCTAAAGACGAAAAGTCTGTCTATGAATCGTTCCTCTGTAAACACGTGCAGTTACACTGCCCAGCGATCCACAGGAAGCAAATCGCTATACACGCTGGACACTTTTTCGGCTTGCATGCTTTATGTTGGTATGGGTTCGGCACTTTCCATTTAAAAACCGTGCAAATGTAAGAAAATAAACATGAATGAGGCCAGAAATAACGCGAATTGTGTGTGTGTGTGTGTGTGTGTGTGTGTGTGTGTGTGTGTGTGTGTGTGTGTGTGTGTGTGTGTGTGTGTGTGTGTGTGTGTGTGTGTGTGTGTGTGTGTGTGTGTGTGTGTCTTCCCTGCCTTTTTATTGCGGTAGTGATAATAATAAAATGGAAACGTAAACAGTACATAACTGAGATATGCTTGCCTGCCACGCACGATATATTTTCTCTTATACATGACTAGCAGAATACCCGTGCTTCGCTACGGAGTTTCACGTTGTACGTAATGAAAATGTTAGTTTAATTAATAAAGTTTAATTAAAGTAGGCTTCTTAAAAATAAATAGCTGTTGCCCACAACTTCGTTCACGTGGTCTTCAATTTAATGCGATAATATATTTAGAACAGAATCTATTCTATTGGGTTGCCATAGTAACCAGATCTAATAGTTTTTTAAGACCGCAAAGGACCCCCCAGAGGATCGTTTCAAAAGAAACACCTGTCCTATGTTGGTTCTCTCGTTGTGTAAAATATTTGTGCCAAGTTTGGTTGAAATCGGTCCAATGGTTTAGGTGGAGACGTGGAAGACCCCAAAGGACCCCCCCCCCCAAAGGATCGTATCGAAAAAAACACTTGTCCTATGTTGGTTCTCCCTTTGCGTAAAATATTTGTGCCAAGTTTGGTTGAAATCAGTACAGTGGTTTAGGAGGAGATGTGGAAGAAACCTTCGCGGACGTGCGCACAACAACTCACCGAAGTTTCATCACAATCGGATGAATGGTATAGGAACGCATACGGGACAAACAAAGAAACATTCATTTTTATATATAAGATGTAAACTATACGACTTACTTCACATAAACCGTGATAGCTAAGCTAATGTACAACATATATGTATTAATTATACACATAAATGTTCCTCGATAGACACTCTATCTATTGGCGAAAACTTGAATAAAATCCGTTCAGTACTTCCTGAGATTAGCGATTTCAAATACAGAGAGAAAACGGACCAACTTTACTTTATACTATGTACAGATTTACATTAAAATGAAAAAATTATAATTTTATTGCCTGGCAACAAAATTATTTTATTTTTAACAATTACCATTGTTTGAAAAAGTTTAAATGAATTTTCAAGTACTTTACTCTTGTTAAAACGTAAAAGGTTGCAGGTAAACTACCCCTTCCCCTTAACCAATCTTCACCAAAATCAAAAGGCCTTGAGACCTCTACAATTCAGGGACGTATGCACAAAATTATTTGATTCTGTTTGAATTTGCAGCTGTTATCGTTTGCCATAGAAAATACGCTTGACAAAAAAACGTTGCAGGTAAACTACCCCTTCCCCTCAACCAATCTTCACCAAAAACAATAGGTCTTGAGTACTCTACAAATCAGGGCTGTATACAGAAAATTATTTGATTCTGTTTGAATTTGCGGCTGTTATCGTTTGCCATAGAAAATACCCTTGTTAAAAAAACGTTGTAGGTAAACTACCCCTTTCCCTTAACCGATCTTCACCAAAAACAATAGGTCTTGAGAACTCTACAATTTAGGGCTGTATGCAAATAATCTTTTGATTCTGTTTGAATTTGCGGCTGTTATCGTTTGCCATAGGAAATACCCTTGTTAAAACATAAAATGTTACAGGTAAACTACCCCTTTCCCTTAACCGATCTTCACCAAAAACAATAGGTCTTGAGAACTCTACAATTCAGGGCTGTATGCGAAACATTATTTGATTCTGTTTGAATTTGCGGCTGTTATCGTTTGCCAAAAAAAAAAAAATTTCCCTTGATAAAAAAAAACCGTTGCCTACCCCTTTCCCTCAGCCGATCTTCACCAAAAACAATAGGTCGTGAGTACTCTACAAATCAGGGCTGCATGCAAAAAATTATTTGATTCTGTTTGAATTTGCGGCAGTTATCGTTTGCCATAGAAAAAAAATCTACAGACAGACACACAGACATACAGACAGACACACACACAGACACTTTTCGGAAAACGATTTTTTTTCATGTTTTGAGTGTAGTAGAATCAGAATCTGCAATAATCTCGAACACGATTTTTTTTGCCATCACCATACTTCCATTCCTTAAGGAATATGGAAGTAAAAAGCGTTTATTTTATATTTTGTATATTAGATATCTGTGTTTTATATATTAATGTGCAGTTGAAAGTGAAATACAGCTTGCTTAATATACACCTGTTGCAAAAGGAAAATTTTGTAGCAGCTCATTTGAATTGACTTACTCTCGCCTAATTATTATTGGTGGTTTCAAAAAAGTGAGTACATTTTATTATTTTTAAATTAAACCCTGTCTAATCTTAGCTTCAGTAATTTCATTACATGTTTTTTTTACATTCAGATATTCGCACCTACTTCCATTATGCCTCGACATAGAACATTGACGGGTCAAGGTGAGAGACAAAGAAGAAGGAATATATATCCACGTGAAAGTCAAAATGATAATAGACCAAATGCAAATTTAAATAGTGTAAATAGTATAACATTGACGGGTCAGAGTGAGACACAAAGAAGAAGGAATATATATTCGCGTGAAAGTCAAAATGATAATAGACCAAATGCAAATTTAAATAGTGTCAATAGTATAAAAAATGATGAAATTATTTTGAGGGATACATTTAAATGCGCACTGAATCTCATTCCAAGAAATTTTAATACTTTTGATTGTGGATTAATGCATTTACAATGCAGGTTTTGCAATGCAAAACATTTCGAATCTGAGGTCACTTTAGGTGAAAGGACTGCATTCTCTTCATGTTGTCATAAGGGTAAAGCAATATTACCGGCCTTAAGTCAAAATGAATACTTTAAATCATTGTATGATGGACTTACTTCAAATGAACCTTCAATAAAAAGAAAGTCAAAAAATTATTTTGAAAACATTCGTAAATACAATTCATCATTTGCTATGGTTAGCTCAGAAGCTAAAATTTCGGATACAGTTACGCGTGGAGTGATCATTTTAAAATACATGATGTTTTTTATCACAGATCAGGTCCAATGACTGCTGGATATGGTCGCTCACCATGTTATGCGCAATTATATTTTTATGATGTTGACACTGCTGTCAATTATAGATTACGTGAACACTATAATCAAACATGCAATAACAATATAATGCGCGAAATCTCTCTTGAATTGGAACGCATTAATCCTTTCGTTCGGTCATTCATTGCAATGAAAGATCATTGTCAGAGAGTTGAAAATCAAAATAAAGAAATTTGTATGTTCATTAAAGTAAATCGTGATTTAGATCTACGCCGTTATAATGATGCAGGTCAAACTGATGTAGCAGTAATATTTAGTACAGTTGATGGTGAGCCACCCTTTGAACGACATATGGTTTCGTTTTGAAAAGTTAATGGTACCATTAAAAATATCTCTGTTTTGGATTCATCATTGGACCCTTTAGTGTATCCATTACTTTTTCCAAATGGTGATACTGGGTGGCATATCAATATTTCTCATAATGTACCAACTACATCTAATTCAAGAGCGCCCAGAAATAAATTAACCATGCTTCAGTATGCAGCCTATCGACTTGCAATTAGAGAAGATTTTAGCATGTTGCACCATTCACAAAAATTATTTCTGCAGTGGATAGGTGATATGTATGTGAGAATAGAGGGCACAAGGTTACATTTCATTCGACAAAATCAAACAAGTCTTAGGTCTGAAGTTTACAACAATTTAACAGATTATTTAGAATTGAACCCCAATGCCAATAATGTTGGTCGTAGAGTAATTTTACCATCTTCTTTCAATGGATCTCCAAGAAATATGTATCAGAATTATTTAGATGCAATGTCAATTGTACAACATTTCGGAAAGCCTTCATTGTTTATTACAATGGCTTGCAATCCAAGTTGGCCTGAAATAGTTAGCAATATTGGTGTAGGTGAGTCAGCTAATTTTCGACCTGATATTGTTGTGCGTGTATTCAAGTCCAAACTGAAAGCATTATTTGAGGGCCTTATGCTAAAAAAAATCTTCGGTAAAGTTGAAGCACTCATTTATACAGTTGAGTTTCAAAAGAGAGGATTGCCTCATGCTCACATTTTACTCTCTTTAAATGAGCAAGATAAAATTGTTAACGCTACCGATATTGATAAAGTTGTATCTGCGGAGATTCCTAACATTCAAACACATCCTACATTACATGAATATGTTGTAAAACACATGATGCATGGTCCATGCGGTGTACTTAATGCAAATTCTGTATGTATGAGAGATGGAAAATGCACAAAAGATTATCCAAAACGATTTAATGAATTTACATGTGAATCATTAAATGGATATCCATTATACAGAAGGCGTGATAATGGTATTAATGCTGAAGTTCGCGGTAGTTGCCTCGACAATCGTTATGTTGTACTATACAATCCGTATTTACTTGCCAAATTTAATTGCCATATAAATGTTGAAGTATGCACTACAGTTAAAAGTGTTAAATACATTTATAAATACGTGTATAAAGGCTATGACAGTGCATCTGTTGAATTAGGTTCAGAGAGAAATGAACCAGGTCAAGAAATACAAATTGATGAAGTTAAAAATTTTTTAAATGGCCATTATGTCGGATCAACTGAAGCTGTATGGCGCGCATCTATGAATTAAGAATGCATTTTCAATCACATGTCATCGTTAGACTTGACATTCATTTACCGCGTAGACAGAATGTTTACTTTCGAGAAGGGCAAGAACGTCAAGCAATTGAAAACGCAAGACAAACAAAATTATTAGCATTTTTTTAATTGAATCGATCAGATCCATCAGCGCATGAATATAAGTATATTGAAATTCCTTTGCATTATGTGTGGGAAGATTCCTGAAAAAAATGGAAGAAGAGAAGGCGTGGAGGTGATAAAATCATTAATCGCATATATGTAGTATCACCAAAAGACATCGAACTTTTCCATTTACGATTGCTTTTATTACATATCTGTGGTCCAAAATCATTTGAGGATGTTAGAACATACAATGGAATTATACTTACTTCTTTTGTTGAAGCGTGCCATGCTCGCGGCATTGCTTCAAATGATAATGAATGGCGCGAATGTTTAAATGAAGCAAAAGAATTACATTCACCAAAATAAATGCG
The DNA here is from genome assembly GCA_034769895.1 of Magicicada septendecula. Classification (NCBI taxonomy): domain Eukaryota; kingdom Metazoa; phylum Arthropoda; class Insecta; order Hemiptera; family Cicadidae; genus Magicicada; species Magicicada septendecula. Next base: position 537,215,272 of record CM068368.1, read on the forward strand.
AAATTTATTTGGTTACATTTGTGCATTAAATGTGCCAGCACAAATGCATTGGCGTTATGGAATGAATTTAAAGTATATCTTAGTGAAGATTTTTTGAGAGATTACAACGAAGAAGTATCCTTTAATACAGCTCTATTAGAAATTGAAGATATTTTGAATGTTCATAATTTGTCACGTCAAGAACTTGGTTTACCAGTTCCCATGTATTCGCAGAGAACAGACAAAGCAAATGCTATTGATCCAATAGAACAAGAGTTTCTGTTTTCTGAGCATTATGAAACTGCAAATATTGAACAGCGTAATCTAATTGATCGTGTGATTCGTGAAGTTTTGCACCATGATACTGGATCTAATGTTTTTTGTTTAACCGCTCATGCAGGTTGTGGAAAAACATTCACACAAACAGCAATCATTCACAAATTAAATTCGCTTAACCTTAGTTGCATTGCAACAGCGTTCAGTGGCATAGCTTCAACTCTATTACTTGGAGGTAGAACTTTACACAATATGTTTAAATTGCCTATACCCATTTTGGAAAATTCTGTAGCGAATATTACCGCAAATAGTAGCTATGGACGTTACATAAATTCATCATCATTGATAATTATTGATGAAATTTCTATGTGCCCACTGCAAGTGTTGAAAATCATAGACAGATTATTGCAGGATCTATGCGATGAAAATGATAAACATAAACCATTTGGAGGGAAAACGATACTTCTGTGCGGTGATTTTCGGCAAATCTTACCAGTTGTCCCACATGGATCACGTGCAACTTTAATTCAAAATTGTGTCACGAGTTGGCATAAATTTGTTTATTTTCATAAAGTAATGTTTACTCAAAATATGAGAGCCTTACCAAGTGAAATAGAATTTGTCGAATTCTTGAAAAAAATTGGTAATGATGAAGCCCCACAATTCCCTCAGTTTGGTGAAAATATTATTGAAATACCTCAGCAATTAATAGGAGATGAAAATAATATTATTAATGAGGTGTATGGAAATATTTCCGAAAACATACTCTCAGATAACATATTGAAGTCAGTTATTTTAGCACCTAAAAATGATGATTGTACTTTTATTAATACTGATATACTTAATCGAATACCAGGTGAACAGAAAACATATCATAGCTACGATAAAATAATTTGTGATGATGACAATGAAATCAATAACTATCCAGTAGAGTTTTTGAATTCTTTGACTATTAGTGGTTTGCCACCACATAAGTTAGTATTGAAAGTTAATTGCATCGTTTTACTGATCAGAAACTTAAATACAAAGGAAGCATTAGTCAATGGAACAAGAATGCGCATCAAGTGTATGCATCGTAATGCTATTGATTGCGAAGTTTTAACTGGAACCGCACGCAATAAGAGAATTTTGATTCCACGTATAAATTTAACATATTCCGGTATTGTTTTACCATTTAACTTTCAAAGAACTCAATTTCCAATTATACCTGCATTTGCGATGACAATAAATAAGTCTCAAGGACAAACATTCGAAAAAATTGGAATTTTATTGAGGCAGCCAGTTTTTACACATGGTCAATTGTACGTCGCAGCAAGTAGAGTTCGATCATTCGATGGTTTGAGATTTTATATTTCCAAATATAATGGCCAAGTGCATTTAGCAAACGATGAAAGAGTTTTTACAAAAAACATCGTTTACACAGAAGTTCTGAATCACTAAATTCACTTTCAAACTATTTTAAGTTTAATGGGCAACATTTATTTTTTTAACCGCCCGGTTTTTTTGATTTAATGAAAAATATATGAAAAAATACGAGGAACGTATTTTTTATTTCATTTTTTATTAATTTTTTATTTAAATTTTATATAATTCGAAAAAGATAGGCAAAATAACTGTGTAGCCTTGGCGAAACCTGGTCAGTATGGCAATAAAAAAAACCCCAAGGAAATGTCAAAAAATGCGTTATTGCTTTTTAAATATGGCTTAGCCAAGCTAAACCTCATTTTTCCTATCTTTCATATTTTTCAAATAACTCGAAAATTAATGCATAGAAAAAAAAATTATATAAGCTTTGTAGCAGATAATCTTCAAACTGTTTTCGAATTTTGTACCTTACCAAAAATGAAATGTAATCCACTGGAATTGAAAACAATGTATCTTATACTTCTATGAATGTCAAGTCTCATTTTTATTAGCGTTTATTTGATTCAATAATAACATGAAAAAATTAAAACTGACAATGAATTATATCAAAAAATAAATACGAATACAAGCTGTAATTGTGTTTTTTTCCAACTGTTACTAACATTAAATATTAAATTTCATAGGTATTGCAGGGAATTAAGGCAAACAACACACGCTAATGACGTATTTGTACACGCTCGCAGCTGACGTAATAGAACAAAATTCAAAAAAATTACATACAATGATTATAGAGGTATACTCTTTGACAAAAGAACCTCAATAACGTTCAAACTTAAAAATTTAATTAATCACGGTCGAATTTTGACCACTGGGCGACCACTAGTTACTATAATTATTTAATGACTACATTAAACACACTAATTTTCAGAGTACAATGACTTCACTATTTTATTTGGTTTTAAGATATCACTGCACACATTTTCATTGCATACTAAATGAAGTAGAGAAATCTGCCACAAAACTGAAGGCAAAAGACAAATCATGTGGTAAAAATCATAAAAATGGTGAATAGTGGTATTATGAAAATGTTGACATTCCCGGTCAAGGCGGTTAGGCCCTCGTCAGAACTATACATCTCTGTCACTAACACTCCAGTTTATTGAATGTTGAGTGTAATTTTTGGTATAATGATTTCCCCCTCCACAGCAGTCTACACAGTCTAGGAGGTGCTGAGAGCTGTTTTGCACCTCAAGCAGTAGTAGTGAGCAATTTGCCTATTACGAGAATCAATTATTGTTCAGTCAACAAGATTAATCTCACAAATCTCGTTATTTAAATATAAAACCATTCTCTCACCAAATCCTTAAACATATTAAAATTATTTAGGGGGTTCACTGAACCATTGAACCTTATGGACAAGCCGCCACTACCCCTAACTTAAACAGCTACTGCCTTAATTAATGGCATTTATTGTGATTTGAAAATACACTTCCCATACTAATTTACTTGTATATAAGTGTTACATAAAAGGAAAACATTTTTGAGAGTAAAAATGAAAAAATATGACGAGTTATATGGAATGATTATTTTCTTCCATTTGTTTAATTGAATTACTGACTCTAGTAGCAGTTACTTTTTTTAATTATAGGTAAGATCTGCAAAACATGTGGTAACAATTAAAATAATTTGAAACAAATAATGAAATATAATCTAACATATGAATTTTGGATGTCATCACAACAATAGAAGGTTGAAGCATTACATAATAGAAGATTGAGGGTATACATTTCACACATGTTGACTTGCTTACCTGGAATAGTTGTTCAGTGTCAAAACCAGTATCCTCAAGCTCAGGCCCACTGGGCTGAAATATTAACACATTTATATAATTTTTCATTGATTAAATGTATTACTCTTATTTTAAATGCTGTTAAATTATCTTCAAATTTTTATTCAACTATATATTTAAATGAAATTCAGATACTCTAGCAGATTAATTATAGTATCAACCCTAGACACCAGCAGGAATGCAAATGATTATGTTAATACATGAACATATGAATACCATAATTATTCATTCTATTACAACTGTGATTTATGTTTAACTTGCATACACAGTTATTCTGTATTATCTATTGAACTAACTTAGTGTAAATACAGAAATGCAGAAAAAATATGTAAACACTGCAACTTTGGTATATTTACATTATATATCTTTAGTCATACTCGTACTGTTTGATAATATAATCTGCAAATAAAAAAATTACATAAAGTTACATGCACTTGTATAGATAGTTCACAGTCTCTTGTTAAAGTGAGTTCTTCACTGAGGTCAAAATCACTGCTTAAGAATATAATTTTGTAAAATTACTTAATATACAGGGTGTCCCGGGAGGAGAGGGAAATAATTTGAGAAATGGTTCTATAGTCTAAAAGAAGAAAAAAAGTTCATATAAACATATGTCCGGAAACGCTTTGTAAGCGAGTTACGGCTAGCAAAAGATTTCGCCCGTGTTTCGGTTCCCCCGGGTAAATGAAGACTTTCTGAAATTCTGGGAAGGGGCAAATTCTGTCGTTTCTTATGGTTTTTGGCCTGGAAAATCGAATAAAACAGGTCGCAGAACTGTATCTCCCATAAGTTTCATGATATCCGATGTAAAATAGAAAAATCTTTGCAAAAAAACAAATTTTGGAAAATTGGAAACAATTGTGAATTTTTTGTTGATTTTTATTGACTTTATTTACACCATTTTTCTCAGAATTAAATTCTTTACAAATTTTGTTTTTAACTTTTATGCATTTATTAGTTATTTAACAAAGTTATTGTACTTCTAACCTAAAAAAACATGTTTTTAGGTTAGAAGTACAATAACTTTGTTAAATAACTAATAAATGCATAAAAGTTAAAAACAAAACTTGTAAAGAATTTAATTCTGAGAAAAATGGTGTAGTAAATAAAGTCAATAAAAATCAACAAAAAATTCCAATTGTTTCCAATTTTCCAAAATTTGTTTTTAGGCAAAGATTTTTCTGTTTTACGTCGGATATCATGAAACTTATGGAAGATACAGTTCTGCGATCTATTTTATTTGATTTTTCAGGTCAAAAACCATAAGAAACAACAGAATAGCCCCTTCCCGGAATTTCAGAAAGTCTTCATTTACCCGGGAGAACTGAAACCTGGGCAAAATCTTTCGCTAGCCGTAACTCGCTTACAAAGCGTTTCCGGACATATGTTTATATGAACTTTTTTTCTTCTTTTACACTATAGAACCATTTCTCAAATTATTTCCCTCTCCTCCTGGGACACCCTGTATATGTTAATTTCATGTTAATGTACGCTGAACATGCTTCTGTGCACACTGAATTAGTAATTCTCTGATGCACTCTCACATCTCTCACACACATAAGTTCACAAACAAGTGAATTCAGCTGCTGTATAAAGTAAAAGTTAAAATAGTACATTAATATTATCTGCTCTTTTACATAACATTAGTACAATAAAATTATACAAAAATTAAGCTCAAAAAAGGAAAATTAAGGGCCATGAATACTGAGGTTGAGGAAGCTTTGAATAATCTACATTTCAAAAGTATGAAGAGTCCTGGGAGTCACAGGGGTGTTTCTTTAAAAATGACAGGGGTTGAAAGAGATACAAAATGGGGTTTCAAAAATATCTCCAAAAATTCTATTTACAGAGATCAAGACTATTTTTTATCATAAAATTTAGTTAATTTCCTTCAAATTGGTTTTTTATTTTATTTTCTACAATGAACCCATTTTAGAATATAATAAACCGATTCCCAGTCATCAATTTGACTTCATGGAGAAACACAGATGGATAGAATTGTCCAGATAGTCAACAACATCCTGGAAGAAAAGAGCTACTGCTCAGCTACCTTTATCGACATCTCCAAAGCTTTTGATAAGGTATGCCATCAAGGATTAAAATAGAAGCTAAAAAAAACCTGCCCCATCACTTCTTTCTGTTACTTAAATTGTATCTGTCAGACAGGTTTTTCCTCATAAAATATCTGGATGCATATACAAAATTGTTCCCCATGAAATCCGGGGTACTCCAAAGGAGTGTAATTGGGCTGGTGCTCCAACATTACAGTCTACAGATGCCCCAGGATTACATCACTCAATCTGCAGTGACATCTGAATGCAATAGGTCTCTGGTTAAAAAATGGAAGAAGCCAATGCAGCCAAATCAGCCCATGTAACGTTTACTACAAAATGAGATAACTGTCCAGCTGTTTCTCTGTTTCTTTTGATGGCTACACACTGCTAAAGATAATAAATGAGGTGAAGTACTTGGGCCTGCACATCTACCAATGACTCAATTGGCAAAAACATATTTTTATAAAGCACAGTTTGTTATATAATTTCAAAAAATCGGTATGGAGAACCATACATGACTTCCATATTCTAAGATTTATATTTAAAATCATTTTCGAAATGAAATATTACCATAGAAACTACTTCTTTCTACTTACTGCTTCAGCCTTAACCACAGTACTGTGGTCACTAACGTATACCACCTCACGTTATCGCACTCGATTTTCACTGATGATGGAAGTCGATGGCATTGCCGAAATGTCTGGTTTTGTAGAAAACATTGAACTACGGCCAAATATCCCGGGAAGGAATTTTAACAAAAACTACTTCTTTGTTGCCGATAACGTTGTACACATATATATCAGTGGCGAAGTTACATGGAGGCAATTGAGGCAATGCCTACCCTAAAAAATTCTGTAGAATAAAAATTATAAATACGTATGAACTACATAACGTAAAGATTATACATTGTTACTGCGACTGTCAAATTTATTAAACCGAAACGTGCTTTATTGAGCGACCGCTAGATGGTGACAGGTGAGATTCGGCATAGTTCGTTTAAAGCGAATGAGTCAACCTGAACTTGCCTCAGCATTTTTTGTATACATCATATGTAAGCAATGTAGTGGTGTGATACGGAAGTGAAGGGAGGGGGGATTGTCCCGCGCTGTACACATAAAGCGTTGAGGCATGCCTCACTTCTGTGGTCCAAACAGTTAAGTTAAAGCGCCTGTGTTGTTTCTAAGTGTTTATTTTATGCGGTTATTAAAAGTGTCACTGTTATTCTGCTGAACTAACAGATGATCAAGATTGTTATTTGAATTATTTGTAACATTAAACATATATATAGAAACTAATCAAGTTTAAAAATTTGAAGTTCAATCAGTTGTATTATTGTGTATGACTAATACAAGGATTGTTCAATAGAAACACGTATAGAGCTGTAAAGCATTTTTTATTCAACGATTTTAAAAGAAGTCTCCAATAACATTAAGACATGAGTTCCACTGTTGCGCTAACCTGTAGATTCCCTGCTAGGAAAAATCTTACGGCTGTTTGTGGAACCATTCGGTTACAGCAAACTCTACCTCAGCGTCCGATTTGAACCACCGTCCTTTTAGTGATTCCTTAAAAAAAATTTAAGATAAGATTTTTGCCTACCCATTCATTAACTACTAGCTTCGCCAGTAAGCAAATTGATGTCCATTTTTTCGGCTTGCACGCGTTATGTTGGTGTGGGTTTCGGCACTTTCCATTTAAAAAGCATGCAAATGTAAGAAAATAAACATGAGTGAGGCCAGAAATAACGTGAATTGTGTGTGTGTGTGTGTGTGTGTGTGTGTGTGTGTGTGTGTGTGTGTGTGTGTGTGTGTGTGTGTTACCTGCCTTTTTATTGCTGTAGGCATAATAATAAAATGGAAACGTAAACATTACATAACTGAGATATGCTTACCTGCCACGAACGATATATTATTTTGTACATGGAGGAGTTCAGTGACATACACACGTACAGAAGAATTATATATATAAAGATATTAACTCATACATAATTTACATTAAAATGAAAAATTTATAATTTTATTGCCTGGCAACAAAATTATTTTATTTTTAACAATTACCATTGTTTCAAAAAGTTTAAATGAATTTTCAAGTACTTTACTCTTGTTAAAACGTAAAAGGTTGCTGGTAAACTACCCCTTCCCCATAACCGATCTTCACCAAAATCGAAAGTCCTTGAGACCTCTACAATTCAGGGACGTATGCAAAAAATTATTTGATTCTGTTTGAATTTGCGGCTGTTATCGTTTGCCATAGAAAATACGCTTGATAAAAAAACATTGCAGGTAAACTACCCCTTTCCCTTAACCGATATTCACCAAAAACAATAGGTCTTGAGAACTCTAGAATTTAGGGCTGTATGCAAATAATCTTTTGATTCTGTTTGAATTTGCGGCTGTTATCGTTTTCCATAGGAAATACCCTTGTTAAAACATAAAACGTTACAAGTAAACTACCCCTTTCCCTTAACCGATCTTCACCAAAAACAATAGGTCTTGAGAACTCTACAATTTAGGGCTGTATATGAAACATTATTTAATTCTGTTTGAATTTGCGGCTGTTATCGTTTGCCAAAAAAAAAATTTACCTTGATAAAAAAAACTGTTGCAGGTAAACTACCCCTTTCCCTCAACCGATCTTCACCAAAAACAATAGGTCTTGAGAACTCTAGAATTTAGGGCTGTATGCAAATAATCTTTTGATTCTGTTTGAATTTGCGGCTGTTATCGTTTTCCATAGGAAATACCCTTGTTAAAACATAAAACGTTACAAGTAAACTACCCCTTTCCCTTAACCGATCTTCACCAAAAACAATAGGTCTTGAGAACTCTACAATTTAGGGCTGTATATGAAACATTGTTTAATTGTTTGAATTTGCGGCTGTTATCGTTTGCCAAAAAAAAAATTTACCTTGATAAAAAAAACTGTTGCAGGTAAACTACCCCTTTCCCTCAACCGATCTTCACCAAAAACAATAGGTCGTGAGTACTCTACAAATCAGGGCTGTATGCAAAAAATTATTTGATTCTGTTTGAATTTGTGGCAGTTATCGTTTGCCATAGAAAAAAAATCTACTCACAGATAGACAGACAGACACACACACAGACACTTTTCGGAAAACGACTTTTTTTCATGTTTTGAGTGTAGTACAATCAGAATCTGCAATAATCTCGAACACGATTTTTTTTGCCATCACCATACTTCCATTCCTTAAGGAATATGGAAGTAAAAATGTACTTGTTAACTGGTAGGAAGTCCCACGTGAATTTGGAGTTATAAGTTAACAAACTGTTAATTTGCAAAGCTGTCCTAAAACCTGTCTGGACTTAAGACATACAGCTGTGAGGAATGACCAATAAGTCCAACCTTGCAATACTCCATTGCTTCCCGATCAAAGTGCTCAGAGCCATCATGAGTGTCCCAAGTTATATGCCAAACTGTGTATCCCAGAGAGAGGTCTACAAATGCCTTCAGTCACAGAAGAGATAAAGCAACAAACCAACAATTACAGTGACATTCCAAAGTCCTCATCAAGCAGCTGTAGTCTGGCAGTAGTGAAGTGCGTACACTGATACATTTCAAACCCCGTGGAAGATTTTAGTGGACAGATTTTATTAGGTTCTGTTGATAAAGTGTATTTACTGTAATACTTGTTTGTCATGAATTGCCTTCACTGGAAGCACATCCTGCACGTCATTTCACAATAGATCTTTAATATAACTCATTACTCTTGCTGGGCAGATTGTAATACAAATAAAATTCAATTTAAAAAAATTTCTACAATGTAAACTGAGTGAGTTATGGTCTCTTGAAGTTAAAGTCATTTTTTACTTCCATGTTCCTTAAGGAAATGGAAGTATGGTGATGGCAAAAAAAATCGTGTTCGAGATTATTGCAGAATATGATTGTACTACACTCAAAACATGAAAAAAGTCATTTTTCGAAAAGTGTCTGTGTGTGTGTCTGTGTGTCTATGTGTGTGTCTGTAGATTTTTTTCTATGGCAAACGATAACAGCCGCAAATTCAAACAGAATCAAATAATTTTTTGCATACAGCCCTGATTTGTAGAGTACTCGCGACCTATTGTTTTTGGTGAAGATCGATTGAGGGAAAGGGGTAGTTTACCGGCAACGGTTTTTTTTTATCAAGGGTAATTTTGTTTGTTTGGCAAATGATAACAGCCGCAAATTCAAACAGAATCAAATAATGTTTCGCATACAGCCTGGAATTGTAGAGTTCTCAAGATCTGTTGATTTTGGTAAAGATTGGTTAAGGGAAAGGGGTAGTTTATCTGCAACGTTTTATGTTTTAACAAGGGTATTTTCTATGGCAAACGATAACAGCCGCAAATTCAAACATAATCAAATACGTTTTTGCATACAGCCCTGATTTCTTGAGTACTAAAGACCTATTGTTTTTGGTGAAGATCGTTTAAGGGATAGGGGTAGTTTACCAGCCACGTTTTTTGTTTTATCAAGGGTATTTTGTATGGCAAACGATAACAGCCGCAAATTCAAACAAAATCATATAATATTTTGCATACCGCCCTGAATTGCAGAGTTCTCAAGACCTATCGTTTGTGGTGAAGATCGGTTAGGGGAAAGGGGTAGTTTACCTGCAACGGTTTTTTATCAAGGGTAATTTTTACTTTTTACTTTTTCTATGGTAAACGATAACAGCCGCAAATTCAAACAGAATCAAATAAGTTTTTGCATACAGCATTGATTTGTAGAGTACTCAAGATCTATTGTTTTTAGTGAAGATCGGTTAAGGGAAAGGGGTAGTTTACATGCAACGTTTTATGTTTTAACAAGGGTATTTTCTATGGCAAACGATAACAGCCGCAAATTCTAACAGAATCAAATGATTATTTGCATACAGCCCTAAATTGTATAGAGTTCTCAAGACCTATTGTTTTTGGTGAAGATCGGTTAACGGAAAGGGGTAGTTTACCTGCAACGTTTTATGTTTTAACAAGGGTATTTTCTATGGCAAACGATAACAGCCGCAAATTCTAACATAATCAAATGATTATTTGCATACAGTCCTAAATTGTAGAGATCTCAAGACCTATTGTTTTTGGTGAAGATCGGTTAACGGAAAGGGGTAGTTTACCTGCAACGTTTTATGTTTTAACAAGGGTATTTTTTCTGTGACGAACGATAACTGCCATAAATTCAAAGAGAATCAACTAATGTTTTGCATACAGCCCTGAATTGTAGAGTTCTCAAGACCTATTGTTATTGGTGAAGATCGGTTAATGGAATAGGGTAGTTTACCAGCAACGTTTTATGTTTTATCAAGGGTGTTTTCTATGGCAAACGATAACAGCCGCAAATTCAAACAGAATCAAATAATTGTTTGCATACAAGCCTGAATTGTAGAGTACCCAAGATCTGTCGTTTTTGGTGAAGATCGGTTAAGCGAAAGGGGTAGTTTACCAGCAACGGTTTTTTTTCAAGGGTAATTTTTTTCCATAGTAGACGATAACAGCCGCAAATTCAAACAGAATCAAATGATGTTTTGCATACAGCTTTGTATTGTAGAGTTCTCAATACCTATTGGTGTTGGTGAAGATCGGTTAAGGGAAAGGGGTAGTTTACCAGCAACATTTTATGTTTTAACAAGGGTAATTTTTTATATGACGAATGATAACTGCCGTAAATTCAAACAGAATCAACTAGGTTTTTGCATACCTTTTTGAACTAAAGAGAACTCAAGGTCTGTTGATTTTGTTGAAGATCGGTTAAGGGAAGGGGTAGTTTATCAGCAACGTTTTATGTTTTAAAAAGGGTAATTTTTTTATGACGAACGATAACTGCCAAAAATTAAATGAGAATAAAATAATTTTTTGCACTCTTTCCTGAGTTGCAGAGAGCTCAAGGTCTATTGATTTTGGTGAAGATCAGTTAAGGGAAAGGGGTAGTTTACCTGCAACATTTTATGTTGTAACAAGAGAAATGTTTCCATGACGAACGATAACTGCCGCACATTCAAACAGAATCAAATATTTTTTTGCATGCTTCCCTGAATTGTAGAGGACGGAAGGTCTGTTGATTTTGGAGAAGATCGGTTAAGAGAAAGGGGTAGTTTACCTGAAACATTTTATGATTTAACAAGAGTAAAGTCCTTAATTTTTATAAATAAAGTATCCTGATAAGAAGCTCATAGTAATCCACTGTAGGAAATGCAGATGAAATATCTATAAATGAAGAGGTTATGTGAACGGGGTGGGGGTAATTTTCTGTTATTAAAAATTATAGTTGAAGGTGGAGGGCAGAATTTTTTATATGTGTACTACGTTATCGACAACAAAGAAGTAGTTTTTTGTTAAAATTGCTTCCCGGGCTCTTTAGCCGTAGTTCAATGTTTTCTGCAAAACCAGACTTTTCGGCAGTGCCATCGACTGCCATCATCGGTGAAAATCGAGTGCGAAAACGTGAGGTGGTATACGTTAGTGACCACAGTACTGTGGTTAATGCTGAAGCAATAAGTAGAAAGACGTAGTTTCTATGGAAATATTTCATTTCGAATATGATTTTAAATATAAATCTTAGAACATGGAAGTCATGTATGGTTCTCCATACCGATATTTACTCATGTCTTGAAGTGCAATTTCTGAAAATTAAAGCTAATACAAAAAAATAGTATTTCACATAAAAGTTGTTCAAAATCTCATTGCCTACAATCTATATTGCGTTTAAACTCTGTAGAATTTAAATAGAAATTATAAGGTTCTATGAGAAATGTTTATGAATGTTTATTTTATTGTACTATGAGAAATTATATCTTTAGATATATTGTATTATCTTTAGATAAGAAGACATGCTTTATATTGATGTAATTAACGCAAGTTTATTTCTAAAAAAATGTATAATACAGCTTTTGTAGAAATTTTTTCAATCTAGTCAATGGTATAAATTTTGCTTAAATAAAAATCATGGATCTAATATTGTTAAAAATTAAAAATGGTCATTTTGAGGGATAAAGTCTGTAAAATTTTGTCACATTTCAAAATACTTTAACTGCCCAGATTTATCAGCCTGGCAACAAAACAAAAAACAATCTATAAGTGTAGGCAATTACATTTCCTACAACTTTTATTTGGAACATTATTTTTTTATATTATTTTTATATAACATTACCTTTTACTTTTGTTTGGCAGTCTAGGAAGGAAACAAAAAATCTAGATCAAAGGACAAATGGAAAGTTACTTTTTGTACTCATGGGACTTTAATGGATAATCTACATTTTACAAATAAACCAACAAAACTCTAATTCAAATTGTTAAAAAATAGTGAAAAGTTATGAAATTAAAATAGTAAAGAATCAAAAACCAATATCACAAAAATACATAAACATGTGTAGATGATTTTATTTTATCTAAATAAAATGGAACCAATGGAGTTTTAAAAGAGAAATTATTATAATTCATTATGGGAATGTCATATTTTGTACAAATCTTTTGAAAATTAAAAACTATAAATTTGTCAAAAATCACAATTTTACTTTGAAAAATTACACTTCTTACACATTTATTAGAAAACATACACTAAATAAATGCTCATTCGAAAACAAAAAAGTAGATATGTTTTTTTTTTAATTGTTACAACTGAGTTACTTACAAAAAAACTGTTTTTGAAAATTTATTAATTTCTATATTTTTGCTCATAACAAACCCAATTTGAAGATTACACAGTACAAAATAAATCTGAACTGTACGAAATTAAATTACCAACAACTGTTATTTGACACTCTTTTGTGTAATCTTTCATTTTGGGGGAAATGGCACTTAAATACTGAGTTTGGATGGGGGATGAAAAATGTTTCAAACTTCAAGCTATAATTCACTCAGTTTACATCGTAGTTAAAAATAAATAAATAAATAAAATCCGTCCTAACAGAAATTAACTAACCTTTGTTTTAAAAATAATAATAACCCCGAATGATAAAGTGGAATTTTCAAAGATATTTTTTAAAACACATTTTTACCTCTCTTAATCCCCACCTTTTTTAAAAAAAGCACCCATTTCACTTGGGACTCTTCAGATCCTTGAAGTATAGATCATCCAAGCTTTCTTAACCTCAATATTAAGCCTATTCCATGGGCCTAATGCGTGAAATTAAAGAAAATAATATAAACATAGGTCTAGAGGTGCTTACTTGTATTTTAGAACAAAACAGGCCAAAATACAACGGAAAATGTAATTTTACACAAAAAACATGTTTTTTTATACGAAAAAACAAATTGTAGAAACATAGTCAACTGGTAAAAATAAGCAACAAATTATGAAAACTTAAATGACAATATATTTTATAGTAGTCTGTAAAGTTAGTTAAGTTATGTACTTGATACCAGAAAACAAATTATAGAAACAGAATTAAATACTGAAAATAAAAAAGAATGAACAGTTAAAGACAGTGGTAATTTAGCAATAGTTTTCTAACATTAATTAACTTTTTTTACAAAAATTACAACATTCTTTCATATTCAAAAATGCTTTTACAAATAAATTAATGTAGAAATCTACAGAGGACATTTAGATCAATTTATGTAATTATAAATAATTATTATAATATTATATATTACAATGAGGTTATATATTATAATTACAATTATAAATTTGTAATATGCTTTTTTGTTTATTTTTAGTAGTTTTTAGTCTCACACACACACATCTATTCTTTATAAGTAACTCTTGATGTTTAGAGTTTCTTGGAGTAATTTTTATGTTGTATATTATTTTATCAAATAATAAATTAGTTTTGATAGTGTATTTTTTATTGTTTATTACCATACATACACCCGACGTATGTATCACAGATACAGTTTTATATACGCCAGATGAAGAAAAAGCTATTCAATAGATTCTTTCAACACCACAATGTGTTTTTAAAGCCAAATAGGCTTCGACTCTGCAAGTCAAACTTAGCCATACAGTGTCTAAATAGTAACCATCAGTTTCCAGACATTCAACATGTTAAATCAATAAAAAGTGTACAGAAATGCCACAAAATGATCGGGAAAATATTAATACACATTGCAGTGGTACAAATTGTACTAATAATGTACTACATTGAAGATAATAAAAAAGGAAAAATTTATTGAACACCTGTACAGTTTGAAAACTAACACTCTCAGACAAGTTATCACCTGATGTGAATTCAAGAGGGGGTGAGATCTTTGTGTACATCTGGTTATATGCTGCACATTTTTGGTGTGTGTGTGTGTGTGTGTTACCAGTATAAACAGGAATTCTAGAGATTTGCAACACTATACACTTTCACAATATTATGAGAATGAGTTACTGCATATGAAAACATGATGTGTCAACAAGTTGTGCAAAACCTTATATGCCCATCGACTCATGATAGTGTTAATTTGTGCAAATATAAAGGGACAGTGTAATTATTTTTTAATTACTCAAATGTACAAATAATTATGGAGCAATAATAAAACACTCACTTGAATTAAAATGTATCGCAAACCAAGAACAATTATTGAATTGCCAAGAATCTGCTACAGATGATGAGAATAGCCAAAATGGGCAAAAAATTGTTCATTTTGTGGATGTGATGCCATGCCTGTTCAAGCATTGACAAGCCAAAAGTGTTTAATCAAACTTCGACAAGACTGTTGTATAACCCCATGGCTGGTAAACCACACTCTTTTTTGCAATTGGATTGTCGCCGAATGAACATCAAGAGTAGTGCTTGTTGTAGAATCTTCTGATGAGCCTGGCCACAAGCACATGCAATCATGTTGACTATGAACTAAATCATCTGATATACAATATAATTAAATAAATAACACAAAGATTCCAATGAAACATAGGTAATAAGAAAGACTCTGTAAATATATCAGAACATAAATATTTGTGTAAGTTGTAATTATTAAAATTAATATAACTTTTTTATTCAAGAATCTGAAGTAAGAAATCTCTATATATATAAGCGGTTTTGTCCTGACTGACAGAGAATCAACGTAGAGCAAAAACTACTGAAGATAATGATCTCAAAATTTGAAGGTATATTCTTATGGGGTCGTAGATGCTCACTAAGAAACGGTTTTAAAAACTTTCACTCCTAAGGGGCAAACCCCCCCCCCCATTTTATGTATGTTCCACATCTCCTCCTAAACCACTGGACCGATTTCAACCAAACTTGGCACAAATATTTTACGCGACGGGAGAACCAACATAGGATAGGTGTTTTTTCGATGGGATCCTTTGGGGGGTTCTTTGGGGTCTTCCACATCTCCTCCTAAACCACTGGATCGATTTCAACCAAACTTGGCACAAATATTTTATGCGACGGGATAACCAACATAAGATAGGTGTTTTTTTCGATGGCGTCCTTTGGGGGGGTATTTGGGGTCTTCCACATCTCCTCCTAAACCACTCGACCGATTTCAACCAAACTTGGCACAAATATTTTACGCAACGGGAGAACCAACATAGGATAGGTGTTTTTTCGATGGGGTCCTTTGGGGGGTTCTTTGGGGTCTTCCACATCTCCTCCTAAACCACTTTACCGATTTCAACCAAACTTGGCACAAATATTTTACGCGACGGGAGAACCAACATAGGATAGGTGTTTTTTTCTATGGGGTCCTTTGGGGGGAGTTCTTTGGGGTCTTCCACATCTCCTCCTAAACCACTGGACCTATTTCAACCAAACTTGGCACAAATATATTACGCGACGGGAGAACCAACATAGGATAGGTGTTTTTTTCGATGGGGTCCTTTGGGGGGTTTTTTGAGGTCTTCCACATCTCCTCTTAAACCACTGGACTGATTTCAACCAAACTTGGCACAAATATTTTACGCAATGGGAGAACCAACATAGGATAGGTGTTTTCTTCGATGGGGTCCTTTGGGGTCTTCCACATCTCCTCCTAAACCACTGGACCGATTTCAACCAGACTTGCACAAATATTTTATGCAACGGGAGAACCAACATAGGATAGGTGTTTTTTCGATACGATCCTTCGGGGGGTCCTTTGGGGTCTTCCACATCTCCTCCTAAACCACTGGACCGATTTCGACCAAACTTGGCACAAATATAATACGCAACGGGAGAACCAACATAGGACAAGTGTTTTTTCGATACGATCCTTTGGGGGGTCCTTTGGGTCTTAAAAAACTATTAGATCTGGTTACTATGGCAACCCAATAGAATAGATTCTGGTTACCATAGCGTCGGTGAAAGTCTCCCGCGTAGGAAATAGCGCGGGAGTCGTCCGACGGGCCTTCCCCAGAGTTCATCCACGGAACCCGGGGAGTCTTAGGTCGGATCCCGCGAAAGACGGCGCGGCCAGAGTCCACGGTTCTTATAAATAAAGATATAGGTTATGATATCAAAGGTGGTGTATGCATCTTAAGAAACTTCATAATAGTGTGTGAATTCAGAGTTGTTTCAGTTTGAATTTAAAAGTGGATAAGTTAAGATCGAAGTAAGTTATAAGCGAGTATAAAAAACAAAGTTTTGATAGCGAATGTATTCAGATCATAGTGTTCAGACAATATAAATGCACTTGCTTCAGTTTGAATTTAAAAACTGATAAGCTGAAATCTATAGAGGTATTGTATTGTTAGAATAAGTTTAGGAGACACTAATTTAACAAATGCCTTATTTCAACATTAACACAATGAAGTATAAAACGACAGTTAAATACGCAGTGCGTGCAAGTACTGTAGACATTTTATTGAAAACTAATTTAGCTGTTCGCCCTCTCCCAGAGTTAGAAATCGAGCAGGAGCATCACGCGCAACAGAATTCTTCTCCAGATATAATAATACAGTTTATGACATGTTCTTAAACAGGTGCGCTACAGAGTATTCCTCCAGTGAGAATGCGAACGTAGCAATATAAGGAAGATTATACAATATACAAGTAATATAACGTTAGAACAAGAATAGGTGCCTATGAGCCTATGAATAAATTATGAACCCGAGGAACGCTGGGTAAATTGGCTAGATATAGTTATCTATATAACCCAAATACCACTGACTGACTCACTAATCACGATAGCTCTGAAACCACTGAATGGATATCAATGAAACCTTGAACATAGCTTCATCATAGGTCTTAGGTGCTCACTAAGAAACGGTTTTAAAAACTTTCACTCCTAAGGGGCAAAAAACCAAATACTGAAATTTATCGCGGGAATTGCATACTTTGGAAATGAAGTGGTTGACATCTCAGTTTACTGGAAACCCCGAATGCATTTAGTCCTGAGTTTTTAATCATTGTTTTAAATTGAAAAAAACTTCGTTGTTTGCAGGTTCTTATAGTCGAGAAAATTTCGAAGTTCAATTAATTAATAAATGTATGTCCTTTTTTTCTCGGAAACGGATCTAACGATTTTCTCTAAATAAATAATAAATAGCTGGTGCTATGAATGTAAATAAACAAACTAAGAGTTGAAACTCCGTAGCGAAGCACGGGTATTTTGCTAGGCTCTATATATATAAGCGGAGAAGTCCTGACTGACTGACATAGAATCAATGTAGAGCAAAAACTACTGAAGATAATGATCTCAACATTTGAAGGTATATTCCTATGGGGTCGTACATGCTCACTAAGAAACGGTTTTAAAAACTTTCACTCCTAAGGGGCAAACCCCCCCCCCCCCCCATTGTATGTATGCATCTATATATGTATGTTCCACATCTCCTCCTAAACCACTGGACCGATTTCAACAAACTTGGCACAAATATTTTACGCGACCGGAGAACCAACATAGGATAGGTGTTTTTTCCGATGGGGTCCTTTCGGGGGTTCTTTGGGTTCTTCCACATCTCCTCTTAAACCACTGGACCGATTTCAACCAAACTTGGCACAAATGTTTTACGTGACGGGAGAACCAACATAGGATAGGTGTTTTTTTCGATGGGGTCCTTTGGGGTCTTCCACATCTCCTCCTAAACCACTGGACCGATTTCAACCAAACTTGGCACAAATATTTTACGCAACGGGAGAACCAACATAGGATAGGTGTTTTTTCGATACGATCCTTCGGGGGGTTCTTTGGGGTCTTCCACATCTCCTCCTAAACCACTGGACCGATTTCAACCAAACTTGGCACAAATATTTTACGTGACGGGAGAACCAACATATGATAGGTGTTTTCTTCGATGGGGTCCTTTGGGGTCTTCCACATCTCCTCCTAAACCACTGGACCGATTTCAACCAAACTTGGCACAAATATTTTACGCAACGGGAGAACCAACATAGGACAAGTGTTTTTTCGATACGATCCTTTGGGGGGGTCCTTTGGGTCTTAAAAAACTATTAGATCTGGCCACTATTGCAACCCAATAGAATAGATTCTGGTTACCATAGCATCGGAGGAAGTCTCCTGCGTAGGAAATAGCGCGGGAGTCGTCCGACGGGCCTTCCCTGGAGTTCATCCACAGAACCCGGGGAGTCTTAGGTCGGATCCCGTGAAAGACGGCGGGGCCAGAGTCCACGGTTTTTATAAATAAAGATATAGGTTATGATATCAAAGGTGGTGTATGCATCTTAAGAAACTTCTTAATAGTGTGTGAATTCAGAGTTGTTTCAGTTTGAATTTAAAAGTGGATAAGTTAAGATCGAAGTAAGTTATAAGCGAGTATAAAAAACAAAGTTTTGATAGCGAATGTATTCAGATCATAGTGTTCAGAGAATATAAATGCACATGCTTCAGTTTGAATTTAAAAACTGATAAGCTGAAATCTATAGAGGTATTGTATTGTTAGAATAAGTTTAGGAGACACTAATTTAACAAATGCCTTATTTCAACATTAACACAATGAAGTATAAAACGACAGTTAAATACGCAGTGCGTGCAAGTACTGTAGACATTTTATTGAAAACTAATTTAGCTGTTCGCCCTCTCCCAGAGTTAGAAATCGAGCAGGAGCATCACGCGCAACAGAATTCTTCTCCAGATATAATAATACAGTTTATGACATGTTCTTAAACAGGTGCGCTACAGAGTATTCCTCCAGTGAGAATGCGAACGTAGCAATATAAGGAAGATTATACAATATACAAGTAATATAACGTTAGAACAAGAATAGGTGCCTATGAGCCTATGAATAAATTATGAACCCGAGGAACGCTGGGTAAATTGGCTAGATATAGTTATCTATATAACCCAAATACCACTGACTGACTCACTAATCACGATAGCTCTGAAACCACTGAATGGATATCAATGAAACCTTGAACATAGCTTCATCATAGGTCTTAGGTGCTCACTAAGAAACGGTTTTAAAAACTTTCACTCCTAAGGGGCAAAAAACCAAATACTGAAATTTATCGCGGGAATTGCATACTTCGTAAATGAAGTGGTTGACATCTCAGTTTACTGGAAACTCCGAATACATTTAGTCCTGAGTTTTTAATCATTGTTTTAAATTGAAAAAACTTCGTTGTTTGCAGGTTCTTATAGTCGAGAAAATTTCTAAGTTCAATTAATTAATAAATATATGTCCTTTTTTTCTCGAAAACGGCTCTAACGATTTTCTCGAAATAAATAATAAATAGCTGTTGCTATGAATGTAAATAAACAAACTAAGAGTTGAGAATTTGTACAATCTATCTAATCCTATACTATTAAGCGAGCAATAATTGTACAATTATGTACAACGTGAAACTCCGTAGCGAAGCACGGGTATTTTGCTAGTATGATATAAAAATTTAATTGGCACTCTAAGCAATTAAATTCTTTGGATGCACATTGTTGCTATAAGAATTATGTTAGTTGGAAAACATTTATTATCAGAATCTGTAAAGTGTTAAATTATTAATGGTTACTAACTCTGTAATAACTACCGGTATCAGGCAGCCAATTTTAAAATATTTTTTTATAGAGTGTAGCCTATCAATATAAGGTTTATAATAAGTGTAAGTTATTTCAATTATTATTATTACATACTGTTATTATTACACACACACACACACACACATACACATACACACACACTTATAAGTATTTAAGGATAAGTATTTACTTACCTTTTTTTTAAACTAAATATAGTTAGTTAAGAAACGGACACGTCATGGACAACAAAATCCAGGAATTTTTTTTTAAGTTAATAGAGATTTGTGTTTTTTTTTAATCAAACACAATTTTAAATGTTTTAAATTCATCTTAATTATTTCATCTCATCATACTCTCAAAATCAACTCATATACCAGTATTCGTTAATTTATATTGAAAAACCGCTGAAGATACAGATTAAATGGGATGGTTACAGAAATAAATGGACACACACAAAACAGCTGACACATGTATCAAATTATTAATTATGCGTGTGTCAAGATATATTTGTATTTGCAAGACATGTTTCCAGTGTTAGTTTGTCTGGCCTTCAATCACAGTTACTTTATATCTGGTTGGAACAATACCGGTACTGATTAAAAATTGATTGAAATTTACCAATAGTTGGTACAGTGAAACTGAGTTTATTATACCATTTGTGTTGCAAACTTTTCTATAAAGTGGATAATTTTTATTTGATGAGTTTTTTTAGAGTAGATTCAATGTTCCATGTGTATTAATAAAATATTCAAATCCATACAAAAACCAATAGACAAAATCACACATGTGCATGTACATTCCTAAATCTTCCTATTGCTTTCCAGCCACTTATCCAATCACATCCTAATACGTAAGGATTCCTGTGCTGGTACAGAATGTACTAATGTCAGTATCGGTAGCAAACTATGGTACATCAACATAACTCTCAGAAATCTCGAAAACACCTAATTTGTTACTTTAATTTGCTATTTTCAGTACTGTTTTGACTTGAAAATATACTTTACTAACTTTGTATGTGCTTGCACTTCAAATATTACCATAGTAATAATATGTGCACAAAAGTGTATGGAATGTAATTTAACATACATATTTTAGCTATTTTACCTAATGAGTTTAACTTCATTCAGACAGATTCACAAATCACAACACATATAATATCCTGCATATTTACTTGTAGATTATACATGTCTGTTTTGTTTTATGTATCTCAATAGTTACTTATAATAATTATAGCAATATTTTAAATATATTTTAATAACATAATATTTTAATGTTATAATAATTATAATAATATTACAACGTAAAATAATTATTAAAAACAAATACTTTCTTTTGTCACACTAATAAAATTATATCATCAGACTACAATAGGATATAATTATTAGTATTATTACTGTTTATATTATTATTATTATTAATACGGTAATTGTACATATAATCAGAGATAGTACATCACTTATATATGTCTGAGATCTAGTTCTGTAGAAGCAAGTGCATTTAATTAACGACTTCATAAAAAAATTAATCTGTCACTATTGTTATATAACAAATTATCACTTTTTGTGTGTATTTGTTTTCAGTATCATGTTAATTTATTTCACTAATACAGTATTAGTTTTTTACTATTAGTCAACATTTTATCTATCAATGTTTTTATTAAACTATAAAAAAAAATAGAACATTTTTTACATGTCAGATGATACCTGTTGATTTAACATATTTCTATGTGCCTCTAAAATATACGACTTTTCATTCAGTGCTTCTTTCTTTGGATCTATGGCCATATTAGACTTTAAATGTTTAATAACTGAAAGTATTCGAAACACTTATTTTCTGTCAGTCTTAACTAGCCGCCTTCGGACTTCACACAACAAAAAGCCTACTTTCATAGTCCCTCTGCTGCGGTTTTGAGGTAGGGGTGGGGACAGGAGATGAAAAATCGAATCAAATTGTGTACTATACGTGCCAAAAACGTTTCATACGTTATTTGTTGTATCGAAATAGTCAGTGACGGTAGTTTTAAGTTAATGCTTTCAAAACTATCTACTTTATTCAACTAATAACTAACAATAACGATGCTAACGTAACTTATGAAAAATTATATATTGGAAACTGATCGCTGGTGCTCTAAAACTGTCGATATCGAACGTTCAGAACTGGTGAAGTTAGGGCTCTATAGTGAAGTATATTTATGATAATAAACGTTTCATGTTTAGTTTGAATGTGCGATAGAACAAAATTATCTGTATTTCCAAATTTTTAATTTCTAAGACTTATTTATTGTAAGCCATAAATGAAAATATACTTTATCCATTGATGATATAACCAACCAGCGATGCCATAATCTGCGATAAAGACGTAAGAATTTCGAAAAAAGGAACCATTTGAAAAATCAATACGTTTTTTATATTTTTATCCACTAGCGTATATTTTCGATATAATTCGAGAACAGGCAGACAACGATTGGAATTATTACTTGTTTATTTTCCAACTACGCGTAGAAAAATGGCAGATCCAGAGCTGGAAGCGTTGCGAGCAAAGAGGCTAGCTGAGCTTCAAAGTACTTACAGGGTCAGTAATAACTTAATTTACAGTTATGATAGCAAAAATAGGAGCAAATAAATTATAACTATACGTTTCATGAGAAATGAACTTTCATGTACGTATACGAGTGGTGAGGTATTTAAAAATAGCATGACCTAACCTTTTCTTGTTTTGAAGTGCACAATAAACCTCATAAAATATTTTTCGCAAGTGGCAATATGTAGTACAGATGCTGTAAATCTTGTGAAAAAAGTTTAATCGTATGTCATATAATTTGTATTGATGATGGTACTGATTTTGATAAAGAAAATCTATACCTGTATGAACTAGAGGTGTGCTAAACTAGTATTTGAAAGTTACAGGTACAAATGAAACCGTCCCAAAAAATAACAGGTACAAATACCTGACCATATTTTTTGTACATATCCCTGTATTTTGTTATAAGAAATAAAGTGAAACTAAAAGTGAAATTGAATAAATTGTTACGTTACACTGTGACTTTATTAAGCTGTTACTGTTTGAAAGAAAAGAAGAAACAAGAGAATGTATGCCTATCTCTCTTTGAGAATACTAATTCAAGTTTTCCCTAGGAGTAAACAAACTGACAGATTTAATATTAAATAATTGATTCCATTTTGGTTAGACAAATCAGTTGTGAAACTCAGACAATGAAATTTAGAGTGTAATAGCACAGCAAATAATGTCAAAAAAATATCAGAAACATTTATAATAAAAACATAAGCAGTTGAAATACAATAAAAATGCATAAGAAGCAATTGGAAGAGAAGTTTTTCGGTCAAAAGTGTTAAAAAAATGGAAGGAGTCCTGGGTAGGAGAGAGAAAAACGCAGGTTCAAAGTGAACTGAAGACAGGAAGATGAGGCACAGTGAAAATATGAAAGAATTCCAAAGGTATTTCAACTTTTCAGTCACTGTTATATCCGTTCCACAAAAATAATAGATCCAAAATACCTGTTACAGGTATATCAGCCCACCTCTAGTATGAACTTGTATGACCAAATGGTCGTTCCAGTTCTGTTCCATATATTATTCATTATTAATATACAGTTGTGAGCAGCAATATTTGATTATTTAATTTACTGGAGTCATAAAAGTTGTTCGTAAGCCATGAAAACTGCAGGTGTATAAACAATTCTTTCATTGGAATCGCATGTAGAATGCGTTGTCCAAGAACACGATGATGTAACGATTCAACAGTTCAATTAAAATTTTGGGAAGAAAGTCTTTTTTAAGAGGTAGTATTTGGAAAACTTAGCCATGGCCAAATTAAAAAAAAACGTCTTCAGCTTCCAACAGACCAGATGAACTTGACTGTTTCTAATGACTGTAAAGCTTTACCGGTTTTAAATCTACTACCACTTATTCTTTAGATTTGCCAGTTATTTAGATTTACCTAATTACAACTTTGCCAGATTTTTCTGGCGCTCATAAGGTATAAAAAAACGCATTTATAATTTACAGTCCACACTATACAGTTGTTAATTATAAAGAGGCAAGTAAACATTGTGGAACAAAAATTGATTTAACCAGGAATTCTGATTTTTGTATCAACTGCAGTTTCTTTTATATTGAAATATGTTTCAGTTTAGTGTTGTAATAGCCATTTTTATCTAAAATAAGTGTCCAGAAATATAGGCCTAAACTAAGTAATTTTGAAAAATAACTATTATCAAAATATTTAGAATTGTGTACAAAAAATGGAAAAGAATGTAAGTGCCACAAACTAAAATTTTCAGTATTCAAATAAATGTGTCTTAAATATTGGATTATTATATTAATTTTATGAAAAAAATATGTGTATATCAAAATACCTCTACTAAACATGCAAACAGTTTTTTTTTTATGAATATGTATAAAGGGAACAAAATTTATATGGAAAAAGAAGTAAGTGCCATCCTTTCGTTTTCTGGAAAACGCTGTAAGTGCCTTACTAAGTTTTTGAAAAGGATGTAAGTCAAGGGTTTATATTAACAAAAGATGGTAAGTCCATTGTAGTTTTGAGAACGTTTAATAACTTTACATATAATTTTACTCTTTTAATGGTAGCTAATATAAAAAAGGTATAAAATAAAATTTTGGATGGTTTTTTGAAGCAAAGTTGTTGGTCTTCAGTTTATTCCGCTTCTTCTTTCATCGGTAAGTATAAGCCACCTGAAAACCAAAAACTGAATCAGATGTCTAAATTTATTTTGGGTTTCTCAGCTATATACATAATATTTTGACTTTTCATTCACTTTCGAAATTTGTTCTGATACAGTTAATCGTTTTTGAGTAAAACAATTTTATTTTAAAAACACGTATATATACCAGAAATCAAATGAAAAAGTTATCTGCATTTAGTAATCGAAATAAACTTACAGTACTGTACTTCTTTTCTCCAAGCAGTCCTATTCCTCATCTTCTTCCTACACCTCCATGTTGCAGGCCTCTTCATCTTCGTTCTCCAACAGGGCTCTGTAGAAGTCCTTGTCTTCTTCTTTCTCTATATAATCTATCATTCCCAAAAGATCGTTCTTCTTTTCTCGTGAGATTTTGGATTTAAAGTGTATTTTTGGCAAGTCATGAATATCCGGTACATTGTCAAGATTAGCATTTTTCTTTAAAACATCAACTTTTTTCCAAGTTACCATAACATCACCTTCAAGACCCAAAACTGATGCCACTTTCACTGTGCTAGGATTCTTGTGGGAAATGCGGAAGTGAGAAATTTTACTTATAGCCAGATCTTTTGTATTTAGGTAGTCTTTAGCAAGGCCTTTAAAATCTATGAAGTCATCAGTATTCATAGATACTACAGTAAAAGGTGTTGTCAATTTTGCACTTGTAACTAACGCTTCAAGATCTTTAGGAGTTATCGCTTTCGCAGCTTTGCGTTTTTTCTCAATCACTCCAAAATCACGGTCACAGTTCATGTAGCTGTGTCCACTTACAAGATATTTCACATCAATTGAACGATAAAATCCTTTGTGGACTAAATAAATAATAGACATTAACAGCATCTGGTTTTTGTTTTGTGCTCCGCAATTATCGCACCATAACACAAGCCTTTTACGAGGAAAGTGGCCTTCAGTAGAAGCAACTTTAAACAAACAAGAAGCTATTTCGTTAGCGCCACGGCCTCCAATCCCTTCATGCCACATACACATATATGCAGAGCCATTGTCTCCAACATGTATTCCTAGATTGTAGCAAGATAGCTGTCTACAATAAAACATAGTGCTATGAGTAACCATTGGAACAAACATAACTTGTTGCAGGTCCATGCATAAGGTTGTATAAGTAGCTGTTGGAAGCTGTGAAGATGTAATATCTTGTTTCATACACTTATGAGCCTTTTCCCATTTTCGGTGATGCAACTCTTGCTGGATTTTTACTTCCTGTTTTGCCTTTTTGCTGGTCGTAGATTGCAACTTTGCCTTCAAAAAGTCACACTTTTTACAGGTATCAACTGCAAGAGCTTTAAATTTTAGGTTTGGAAAATCTTGTTTTAAAACTTCTGCGTAAAAACTGTATGTAACTGCACTTGCAGGATTTTGTTTTTTAAAAGCCACAGACATTCGGTGTTAGATCAGGTGACAAAAACTCATTACTTGATTTTTTCGGCTGTAGTGACTTTCGTATTTGGGGAATGAGTTTATATGATATCTTACAAGACTTCGATCATCTTCTGTAAATTTAAACTTGTGTGCATTTGATGCAAGTGTTTTCCCTCTTTTGTCCTCAAAAACCAAGCAACGTGATTTCTTTTTTGTTTGTAAAACAATCAATTTCCTTTCAGATATAGAAAAAATTTCTTTGAAGGTTTTTTTGCACACTTGTACATTTTTCCCTGTACCATCGGGGATGTTATAAGCAAAAGTACAAGTCCGCCTACTTTCTGCTGGACTTTCGTACGTCCCATGACGTCTGCGACCAATAGGTAACATTTGAATATGATTCAATAAATATGTTCCTTGGCTTTCTTCATCAACTTTATAAAACTCCAAAAACAATAGCTGTTTTTGTTCATTGCTTATGTTTTTACACTCGTACTTACAGGAGCAGCTTGCCTGTTCTGCTGGTGCTTGTTTTGCAGGTATCTCTTTCCCACGACTGTTAATGTACGGCTGGCCCTTTTCTCTTGCTTCACGTCTCTTACGAACAATCACCTTCTTCTTAACAGGCTTTTCCATTTTCTGGTAGGTACACTAAACACACAACCGAAGCACACTCTAAAACACACGCGTGAAACGACCGAAATCACTGCCGTGTCAGCGTACTGTCACCAACCCCACGACTAGTACAACTGCGTAGCTTAGGCACATACTTCATGGCGGTGGCACTTACATCCCTTCCCATCTCAGCCCCGCTGGCACTTGCACAGTGCTGCTATCTTCGAACTGCTCTTGAAACTAGTAGGAATTTGTCTGGCACTTACAACCTTTCTCGTTTCATTACGCTTAGCTTATACAACCCTTTTCACTAAAAAAGTCATTTTTTTATTTTTTGGCACTTACATCCTTTTCCATTTTTTGTACTCAATTAATATTAGGCAATTACCTGTATTAACTTCGTCTTGTGACTTATTTGGTTTTTTTCTTAAAACGACGCGTTTTGAGAATAAATTCTCATCATCAGGTTTCAATACTATAAAAACATCAAATTCACCCAAAAGGGGTCGTCAACTAGTTAAAACACACAAACACAAAAAACACCACACATAATTTAACACCGACACAGTCTCGGCACAGTCTGATGTGTGTCGGTGTTAAATTATGTGTGGTGTTTTTTGTGTTTGTGTGCTTTAACTAGTTGACGACCCCTTTTGGGTGAATTTGATGGTTTTATAGTATTGAAACCTGATGATGAGAATTTATTCTCAAAACGCGTCGTTTTAAGAAAAAACCAAATAAGTCACAAGACGGAAGTTAATACAGAAAATTGCCTAATATTAATTCTAAATATTTAGTAACGTGACTTGGAGACAAAACAAAATGAAACTATTATCAGTGCTGAAGTTCTGCATAAAAGTATACTTTTGGATGATTAAACAGAAACCAGTTTACACTGTAGCATTCCGAGTTGCAGGTGGAAAATAGGAGTCAGCTGTAATGCAAGACTAGTCACGTTACGGTCTTGTAAATATGTGTTATTCCAGTCTTGCTTTTGCTATTATTACCTTTAATTTTTATTAGTGAGTCATTAGTTTAGAGTTACTTGTTATAATTTTTTTTTAATTTTGTAATTCACATTTATCGTTATTCTTAGTATACTAGTATGTATGTTTGTTATCATCCATTAGCATGATATTTCTTGTTAAAATGGATATTCTCCTGCATGTTTGACTAGCAAAGACAAGAAAATTATTCACAATCAAGCACAGCAAATAATTTTTAATGTATTACAGTTTATAAGAAAATAAATTAAAGGAATATAATTATTTCACTACGACTCAGAACACAAAACTTTTTATGGGTAAAAACGTAAAAGTTTTACCGTATAACCTGAACCGGTTTTCACTTTTAAAAAGCTTCTTCAGAGGTTGCTGCTGGTAGCACTGTCTGTCTTGTTGTTGGCGACGGAATCGATTTTTGAAAGATCGATGTTTTGTGTGGGGTGTGATATGTTCGAATAATGCGTGTGATTTGAATTGTGTCTGTTCGTTTAGGATGTTGTTTTTATTTGTTTTCGTGTGTTTGTATATTTCCAATTGTTCTAGAGTGTCTAGTTTTCGGCTTTTTGTGTGTACGTGTAGAATTTTCATGTTATTGTCGATGTTTTTGTATGTGTGGTTTGCTTCAATGAGGTAGTTTACAAAGGTGGATTCTGTAGTGGAGTGGAGTGCCTTTGTATGTTCAATGTATCTTTGTTTGAAGCTACGTCCTGTCTGGCCTATGTAGAATTTGTTGCAATCTGAGCAATTTAGTTTGTAAACACCAGGTAGATCGAATTTGTTTTGTGCTTTGTGTGTGTGTTTTGATAGTGTGTGTTCTGTTTTGTTAGTAGTTTTGTAAGCGATTCTGTATCCCGCTTTTTTGAATTTGTGGGCTATTTTTTCAGTTTGTTTGTTGATGTATGTTAGTGTTATGAATTTGTTGTTTTCTGTCTTTGTCTGTTGTTTGTTTTGTGTAGGAGTTTATTGACTATTGTTCTGTCATATCCGTTGGATTCTGCTAGATATTTTATCATGTTTAGTTCGTCTTTGTAGTCTGTTTCATCTAAGGGGCTGTTGTTAAGTCTTATGTATCATGGTTCTGAAGGCAGCTAGTTTTGTTGTATTGGGTGAGTGGAGGAGTTGTGTATTAGTGTGTCAGTTGTAGTCGGTTTTCTGTATATTACTACCTTCGCATAGGATTTTGGTTTTTATAAGCTCCAAAGTCTTGGGAACCAAAATACTACACCACGCAAAGCAAGCAAGACTAAATGTTGAATATTCATTAATATTAATTTGTTTGTTGTATGGTCAATTTCTACAACTTAACTCTCAAAACAAAGGTTATTTCTAAATATATATATATATATATATTGTAACGAGATGACTGGTGGGTATCTGTAAAATGTACACCAGATTTTTATGTGTATAAAGTGTTAGTGTGGTGTGTTCGTCTCACACCTGTCGTTACATCAATGGTTGCTGCTAACGAAATCCGTAGCGTTGTCACAATTATCAGTACAACCTAGTGGAAACCTTACCTGTAATTTCATAGGGGTTTATGAATCCCGGGTGGCACCAAATTGTTTATTGAAAACAATTAAATTTGTGAATTAATATGTTAGTTGGTGTTTTCAGCGGTGACGGCTGGAGCGTTCGAATCGGTTCCCGCCTCTGTACAGCTTACTGTATTGCACAGATAGCAAGAGTGCTAGTTGTCTGTTCAGCGAATTCGCTAACACCCACATATATAATACAATTTCCTATGAAATAAAACAATGGTTACACTCTGTACTGTTTCTTTAATTATAGTTTGGCAATTCATCAATGTGACAATAATATTATAATTTAGTATTCAATAAAAATTGCTCCGGCATAAAACATGAAACACATATCTCAAGCTGACGAAATTAGTTTTGAAACGAGCAATTCTGACGCCATTATGGCTACTGTTTGTACATTTTTTGTCAGCTCGCCCAAAATCTGGAGTTCTTTAGATTATAAAGAAAACATAAAATATGGTTACAATAAAAAAGTACACTACCGTACCTTATCCGTACTTAAATAATATAAAGTGTGGTTACAATTTGTTCGGCAGTGTAGTAATAGGTGTTACATAAGTTCGCAATTTAATGCAAGGTTATTTTTTAGTTAACAAGTTTTCTACGTAAGTTTATTTTATTCAATCCTTGAAAGAAAATTATTTATTAATTCATAGTGAGATTTTGTATTGATATGAGAAATATTTAAAGTGCTTTTATTCCCGGGATTAGGGTAATTAAATGATACGTATCAATTCAGCAGGTTTGTGAAAGATCGTTGTTCTTTGGTAATGGAAAATTCATCAAATTTGGAGTGACTTAGGCTGCTAGCGTCCTTTTCTAATTTGTCTTGGGAATTTCTGCTTTTAATTTTCGTTTATTTAGTTCCTGGACATCAGTTAAACGTTAATCCTCTTCTTCTCCTTCTCACTGGTACATGTTTTTGGCCTTTGAATATTTTTTAAACTTTTTAAAGTAAAATTTCGGTCATACAAAATCTTGCGTCCCTACTACCCAAGCGTCATTTTACGAGTAAACAAATTTAACGGAAAATTAGTAACCAACGGCCCGTTTCTATGGTAACGAAAACCCTTTGATTGGTTAAGGCCTAGATTAAAAGCATTGTTATCATATTTGAAATTTTTATTCAGATTTACTATATATTTTCTGATTGATTTTATTCTTCTGTCTTCCTTCCTGGGTATTAAATATTATCACTATTGTATTTATTTCCTTTCAAAGATTAAAATAACACCTCATAAGGTCAAGTTCTATTAGATATTAACTTTTGTCTAAATATGTTAACATCTGATAATTACATATTTTCTTTAGTTTAAGCTCTTATTGTAACATTTTTCTTTTAAAATGATTTATACATTACTAGCGAGTACCCGGCATGCGTTGCAATGCCACTCAAAGAAAGAAAGTGTTTGTATATATATAATATATAAAGACTTCGTTCGCGTGGTCTTCAATTTAATGCGATAATATATTTAGAACAGAATCTATTCCATTGGGTTGCCATAGTAACCAGATCTAATAAGTTAGTTTTTAAGACTCCAAAGGACCCCCCAGAGGATCGTATCGAAAAAAACACCTGTCCTATGTTGGTTCTCCCGTTGCGTAAAATATTTGTGCCAAGTTTGGTTGAAATCGGTCCAGTGGTTTAGGAGGAGATGTGGAAGACCCCAAAGAACCCCCAAAAGAACCCCATCGAAAAGCACCTATCCTATGTTGGTTCTCCCTTTGCGTAAAATATTTGTGCCAAGTTTGGTTGAAATCGGTCCAGTGGTTTAGGAGGAGATGTGGAAGACCCCAAAGGACCCCCCAAGTATCATATCGAAAAAACACATCCTATGTTGGTTCTCCCGTTGCGTAAAATATTTGTGCCAAGTTTGGTTGAAATCGGTCCAGTGGTTTAGGAGATGTGGAAGACCCCAAAGGACCCCATCGAAAAAACACCTATCCTATGTTGGTTCTCCCTTTGCGTAAAATATTTGTGCCAAGTTTGGTTGAAATCGGTCCAGTGGTTTAGGAGATGTGGAAGACCCCAAAGGATCCCCCAAAAGACCCCGTCGGAAAAAACACCTATCCTATGTTGGTTCTCCAGTTGCGTAAAATATGTGTTCCAAGTTTGGTTGAAATCGGTCCAGTGGTTTAGGAGAAGATGTGGAAGACCCCAAAGGACCCCCCAAAGGACCCCATCGAAAAAACACCTATCCTATGTTGGTTCTTCCTTTGCGTAAAATATTTGTGCCAAGTTTGGTTGAAATCGGTCCAGTGGTTTAGGAGGAGATGTGGAAGACCCCAAAGGACCCCCCGAAGTATCATATCGAAAAAACACATATCCTATGTTGGTTCTCCCGTTGCGTAAAATATTTGTGCCAAGTTTGGTTGAAATCGGTCCAGTGGTTTAGGAGGAGATGTGGAAGACCCCAAAGAACCCCCAAAAGAACCCCATTGAAAAAATACCTAGCCTATGTTGGTTCTCCCTTTGCGTAAAATATTTGTGCCACGTTTGGTTGAAATCGGTCCAGTGGTTTAGGAGGAGATGTGAGAGACCCCAAAGGACCCCCAAAAGGACCCCCCGAAGGATCATATCGAAAAAACACATATCCTATGTTGGTTCTCCCGTTGCATAAAATATTTGTGCCAAGTTTGGTTGAAATCGGTCCAGTGGTTTAGGAGGAGATGTGGAAGACCCCAAAGGACCCCCCAATGGACCCCGTCGAAAAAAACACCTATCCTATGTTGGTTCTCCCGTTGCGTAAAATATTTGTGCCAAGTTTGGTTGAAATCGGTCCAGTGGTTTAGGAGGAGATGTGGAAGACCCCAAAGGACCCCCCAAAGGACCCCATCGAAAAAACACCTACCCTATGTTGGTTCTCCCGTTGCATAAAATATGTGTGCCAAGTTTGGTTGAAATCGGTCCAGTGGTTTAGGAGGAGATGTGGAAGACCCCAAGAACCCCCCATAGGACCCCATCGAAAAAAATTCATAAACCTTCGCGGGCGTGCGCACAACAACTCACCGAAGTTTCATCGCAATCGGATGAATGGTATAGGAACGCATACGGGACAAAGAAAGAAAGAAAGAAACAAACATTCATTTTTATAGATATAGATTTTGGCTAGTTACTTGTCTTAGATTCGTTAATTTCCTTGTGGATTTTATACAATTTGTAATTATTGGTTTTGACAGTTACGCATTTCAGATGCACTAGTATCCATTAACTATATCTACTGAATTTATATGATGTTTCATTTTATTCTAATGTATTTTGTTTGATTAGTGGTTCTGTTATTTTCTACATTTATTGTTTTTCTATTGCAATTAGATTTGTATTGTCTTAACTTCGTAATCATCTATTTTGCCTTTGTTAATAATATGGCTACCACTCCCTATTCTTCCTCAATTAAAAAACATAACATTTAGGCGTATGCTCTGTACAAATTATTCAGTCATACCCTATTCATAAATATACTTATACAATTATTTTACCATTATTAAGTAGAGTTTGTTTACAACTTAATTCATTAATTACTATTTTTTGGGTGTTAACTAACATCACCTTTTGAACAATTGGTTTTCCCTTACAATCTGGGGTGTTTATTCATTTATTATTACTTGCTTATTTCCTAAAGAAACTCTACTCTCAATCCATGTTAATACTAGCTGTTTATCTTTACATAGGATACTCCCCTTTTAAATACAATCGTTTACAACTAATCTTAAATCTCTTAATGGACAATGTTATTATCACTTTCCAGTGTTCGTTTCATATCACTAATTGTTTACATTTACTATTATTATTAAAACTTTATATTTTTAATAACTAATTTGTATCACTTTTACTCACACAGTGTTTTCTTATCACTCTTCAGTGTTTATTCCACATTATGAAATGCTTACATCTAATGTTATCCTAAAAACCTTACTCTTACTTATAATTGGATTCACTATTATCAATTATTGTTTCTTATTGATTATTGAGTGTTTTATTATCATTATTATGGTTTCTAACCACTTTGGGGTTTCACACTTTCACTATTGCACTTTTTAACTGTTCACATTAAGTGTTTCTTAGTGGGTAATCCCTATAATTATTTCTCTTTGTCACTTTCTCACTCTCTCACTATTTCTTTCATTACAATTTATACACAGTATTATTAATGTTATTTTTCTATAGATTTTTACTATATCTATCGCTAATTTTTTGGGTTAGTGTACTTTTTCTTTTTATAATATTACTTTACTGTTTTGGTTAAAACAGCTATATGAATTATTTCATTGAGAATAATCTTTATTTCTGGTATTGGAAAATCAATGGTTTTATTCCCAATATTATACTTGAGTGTACCATTTCTCCCTTTTATATTTGTGGTGTTTCTTATCCCTTGGTTTCACTTCGTTTCCTCTTCATTTTTCTTCTTCTTCTCCTTCATTTTCAATTGGCTTCATTTTAGTTCGGTTCTCCCCTTCTCGTTTGGTTTTATTTTATTTGGTTGTAGGAATTCGTTCACTTCCTTCAATTGTCTTTATTCTTCTTTGGTTTCGGTTTTTTCCCTTCTTTGTCGTTTTCCTGTTTGTTTGGTCAATCACTTGGGTTCGGTCATGTCGTCGTTTGTCGTGTCACCGTCTTTATATTTTATTTATATTTAATCATTTTATTTAACATGAAGTATCATTTTGTATTTAGAATTATCTTTTTTATCCCTGGTACTGGGGTGGCTTATTTGTGTTGTAACAATATATATATATATATATATATATATTACTTTAATATTTATAACTAAATTTACCTCAAGATATACTTTTTTCCTATTAGGAACATGTTTCGAGAGTTCTTGTTCTCTCATCTTCAGCCTTCGCCATCTTGTTTCTGGTGAAGTATTTGTGTGTTGGCTTCTGGATGTTATTAAGGTAGTTTGTTGGTCTTTGGTCCTTCAAAGTTGCATTATTGTGTGTGGTACAACAGATACCACAACCACACACAATAATGCAACTATGAAGGACCAAAGACCAACAAACTACCTTAATAACATCCAGAAGCCAACACACAAATACTTCACCAGAAACAAGATGGCGAAGGCTGAAGATGAGAGAACAAGAACTCTCGAAACATGTTCCTAATAGGAAAAAAGTATATCTTGAGGTAAATTTTGTTATAAATATTAAAGTATTATATACATCAAGAAACGGACTGTAGCAGAAAGTGATTGAAATATATATATATATATATATATATATATATAATAACATCGCAAAATCAGATCATATTTGATATCAATAAGTATGTAAAAAAAATGCTAAGAAATAATATATTTTAATAAATAAATAATAAAGAGAATAAAAATAGTAAATGTAATTAAGAAAGAAGGAGGAAGAATAGTAAACCGAAGGTGATTATTAAATAAAAAATACAAATAGACTGACAGACAAATGACATTGACCCAACCCCAGAGATTGGCCAGATAATAACCAAAATAAAGTGAAACAAGATGGAAGTGAAGGAGAAGAAAAATGAAATTAAAAATGGAACAAACCAACTATAAAGAAAATAAAGTGAACCAAGGTAATAAAACACAGACAAATAGTGTAGAATAGGGAAGGGGGAGATGATACCATCAAATATCATAAAGGAAACGAAACCAGTGAATAACAAATATAAAAAAGAAATATTAGTATTGTCTAAGTGACAAATGTAATACATAATTAATAAAACACCATTAAATAAAAATACACTAACCCACAAATTAGTAGTATATGTAAGTAAGAAATCTAGAAAAAGACATGAACTTATTAGATTAATAAAATTTGTAAAGATAGTGAGATAGTGAGAAATATAATGAAAGTAACTAAGTGACAAAGAAAAATAATAATATGGATTACCCACCAATAAACGCTTAAAATAACAAGTGATAATAGTGAAGGTGCAAATACCCTAAAATAGTGAGTGTATCAGTGATAAACACCAATTAATTAAAGGTGAAAGTGAGGTGTGAAAAAGGATATTGTAAATGATAGTATGATTAAAAAGATAGTAATAGATAAGTAAACACTTAATAAACCAATGATGAAACAATAAATGATTTAAGAGTGAGCTTATAAAAATTATATAGTTAAGGGTAATTAGAAATAGTATTTAGAGTAGAGATAAAGGATACGATGTTATTCAGGGGAGAAAGCTCATGTAAGATAAACAGTTTGTGTTAACATGGAATGGAGAAAGGGATTAGTAAAGAATTAAGAAATTAAGAATGTAATTAATAAACACCCTATGTTATAAGGGAAAATAAGTTAAGTAAGTTTGAAGGAAGTGATGATGTTTCTCACTCAAAAGAATAGTAAAATAATGAAATGTATGTTAAACCAACAGTAACTAGTAACTTGTAAAGAATTGTTCATTTTAATTTTATGGATAGGATATGGCTGAAGGAAGCTTACAGTCCATAGGCCTAGTTGTTATATTTTAGGTATTAAGATATAGAAAGCAATCTTGGCACATAATCAGAACCAGAGCCGGTCCAAGGCATTGTTTAAGTGTAAGCGGGTAAATGTTGGTGCCCCTCTTCCGTCTTCAATATAGTGTGTAAAAAATGCAGGACTAATAATTGTTATTGTTTGCTGTTTTTAGGATGCTGGAGGATAGTATTGTCATTAAAAACAAACACAGCTTTGTACCTTGACATTCTTTATTAAACAGGTCTAACTTGACAAACAGTGTAGTTTGTTATACAACTGTTTTAAATCTTTTTAATTACTGTAAAACTACTTGTTATTAAATTCTGGAAAAATCTTTAACACAGATTTATTTTAAACAAGAAAGTCAATCGTTATATAAGTTTTTTCCAAGACTACAAGGTATATTTCAGCTGGAGAGTAATTTCCTACAGGTCTATTAGACTACACTTTTTTAACATTTTCTACTAAAACAATGAAATTAAACTACAAGGAAATTTTCCTGGCTTTCATTTTAGGAAAGTTTTTGATGATTAAATCTGTATCAATGTCTTCAAGAATTTCGTTTTCAATGGCCATCAAAGCCAGTCCACTTAAATGTTCTTGACTAATGGTAGATCTTAAATAAGTTTTTATTATTTTCAATTTTGAAAAACTTCTTTCACCACTGGCAACGGTCACTGGAAGAGTCAGAAGTATTCTTAAACTTACGAAAACATAGGGAAATATATCTACAAAGCAATTTTTCGTTATGAAACTTAAGGCTTCCGTTGGAGAGCTTCCATAGGGTAACATGGGTGCGAGTATCTGAAGCTCGTTAAAGAGGTCTTTTCCATCAACATCTTGATCCTCTCCAACAGTTAGTGTAGTTTGAAGATTTGTACATACTGTCTTCAACTTCTCTTGTTTCCACGTTCTACAGAAATTCAAAAACGTTGCTATGGTTTTCCATGAGCTCAGACCTTTCTTTTAGAGATGCTATTGCTGTGTCAAGTATAACATTAAAAAAGTTCACTTTAAACGATTTTTTGCTATCCAAGTTCACTATAGGTTGATCGTCACTTTCATAAGAGAACTGCCTTTTTACTTTTCTTGGGCGAACTTGGACTTCTTTCTCAAAGTCAGCGATGACTCCAATTTTCTCTGCGAGCTCCTTAGCATCTGTAAATTACACTATTGAACCCATCATCAGATCTCATGTTTTCAAGAAAACTTTGAATACTTTTGATAAGACCCATTGAACTTTGTAAGTCAGATGTGACGTTTTGTAAAACCTTGCTTATCATATTTATTTTGAACAGTACGTCATGCCAAGTAACAACACAGCAAAGAAACTTAAAACTCTGTAGTTTTTTGGCAATTCCCAAAGCTGAATTTCTGCCAAAGCCGTCAAGCTTTTAGTCTTGCGAGGCTTCATACACAGCATCGTACACTTTGTCAATGTGATATCTGAGGGGCAACAAAGCGTTAATCCTACTCTCCCAGCGAGTATTACTCAGAGGTTTTACTGTCAAAGCTGATACGTTTTCTGTTAATATACTCCATCTATATGTAGAAACAGAAAAGAAGTTAAACACTTCTTGCACAATGCTAAAAAAGTCTACTGCAATCGGGCATGACAGCGCTGCAACCACTTAGTTGAGTGAATGGCTTCCACTAGGCACAAAAAATGCCCGTGAATTTAAGTCAGGGGTAACCTCCTCTGCACTCCAACATGCTTGCCTTTCATGTTAGAGCCATTATCGTAACCTTGGGCTCTCATGTTCTTCAATGGGATGTTGAGTCTTGACAACTCATTTAACAAACTCTGTGTGAGTCCTTCACCTGTAGAGTCATTAATGGGCACAAAACCTAAAAAATGTTCTTTTATGGACGCTTCTGCATTCTCATTTACCTGAACAAATCTTACAACCATCGTCATCTGCTCGGTGTGACTGACATCTGGTGTACAGTCCAGTATGATAGAATAATATGTTGCTTTGCTTAGTTTATTTAAAATATGGTCTTGAATTTTAGAGGAAAGGAGACTGATGAATTCATATTGTACTCTTTTACTTAAATAATGTACTTGTGTTTCTTCAGATGATACTCTTCTAACATGCTCAGCCATAACTACATCAAATTTAGCAGTGTACTCGACTAGTTTAAGAAAATTACCATTATTAGTCATGAAAAGAGTATCACTCGTTCCTCTAAATGCCAACCCTTGGGTGCCGAGAAATTGAACAATGCACAACAATCTTTTGAGTACTTGATTCCAGTGTTCTGTTTCTGCTTGTATTAATCTTTCATTTTCCTTGTCAATAGTTTTATCTAAACGTAAACGTAAGCACAGTTCTCGCCAGGATTGATAATTCTTTATGTGGTTTGGAGATTTCTCATGACTACTCAGAATCTTTGACAAATTCTGCCAGGCTGAATACCCTTTATCTCCAGCAAGAGATGAATCTAGATTTCCAAAAAGTTTGCAGACAAAACAAAATACAGATTTTTTTGATATAGAATACATCAGCCACATTCTTTGGACTTGTTCCCCATTACAAAGTTTTCTTATATAATGAGCTGGAGAAAATTTCCTACCTTTAGGGTCAAGGGGAAAGTTTATGTCTTTTACTTGTATTGGACCTCGCTCAACAAGCAACTTCCGGACATTACTGGTGATTTTAGATGGCCACTCTCCTCAGTCGGTTGATAGTGGCGAGGACTTGTCTCTCAATACTTCCTGTAAAAAATAATGATTAAAGCACTTCTGTTGGGCAAATAAGGTTAATTCAGTATTCAATACAAAAATTGAATTATACTACACTTATACTACAAAGTTATTATTTTGCAACCAGTATACTTTGATATAAATAGTCATAAAAATTAAAATATTTCTGATTGAAATACAGACTTCAGGAAAAGAAACCTAAAGACTTGTTCGTTGGCTTTTTGTTAGTAGTATTTTAAAATATTTTTTAGCTATCTCTTCGATTATCCCGAAACGGTGAAATATTCATAGCTTCATTTTTGTCAATCTACAATTAAGAAACGTTTGCTCCTCCACTTCTTTATAACGAAAAAAATACCCTTTGATTCTCTTAGTTTACCTACTTGCCTCTCTTCAGTAAAATGACATCACAGTTCTCTTCAGAAAAATTTTATCCGCGTACCATTTCGGCGAAAACTCCGAATTTAAGGGCAGCACCAATTTTGAGAATTAGACGGACGGAAGATAGGGTAGAGACCACAATGATGGCCACGTCTATGAAGGTGGTCACTTGTGAGTATTTCGTTAATTAAAAAAATATCGAATAGTGTTAGAAACTCGAAAGTTTCGTAAGTATGTTCTGCTACCTATTTGCTCGTATTACGCAAAAAAATTTTTTGAGATATTCTTATTTTAAAAGAAATAATATTTTTTTAGTAGCAAGCAGCTCTAAAAACTGCATTTTCTTAGTTTGGATACTAAGGAAACCTGGTAAGTAATTTGTGAAATTTATTGAAATAAGCAGTGCTATGATAGTAA
This sequence comes from Magicicada septendecula, assembly GCA_034769895.1. Classification (NCBI taxonomy): domain Eukaryota; kingdom Metazoa; phylum Arthropoda; class Insecta; order Hemiptera; family Cicadidae; genus Magicicada; species Magicicada septendecula. Next base: position 537,254,814 of record CM068368.1, read on the forward strand.
AAAGATTTTCAGCGTGTTCAACATAAAATTAAAGAAATAAAGATAAAAGTAGCTAAAAATCCTTAAGGTGGCCACCATTGTGGTCTCTACCCTAAATAGAGCGAACGTAATCCTTTATCGTTGCGATGACTTACTCCACACGGCGGGCACGTGACGTGAATATGGTCATACAGAAATGTGTACATACGAGCTTGACGTTACGGCATGGTATGGTTTGTGTACATAAGAATCGTACACGATATTATTTTACACTAAAAATTATGCACCAAGTTTTGTGCACAAGTGCAGAAAATAGATTTTTATTGTACACAAGTGTTTCACACTTCATATTTAAGAAAATTAAAAGTAAACACTTGTGCATAATAAAAAATTTTTTTCTGTACTTGTGCACAAAACTTGGTGCATAATTTTTCGTGTACAATACTATAGTGTACGATTCTTATGTGCACAAACCATACCATGCCGACGTTACAAAGAGTACGGTAACTCTTTAAATTAACCAGAACGAAAAATTTTACACAATTTTTATATATTAGTATAGATAATTTTTTTAGTTGTAAGCTTCGTTTGAAAAAAAAAACCATTAAAACAATATTATCTTGATTAAGATTAATTTTATTTAAGCTTACCTCATCAATATTTTGGGAAGGTCCATTTGAATTTTCCGTTTTCTCCGTAGATTCAGAGGGTTCCAGGAAAGATGTAGATGTGACATCGTGACAATATTCACTAGCTGTTTCTTCATTTTCGTTATCGGGGTCAACTGATTCTTCATTCAAATCCACTGATTTTGACAACTTATTGTTTGTTAAACTTTTACGGTCTAATTTTATTGGAGTAGATGGAGCCGAAAAAAACTTTTTTAACGATTCAGCTTGTTTTTCATCTGCCTTCGAGTGTAGAAGCTTTCTTTTTGGATAATATGCACCGGAATGTGTTTCTTGTCGTCAGCCATTCTTTTATTTTAACGAAAAGACTGTTCAAAACGAACTGATATCGTACTGACGGTATGAATGAAGGCAATTTCACAGACGCCGGCGAACGAACAGGTTAGGTTACGCGCAGCTAGACGTGGTAGGGCGTTTGGCGCCTATGTGTCAATGTATGGGCGAGTCCATTTACATGAATTTTAAATCGCGCCTTCAGCGCCCTTGACTATACGGCGCTCTCAGCGGCTGCTTACTTTGCTTACCCCTCGGACCGGCTCTGATCAGAACACAAACAAATGCAAGACACAACAACCCTAAACGAATCAATACAGAACAAAACACTTTGTAATAAAATGAAATATAATTAGAATATATTAAGTAAAAATAAACAATGGCTACTTAAGCCTAGGAAATGTATAACTGTCAATAACAAATAATTGCAAATTGTATAAAAACAACCAGGAAATTAAGAAATTCAAGGTGAGTAAATAGCCGAGAATCATTTGTAAATCAGTTTAAAGAAAAAATATTAGAATAAGAACTTAATTTTAGGAGAAATGTAAATACCAAATATTAACATAAATGTACAAACATTGATATTTCATAAAACCATACATTATGTGATACCAAATTAATCTTTGAAAGGAAATAATAACAGTGGTGATAATATTTAATATGTAGGGAAGAGGACAGAAGAATATAATCAATAAGAAGATATACAGCTATTTTGAATAAAAAATTCAAAATTTGATAACAATAGGCTACTTCAGAATTAACCAATCAGGATTAATTGGTTACTATGACAACAGTCGTTTAGTTACTAATTTACCGTTAGATTTTTTTACTCGTTATATGACGCTCTTGTTGAATAGACGCTAGTTTTGGAGCGATCAAAATTGTTAATTAAAACGTCAAAATATCAAATGAAATTACTAGCAAGTGAACTCCGAGGAAGCAGATGATGGCTGAAACCATTTAACTGATGTTGAAGCCGAATTAAAGAAAAAAGAAAATAATATATTGCCGATTAACTTGAAAAGATGCCCGAAGTCCTGAACAAATGAAAATGAAAGATGATTGCAGCCTAATTCCTTAATACCAGATCAAATTAGTTCATCCTGTCTACTGAAGTGTTAAGTATTTATTAAATTACCCAAATTTCTGAATAAACTCACGTTAATTATTTCTCACTAAAAGCTGAACTCTCACTAAACTGCACATAATTACTTTCAAAGTTAAATTAAAAAACTAAGACACTGAAAATTTATAAACTGGCAAAGTTAACCTGTCATTAATTAGTGATAGCCTGTAACACTTTTACTACACTCCAATAAACAAATTATAACTACACAGTATATTATTTAAGTTTAACTGATGTAAGGGTGTGTATTTTTATTGTTTTAAACATTAGTAATCCTTTTAACGCAATCTCAAGAACCCGAGACAAACGAAGAATAATAATTTTGTGTATAATTTCCACAGACGCCATTACTGAAAGTCTGTTGTTAAGTTTAGAGATCGATTTGTCAAACCCCGGAGAGGTGTCTCATATAACCAGAGCAATTGTATTACAAAAGGAAACATAATTTGTATTAACTGAATAATTAATCGTTAACAAAAAATAAATAAGTACAGAGTGTAACCACTGTGTTATGATTTCATTAGGAGGTGGATAATAATTTATGTATATTTTAGCAGATAAGAAGTATTGACGACTAGCGATCGCACAGCCAACGCAACGAACTACTGGCCGATCCAGACGGCCAAGACAGGCGGGAACATATTGAATTATTCAAACCGCCTGAGCGGCACATGTCATACACACTTAAAAATTTTTAATTGTTTTAATAAAACAATTTGGCGCCACCCGGGATTTTCACACCCCTAGTGAACAACAGGTAAGAACATCGAGACCTGGTTATTCATACGTTCGCAATGGACGAAATCTGCGTAAGTTACGTTCTAAAGCGACGACGGATAGAGAAGACACATTACACCCAGTATACTTATACACATTACAGATTAGACGGACGTTCGTCCGGTAACAATATATATTGTTACAACACAAATAAGCCAACCCAATACCAGGGATGAACAAAACAATATTGAATCTAAAATAATACTTCAGGTTAAATAAAAATGATTAATTTAAATAAAATATAAAAACTATGACTCGACAAACGACGACTTTGACCTAACCGAAGTGATTGACCCAACAAAAGGAAACAAAAGAAGAAGGGATCCACGAAGAATAAACAAGAATGTAACCCAATCCAAAGGAAGAGAGGAAAAAATCCAAAACCCAAACAAAAATGAAACAAGTTCGTGGAATTAAACGACCCAATGTAACACGTCGAAATGTACCCAAAGGAGAGGATGGAAAGACCAAAGTATTAACCAAATACGATGAAAATGAAGAAGGAGGGAAATAGATAGAAATGAAAACCAATAATGATACACAAACAAGTAATAAAACATAGGAGAAGGAGAAATAATGCACTCAAGAATAATATTGGAACCAAGACCAATAATTATCCTATGAGAAAGGAAAAAGTAACTGTTATTACCCATAAATGGACAAAAATGATTTAGGGAAGAAACCCTAATAAAACATGGTTAAACATTAAAATGATAAAAAAGCAAACTAAACCCCAATTGAGAATTAGATGTAAAAATAGTATTATAAGAACATAAAATTGTTAATAGTATTAAGGATATATTGTAATGAAAGAGAAATAAGTATAGGGATTACCCACTAAAAAACACATAGTATAAACAGTGATACAGTGCAATAGTGTATATGTAAAAACCCCAAAGTGAAGTGATAAGGAAGGTACGCTAATTAAATTATAATTAACTATAGATAATTTAAAAGTGAAGGTGAGGTATAAAAGATATAGAATATAACTGTGATAAGAAATAGTGAATAATAAAGAAAATAGACACTTAATAAATCTGTAAAAAACACTAAAGGTTTAAAAGTGGAAAAATAACAGTGAATAAATATATGGTGAAAAATAGTATTAAGTATGAATTATAGAATAAGATATGCTGAACACTGGAAAGTGATGATGACATTATTATTTAAGAAAAGATGTTTAAGAGATTTAAGTTTAATTATAACCGATAGTAATTAAAAGGGAGGATCCCAGGAAAGAATAAATTGAAGGTGTTGACATGGAGAGAATGTAAAGATTGTTTAAAAATTAAGAAATTAGAGACAAATCAAAGACACCCATGTTATAAGGGATAGTTATAAATTTCATAAAAGTGATGTTGTTTATCACAATAAAAATAATATGTATTGTAAACAAAAAATTAGCAAATAATAAGTTGGAAGGAAGTGATGATATTTCTCACTCAAAATAATAACTCTAATAACTTATAAAGAATTGTTCGTTTTAATGTTATGAATAGGATATGGCTGAAAGAAACTTGCAGTCCATAAGCCTAACTGTTATGTTTTAAATATTAAGATAGAGAAAGCAATATTGACATGTAATCAAAACACCAGCAGACTCAAAATACAACACAACCAATAATAATAACAAAGTAAAGCCCTTTAGGCTGAAACGAAATGTGATTTAAATGAAATAAGTCAAATAACATAATGGCTACTCAGGCCTATGAAAGGGCATAACTGTCAGAACCAAACAACTAAAAATTATAAAAAATTAACGAAGAAATTAGCAAATCTGAGGTGAAGGATTCACCAAGAATAAATTGTAAATCATTTGTAAAACAAAATATTCTAATAAGCATTTGTATACAAAAAGAAATGTAATTAACAAGCATTAACATAATTGTAAAAACATAAAATCTAAAATTACCCAAACTTGTGGGGTATCAAAATAATCTATGAAAGGAAATACTATAGTGACAATATTTAATAACCAGGAAGGAAGATAGAGGAATAACAGCAATCAGAAGATATACGAAGAATTTGAATTTTGATAACAATACATCATCTCAAAATCAACCAATCAAAATCATGCAGTTGCCGTGGAAACGGCAGTTGAAGAGGATTACCGTTGAATACCGTTAGAAAGAAGCGAAGCGTCAGTAAGAGAGTACAGAAGCCAATATTGGGAAGAACGATTTTCTGTTAAAATAATGTAAAAAAGTAATTAAAGTTCCTAACCATGACAGCATAAGAAGCAGACGACCATTTATGGCAGCCAACTTGAGATCCAAGGCAATTAAACGGAAAATTACCCGAAAAGAACATCCAGATACATTATGAAAAAGATGCCCAACCCATTGAAGCCCCAAAATTAATGAAAACAGAACTTATTGCAGCCAAATCCTACCCGATCAAACGAACGAAGACACCGAGTCATGCTGAGGTGTTAAGTACAATTAAATTACTTATTTTCCAAAACCCTAATCACTCTAAATTTTACTAAAGGTAAATTAATCTCACTATAAACAAATATTTCTCTTTCACAGATTATTTAAGTAAAATAAAACTTGCTAAAAACTTGTTAACGTTAAATATAACCTATTAGTTAAACACGAACTTACAAAACACAATTAACGACACCACAGAACAGATTGTAACATCACACATTATTATTTATGTACACGTAGACTAAGGTAATATATTTTTATTGTAACCATAGGAATTCTTTAGCTCATAGTCACAAGAATCCACGATTTTGGAAACAGAAAATAATTGTAATACTTTAACGTACACAGCCATGCAAAAGCTGAATGTTTCCTTGATCGATTCGTCAAGCCCAGAGGACAAGAGTTTCATGTAATCAGTCGGTGCAAATTTTATCATTATATAATTGTCAATTTGAATATTTTAATTATCACGTATTAAAAATCACTATTACAGGGAGTAACCGTCGTTATTATTTCATAGGGAGTGGTTTATATATTACTAGTGTTTACTTAAGAATAGATTTGACGAGAAGCGAACAAGTTGTCATTTGCGCAGCAGCATCAACAATTCAGACGGCTGTGCGAGCGGGAATTATTTGAATGCCCCAACCGTCACCGCTGATAACTCATCAGACAATAATTTTAGTTGTTTTATAAAACGACTTGGCGCCACCCGGGATTAACACACCCCTATAAGCAACAGGTAAGGTTACTGCTGTGTTATACAGGTGATTACCGCAACACTACGGACATCGTTAGCCGCGAACATTAATGTAACGACCCCGGTGCGAGACGAACGCACTAATCATTATTACACATACAAAATTGGTGTACATTTTACAGGTACGCACAGAACTCCTCAATACAATATATATATATTGTAACGTCCTGCTTTTTTAGAGGCACTTAGCGAAACGTACACCTTTAGTCAAGCCCCAAATGTTGGGTTCGCCAATTTGTAACGTCCTTCTTTTGTGAGGTACTTTACCACTTACGAGTATATTGCAATTACAAGCTTTGTTAATTCCGCCCCACAGTTGTACGCCAATTCTGTAACGTGCGGCTTAATGTGAGGTGTGCACTTGCGAAAGTGTTATTATATGCCTCACGCAGTATGCGTCACTTTTGAATTATACTAACTGACGTTTTAAAACGTATAAATAAAGGATTTTGTTTATCTTGTTTTACTCAATCTAAAAGAAATCGAGAGTGTGTGATTTGGGGTCAAGGAGGCAATTTGTTCAGCCTTATGCAGAAAAGAGAGTAAGTATCATTATTGCCCCTCAGTTGTGACGATTTCTTATGTATGTTGTGCTGAAATTTTCATTAACTACCCACTACAATAAATTATAACACGTTATAATTCAATATTAATTTTCAATAATATTGCTTTATTGATTATTGACTTTTGTCTCCTGCCCCCAAAATATAGGTATCACAATTAATCTTATTTAAAAAAAAAAACATCATCTCGACTTTACCGAGTAAACATAGATCTGTCTAAGGAACAAAACATATATGTTGTTATTTACCCAATATTACGCTATAATAAAAAACATCAGTTATTACATAATTCTTAATAATTCCCCAGGGTTCAGGGTGAATTCTTTGTGTTATGAGAGTGTCAGAAATGGATAATTGCTACGCTTTACAAATATCAAAAAATTAATAAATAATTTTGTTTATTTTTCAAATATTACGTAGTTTCCAGAATTGCCGTAAGAGAGCAGCATGTATTTGTTTACTTTGAAAGAAACATATGATAAAATGAATATTTTTTGTTCTATTTCACTGTTGAAAAACGAGTTTTCTTCTGGACTCATTACGAAAAAATGTTTATATTACCTCGCTCCGTGTTGTCCTTACTGGATTGAAGTTTTATTCTGTGATGAGGTACGTCTTGCGTTATTATTTCCTTTTCGTTTGGAATATTTTCTAATTGTCTACTGGAAGTAGGCCGAACTATATTGGATCCTCAGAATGTTTTCATCCACTGGTTTTTAATATATTCACCATTTAATTTGGATTCCTCAGGTATAATTAGTTAGTATTCACTTTGTTTATTACTCTTGCGTGAATTTCGCCTCCTCCAACGTCCAAAAAAGGTTATTTTTTATAATTTTTGTCGCATCGTTTCTTCAACTCTCCGGTTTAGTTCAAAATTTTTATATCGTATTAACAATACTTGTTATTTTTCATCACTCTTAGTAACACATAGTATTTTTATTATGTAGGCAGTTTGTGATTATTATAAATTTATATTTTATTTATGGAAAAATAATTCCCTTCCATTCCGGTTTCTTTACTAATTTAATTTACATAATATGTTTTGGTTAATTTTTTTTTTATGACATTGTATATAAATATTTTATCATTTTATTATCATTAAATAAATTTATATATTATTTATTTAGTCTCGAATAGTGTTCATACCCGGCACTACTTCCTGTTGCCATTTCCTTCATAGGATTATTTTAATTTTATATTATCTTTGGTAGTTAAAATTTTTATGTCTTTTAAAATTAACCCTGGGTTTTCTTACAATCTAACACAATTATTTGAAACAATATAATATTAACTTGGGTATAACAAATTGTGGTTCATACAATATAAATTACAATAAATAAATAAAATTACAAAAATCAATTAGTATTATTACATACTACTTTCATAAGTTTATCCTTTCTAAAACATACAACACAGTTTGGTAATACGTTGCTTTCACTTTTGTTTTTTCACCTCAATGGGTACACTATCACTCACTTTGCACTGTATACCACTCAAATTGTTTATCATATTGAGTGATATAATTAAATTTTGAGCGAGCTTTAGTTTACCCATTTCTGACTTTTATTATCATGAGTTACGTTATTGGGACCGGGTTATGTAACGTTACATAAAGCCCCCCCACTAGAACAAATTTATTTTAGTTCAACTTGTTGATAGAAATAAATTGTTGATTGGTTCAAGTCTTCTAATGGTCTTGACTTTGTTTTCATAATAGTGTTTTATTTCTGACTGATTATACACTCTGGTAATTCACACTGGTGGTAATTGCTGTTTTCTTACTATACTCTCTCTCTCTTGGAGGCAAATTCATCAATTATTCATTTCTGGGTAGTGGTACTTCCACATTTTATTGGATAAGGACTGGTCACACTAATTATATTAAACTTGTTTTAACACTCATTTCTATTTACTTTTATATACTCGCTTTATCAATTGAGCATCGGTCTGCTATCTTCCTTCTATTTTCTTCATTTATACTTCTGGAATCTAATATCAATCCTTTCAGCTATTTTATAATTATTATCCCTTAAATATTCAATTTCCCTAACATTTTTCCCTATCCTGTGCGGTGGTTCCAGTCGGGTGGCCACTCTGGGTCCATACACCGCTGTCCATCCTTACACCTTCTGAGACCAGGGGAACATCATCCCTGCTCATAAAAATTATTGCCGGAACATTTCTACGGTCAATACATAAAAATAAAAAAATTATAAGTAGTAGTCAATTAGCGACTAGTACCAAACACTTTTGGGATTCTTCATACTGTAGCTGTTTGTATTTATTTATATATTTCTTCTTCTCCTTGATTCCTTCTTCTTTTCCAGTAACTAATAGCATATAACATTATTGATAGGCCTTATGTTAAAATTCTTTTGACTTTACTTCTTGTGACATATTTCTCCGTATCATTTCTTCTTATAGAATCTTCAATTCCGAGAAATTCTAATTTTTGTTGTATTAATTATCATCCTCCTTCAGTTTCCTTGGAGTCATTAAATTATTCGTTATTCTTCTTATCTGAGCACATTACCATCAATTGTTTATTTATTTATTCTTCTTTTGTTACCATCAAAATATTATTTTTTCCTATTATTTCAGTTTAAATCAGTTATTTATAATTAAATTATATAATCTGTTCTTACATTTTCTTAGTGGTTTGTCTTTTTATTTTAAATTATATGGTTTCAAAATAACTTGAGTAAGATGTCCTTACATGTTTTTTTTTATTAATTCTAATGGTTGCAAAATATCTTAAGTAAGTTGTACTTACACACTTTTTGAATTTTGGGGTTTTTAGTTTCTTCATTTTAAATTATATTGTTCGAAATAACTTGAGTAAGTTGTCCTTACGTATTTTTAGAATTTTGGGGTTTTTTTATTTACAATGGGTTGCTTGGTCCTGTATCCATAAAATCCGTCCCTTTTTTCTGGTTTGTTTGGGGTCTGTTTAAGAGGGCGCCAAGGTTGGCCCGAGAATCGCATTTTAGTTTACGGGGTGGCCACCAAGCGCTGTCATCGTGACGCCTGCTCTTGCAGCTAGGCAACATGCAAACGTTCTATCCACTTTCATGAGTCACATAAGTCAGCGGCGCGGTGTTGTCACTTCGCTAGGGCAAGCAGCGATACGTGCAGTGTTGCCGCTATTTACACAACACCATTCAAATTCAACCAACTTTACTCGCGTGGCAGTGCCGTGAACTTACCACGGCACTTCGTCGTATGGCCCTCCTGAGTGCCGACTGTTATGTCGTTTAGCACCCACGGACCGTATTAGCTTATTTTTACACTAGGTGTCCCCGAGCGCGGACAAAAAGGGGCGAAGTTCTAGACAAATGTGAAATTTTCCATTAAATATAGAAATGAATGTTTTCATATCTTAAAAAAATATTTGGGAAATGTGTTCAATAATAAGAATACAAATTGATGCAAATGATCAGTTATCCACTATATTTTATAACAAAGTATTTACATATAGCATGTAACAAAAAAAGTAAGACATTTGAACATAGTATACAATAATAACAATAACTTTTGAATATAATATACAATAATAATATATTTAATATAATAATAACAATATGCAGTAAATGGAAGTAGCATCTTGTTAAGATGACATATATTTTTTATAAGTAGCATCTATTTTGTATTACATATATTCCAGTCTCTGTAATTCATTTCGACGTGCATTCATCGAATGACTACTGTTAATTTTTTTCAAACGATCGAAGTTAAATGATGGTTTCAACAGCAATCCACTCAAAGTTTTTACTCTCGATAATGCGACATAAGTTAGACCAACTTGGAACTCTTTATCACCAATGTCGACAATTGCTTTATCCAGAGTTATTCCTTGAGATCTGTGAATACTGATCGCGTATCCAAGCATAACAGGAAACTGCTTACGTGTACAACTGATTCCACGCCGTTTAAACGAAGACGTAATAGCCACAATAGGGACTGAGCTTCCATAAATAGTCGGACCAGTATATTTTTCAAATTGAACGAGAATGCATAATGGCATACGTTCACTATAAGCCTCGTATTCAATAGAAGGATCATAAATTATATCAGTAATTGTGCCAACTGATCCATTCGCGAGACCCTTGGCCACCCAAAGATTTCGTCTTAAAATAATTCTGGCTCCTTTACATAGACGTAATTCAGCAGACAATCCTTGAGCTTCATCAGAAGATGCAGCAAGGGCTTCTGAGCAGTTATGTATAGCTTTAATCAAGGCGATCGGTTGTTCATTTTTTTGTAACTTTTCATAATTAAATTTATCAATATCAGTATTTTTTGCCATTATGCACACTGCATTTTCAAAAGACTTATCCCCAATATTATTGACAAAAAATCGAGAAGATAACAGTTGATGATCAAGCTCAGTAATACTTCCATTCGAAACCCTATTAAGAGTTTCTCGGAAAGATCGTTGTTCATCTCCAATTTGTCTCATTATTTGTGTTAAAAAGAATACCTTTTTGAACTGTAAATATAATAAACTTGACTGAATAGTTTTAGCGTTTTTTCCAATACTGTAAAGGCTATAATCACATACTGGAGGAAGTTGTGACCAATCGCCCACTAAATAAATGCAAAGACCTCCGAATGGCAGGTTGGCTAATTGTGGTTTAGCGTCTCTGAGTCTTTGATCAACTTTGAAAAATAAGTTCAACCCAAGCATACTGGCTTCATCTATAATAACAAATTTAATGTCTTTGAATTCATCTTCAAAAGAAATTTTAGCATCACTGTTTAATTGTGGTAGAGCGTTTCTCGAAGGAGGTATTCTAAGAGCTGAATGGAGGGTCTGTCCGTTAATATTATTCTCTGCAACACCTGTCGGAGCCATCAAAAGAGTAGCATTGCATTGGAAATGAGAGTTTATTCGATGAACCATCTCGTCGTTGATGATACAACTCTTTCCTGTTCCAGCCTTACCTTGGACTATTGCAAGCTTATATAAACAATTATCGTAATCCATTAGCTGTTGATCCAAAAAAGACAAAATGGCATTTTGTTGTTCATTGAAGTTGATATTCAAAGGTTCAAAGAATTGTCGTTGATTTACAATCGTTTCACTACTGTTCTCAATGAAATTAGTGTTATCTTTTATATCTGGATAACTATGATAAGCTTCGTTCCAGTCATGAAGTATATCAATGTCACGATTACCAAGAGTAACATAGGCTGGTAGGTCATTAGGCATAACTCCAGCAATTGCCATCCAGTCTCTCTCATTAAATATAATTTTATTATCATTATTTTCAAATTCATCTTCGTCTTCCACTGGCTGTAAAGACACATTAATCTGCTGAGGTTCCACAATGTTACTTCTCTGATATGCACTTTTCCAGGTTTCATCCTTATTTTTCAAATTTTGTTCACACCACCAGGGTTTGTGTAACATTAGCTGTTGTTTACAAAATAATTCGAAGCTTGATTGATTCAAGTTTTTATCAATCTTAGGATAGACTTGTACTATTTTATGTTTTCTGCAAATAACCAGTCTATTTCTACTTCCTTTAGAATATCTTTTAGCAAATTCTAACAAAGCCATATCTTCCATATTTAGTGGTCTCTGATTGTAGAATTCAATAAATGATAAGGCAGTACCATCGTCTTCAGTTTCCGGAATAGCAACATAATTTTCAAGTTTAATCACAAGTGTCTGAAAGCTCCTCGTGCAATGCAATAATGGGATAGTCATAAGTATATGACAGGTTTCAGAAGCTCCAATGTCCCTTTCGCCAATTATTTTCATCATTAAACTGGTGTACGCCTGGCGAGCCTGATCATCAGAATTTCGCGATTTAACGATTTCTTCAAACATTTCTAACACATTTTTAGAAGTAGGTTCTGATTTTGAGGAGTACTTCGATATGTATTCAATTACAGCATGTAATGACGTAATAATCTGGAAATCGGTATTAGCTCTCCATGTTTGAGCAATAAAAAAGTTGAATAGATTGAGTTTCTCGTCATTTCTCACAGGAGTGTACACCCAATTTCCTTTACTATCTTTCAGTAAAGTCAATACTTCTTGAATTGCTTTAGGGAATTTAAAGCGACAGATAAATTCGCGACCATTCGGTTCCAGACAGTAACCTTTTGAGCACCGTGTATGTCGTTGGAATCGATTCAATAATTCAGAAATAGATCGGTCATCGTCAATTACAACATCACTTGATCTAATACGTGAAGGATGTATTGTTGCTGGTGGAATGGATGGCAATGGGTTGAACGCACTTACTAACTTATCGTAGTACGTTGTTGCTTCAAGCAACTGTTGCTGAGAAGCAGCATCAAAAGTTCTAGGATCCGGAGCACCAGATATCCAAATAAGACCGTGTAAATGGCATGAACCATGATGCTGAAATTCGAACCGAAACCAATAATCGAGAACTTTGTATCGTTTGCATACCACTTTTTCAATGAAAGTAACAGCTCGAAACGTGAAGTAATTTTCAACAATTAATGGATTCTCATTTATGAGTTTTTGTCGTTGTTGTACAATTTGAGATTCATTCAATAAATCCTCTTCCTCTAAATTACAGCCTAGAAGATGTGCTAAGTCAGGCCACCAAAAGTCAGCAGCACTCACTGTTAAGAAAGCTGTCGGTAGTATATCGAGCTGGCTTATCATCGACTCTAATTCACCTCTCCTTTGGAACCAATAAGAATTAGAACCTCGTATTTTAGAGCACCAATAATATAAACCTTTTACTATTTTTGGATTGTGTGACATTGCATCACGTAATTGTTGAATATTACCATGAAAATCAGATTTTTTAGCAAATATTCCTCCTCATTTGATTGCATCGTGTCGTTGAACAGTATTTAGTGGAAAAAATCGGAACCGTGGATCTTGAGCAAAACGGCGATCTTTGTATTCCATTCAACATTGGAAATATTCTAATGGTGTTATATTCATGTTATTAGGACGAGTATTATCATTCAATTCCGCAGAATCATAAGGAAATAATGCTGGAAAAGCCATAGTTATATATCCTTCACATGTAAATTCGTTGATAATGTTAGTACCTTTTGGCCAAGGTATGACATTATTTACATCAGATCGGATGCGGTTAACTTCTTGTAATTTAATATCATTGGGTATGACACTTTCATAAACATCATTACTTTCCTTTGAGTTATCATCCAACTCTGGTATTTCTACCGTTGGTATTTGATCTAAAATACTACCCTCTATGGGAAGCTGAGAAATACGATCGACATTAATTGATATATCTGCATAGTAAGGATTGTTGGTTTTCAAAAAAGTTAGAGCAGTAATTATTTTATTTCGCCTAACACGGAAATCACGATGTCCATTCAAACCCTCTCGTCTCACAACGATTGTACTCAATCCTTCTGATACCTTTTCTTCATATTTCTTGTATGTTCCTTGGCCCATAGGAGGAATGTCAAGTACACGAAGGAACTCCTCCATTTGAGCGTGCCCACCTCCTGTCGTAAATGTACCGCAAACACCGGCAGTATTGACATCCATTATGTTATTACGGGGTGTTTCAGACCAAACGGTGGTTTTCAAATGGCACATTTCACACCGAAAAACAAAAGCACTTCTTAATCCTCGTCTTGTTTCGGATATTACTTCCATATTTGAAAATGTACAACCAACTGGACTATGTTTGTCTAACTCTTTTATTTGCTGGAAAAGTCCACAATATTTACAATTCTTCTTCCAGTTAGTTTCAGTGGGTCACGTGAAGGTTGCTGTGTCGTTCCAGTCACTAATTCTTGTAGTTGCCCCAGAGGAACCGCTGGGCCTGCGTCCGGCTCCTGCTGCTGCCTCAACTCTGCTTCCGCCTTCATGTTCCTATATAATAAAAAATATAATAATTAAGACTAATTGTTTTTTTTAGTATCGTCTTCAAACTGATACCACATGTGGTAATACATAAATCGAAGGTCTAACCCAAATTAATTACAGCTTACCTTCTTTTTTCGTTGTATCGTTCAAGCACACGGTTTAGTCTTCTTTTTTCCGATATGCAGAAAGTGCAAGGCGAGATTTCCCCATATTTTGAACAAAATTAAAAAATATGAATAACAATACACATGCAGCGATATAAAAAAACTGTACAAATAAATCACAACATTCAAAGAAATACCGTCGAAAACAATGGGCACATGTATTTGCGTTATAGTTAAAAAATCACAGTGACAAAGAATTACGTCCAGCCAACTTACCATGAAAAGTACGACTAATAAATAATTCTATAAACTCCCACAGGACGCGTAATTACTGTACTACCATAGCGAGAGGTACTACTTTACCGACACTGCACTAATGCGACCTGTAGGCGAACCGGCGAACTTCCAGCGCGGCAGCGAGCAGCGGCCCTGAATTATAAAATGTAAACTTGTAGAAAAACCGTTTGTATAAAGAATTGAGAAAAAAATTACATATTATATCACTACAGAATCGTTCTACACAAAATATACTTTAAAATGGTATAACTTCCAACGTTATTGACAGTCACGATAAATGTTAATTGTTTAGGCAAAATCAATATAAAATAAATATTCCTTATGGGAAATCAACTTTTTAAATTAAATTATAAAAAATTATTTTTTAGCGGAAATCACATTGGCCTAGGTTTATTAGTAATAGGTTAATTAGTTCTATGACATGTTAGTGAAGTTTTATTTTATTTATGACGTTCTTATATTAAAAACGTAAATTTAAACAGTTATCCCATGTTAAAAACGTACTCTACCGCGAGCGCCTGGCTGGCCAACCTTGGCGCCCTCTTAACCGTGGTCCATTATTTCAGGTACTCCATGTTCTCGGATTGCTGGGGTGTTCGTAATTAATTCTCTCCTTGATAATCTTCTTACCATCCGGCTGTCCCACTTTGCTGCTATGGAACTTTCACTTAAGTACCTGTCTTCCGTCATAATTCGTTCCTTTTTAACTAACAAGTATTGTACTTCCTCTAACATAACATAGTTGCTCATATTTAATCTCATTTCATTCCCTTTTACCTCTGAATTATTTGCCAAATATTTGAATGTTATATTCCGTCTTGATAATCTGACTAATATCTTCTGATGCACTTCAATCATCGACACATTTAACTGGGATGTAAACTTAATTAACTCCCTCTGTTCGTTAATTGGAAGGTTGAATACATTAATTAATCCACCTGTAATCATCTCCCATTCTTCCTTGGTATTTATTATTTTCTTTCTACTTGTTTTTATTATTTCCTTGGTCTTCTTTTCCACGGTTTGAACATCCTTTTTGTTGTGGCTATTTTTATTTTCAGATGGCATTACACCTTGGTATTCTGTAATTTCTATTTCCTTCCTCCTCTCTTCTGTATTCGGACTTACTTTAATACCTTCTGAAGTGCTGTCCAATGTTTCATCCAAATTATTGGAACTATGGTCCATTTGTTTATTTGTCTCCTCTTGGTATGTATCTGCTTTTTGGACACGCGTATTAACATTTTCAAACTTCTCTCCGAAAGTTTTCCATATCTCCTTATTGACATTCTCCATTTTACACTCAAATTGTTTTAAATTCCTATTATTCTCTTCAAATTTTGCATTCATCTCTTCTCTTTGTCCTTCAACAGTTTCTTTCAGTTCATTGTATTGTTCATTCATGGTTTGTTTGATATTTCCATGAATGGTTTCTATTTTTTCATTTAGTTGTTTGACTAAATTTTCCTGAATGCTATCTATTTTCTCATTGGTCTGTCTATTTTGTTCCTCCTGTTTCTTAAAATTCTCCTTATTTTCCTCATTGGTTTGTCTATTTTGTTCCTCCTGTTTCTTAAAATTCTCCTTATTTTGTTCATTCTGTTCCTTCAAAGTTTCCTCCTGTTTCCTAAATTTTTCGTCTATTTTATCATTGGTTTGTTTATTGCTTTCCATAATAATTCTCAACATCTCCTGCATGCTCGTGTCTTCTTTTTGGGTGGATTTATCTGGTTGGTCCCCTTTGGCATCCTCTTCCACTATTTCCTTTTCCGTATCCATAACTACTTCGGTTTCTTCTATATCACCTGTCTGTTGGTCCATTTCACTGTACATGACTAACTCTATTTCTTGTTCCTGTCCACCTTCTTCAATCTCCTTTTCTTCTGCCCTCTTCTTCGATTTTCCTCGGGTATTAGGCATTTCTTGTTTTCTCATAACAGCCAACGATAATTAGATTTTTTGATATATATTTTATATTAAATATCAAAATTCTTTTCTAATTACCGCCCTTTTACGTTGAGCGCCAATTTGTAACGTCCTGCTTTTTTAGAGGCACTTAGCGAAACGTACACCTTTAGTCAAGCCCCAAATGTTGGGTTCGCCAATTTGTAACGTCCTTCTTTTGTGAGGTACTTTACCACTTATGAGTATATTGCAATTACAAGCTTTGTTAATTCCGCCCCACAGTTGTACGCCAATTCTGTAACGTGCGGCTTAATGTGAGGTGTGCACTTGCGAAAGTGTTATTATATGCCTCACGCAGTATGCGTCACTTTTGAATTATACTAACTGACGTTTTAAAAGGTATAAATAAAGGATTTTGTTTATCTTGTTTTACTCAATCTAAAAGAAATCGAGAGTGTGTGATTTGGGGTCAAGGAGGTAATTTGTTCAGCCTTATGCAGAAAAGAGAGTAAGTATCATTATTGCCCCTCAGTTGTGACGATTTCTTATGTATGTTGTGCTGAAATTTTCATTAACTACCCACTACAATAAATTATAACACGTTATAATTCAATATTAATTTTCAATAATATTGCTTTATTGATTATTGACTTTTGTCTCCTGCCCCCAAAATATAGGTATCACAATTAATCTTATTTAAAAAAAAAAAAATCTCGACTTTACCGAGTAAACATAGATCTGTCTAAGGAACAAAACATATATGTTGTTATTTACCCAATATTACGCTATAATAAAAAACATCAGTTATTACATAATTCTTAATAATTCCCCAGGGTTCAGGGTGAATTCTTTGTGTTATGAGAGTGTCAGAAATGGATAATTGCTACGCTTTACAAATATCAAAAAATTAATAAATAATTTTGTTTATTTTTCAAATATTACGTAGTTTCCAGAATTGCCGTAAGAGAGCAGCATGTATTTGTTTACTTTGAAAGAAACATATGATAAAATGAATATTTTTTGTTCTATTTCACTGTTGAAAAACGAGTTTTCTTCTGGACTCATTACGAAAAAATGTTTATATTACCTCGCTCCGTGTTGTCCTTACTGGATTGAAGTTTTATTCTGTGATGAGGTACGTCTTGCGTTATTATTTCCTTTTCGTTTGGAATATTTTCTAATTGTCTACTGGAAGTAGGCCGAACTATATTGGATCTTCAGAATGTTTTCATCCACTGGTTTTTAATGTATATCGCCATTTAATTTGGATTCCTCAGGTATAATTAGTTAGTATTCACTTTGTTTATTACTCTTGCGTGAATTTCGCCTCCTCCAACGTCCAAAAAAGGTTATTTTTTATAATTTTTGTCGCATCGTTTCTTCAACTCTCCGGTTTAGTTCAAAATTTTTATATCGTATTAACAATACTTGTTATTTTTCATCACTCTTAGTAACACATAGTATTTTTATTATGTAGGCAGTTTGTGATTATTATAAATTTATATTTTATTTATGGAAAAATAATTCCCTTCCATTCCGGTTTCTTTACTAATTTAATTTACATAATATGTTTTGGTTAATTTTTTTTTTATGACATTGTATATAAATATTTTATCATTTTATTATCATTAAATAAATTTATATATTATTTATTTAGTCTCGAATAGTGTTCATACCCGGCACTACTTCCTGTTGCCATTTCCTTCATAGGATTATTTTAATTTTATATTATCTTTGGTAGTTAAAATTTTTGTCTTTTAAAATTAACCCTGGGTTTTCTTACAATCTAACACAATTATTTGAAACAATATAATATTAACTTGGGTATAACAAATTGTGGTTCATACAATATAAATTACAATAAATAAATAAAATTACAAAAATCAATTAGTATTATTACATACTACTTTCATAAGTTTATCCTTTCTAAAACATACAACACAGTTTGGTAATACGTTGCTTTCACTTTCGTTTTTTCACCTCAATGGGTACACTATCACTCACTTTGCACTGTATACCACTCAAATTGTTTATCATATTGAGTGATATAATTAAATTTTGAGCGAGCTTTAGTTTACCCATTTCTGACTTTTATTATCATGAGTTACGTTATTGGGACCGGGTTATGTAACGTTACAATATATATTGCAACGTAATGAATTGCAAATTTAATATAATTTAAATTTGTGGAGCCCCACGATCTTGGAGCGCCAAATTTATGCAACGTTACATATACATAAAATAGGCGTGACCGGTCTCACGTTCAAGATTGACAAATTATTTAACAATATAACATTTAAATTGGGTGTCAGGTGTATCTGCAATAAGAACTCTATGTAACTTGAAACGGTAATTAAAATTTATTTGATACTATTAAAAATTTGTGCACATGGCACTGACTTCGATTTAAAACATTCGTTATTATTTGTTATTATGCCGTAAGGCTTAAGCTATATACATCCTTACTGACTAAATATTCTATTCTACTAATTATTGTATAAAAGAAAAATCTCATTTTCAGTATTGTAATGTACTCAAAATATTAATAGTTATTGAATTTATCTTTTGTTTCTCAGTACTGTTTTCTCAAATACTAATTGTTTTCATTTAAATGCTTTGTAATTATTTTATATCATATTAATTTGAGCTCTTCTTACGTTAATCGTATTTCTAAAACATCTATGATTTTAATTCTACTTTACAAGAAACATTGCTCTTACTTTTAAATAAAATAGAAATGTCTTTAATTGTCTTTGAGTTCTTTGTATGATTAAGATATAAATAAGTTATTTATCACCTTATTGTCGTCAGTCATACTCGATCATTTTTTGATCCATCGGTATTCGTCCTCGTCTCGCCTCCAGCGTCGGCTGTCTCTCTTCTCCTCTTGTCCAGCGTCGGCTGTCTCTCTTCTCCTCTTGTCCAGCGTCGTATCACTCTCTCTCTCTGGAACACTCCTCTTGTCCAGCGTCGTATCTCTCTCTGGAACTCTCCTCTTGTCCAGCGTCGTATCACTCTCTTGTCTAGTGTCGAATCATTCTCTGGAACTCTCCTCGTGCTGTTTCTGACGTTAATGGATCTTCTTATGTAGTTTTTCTTATGTACTGCTGTTATTAATTAAAATGATTGTCTTTACAACTTGGTTACATAGTTGTACGTAACTGGAGAATTTAAACTGTTTACACAAAAAATTAATACGCCGTGCTGATGGGCATAAGCTCCCGCTGCACCGTGGATGATTTAAGAAAGAGAACCACTGTAGCTTGCGTGTCCTATTTATACCCATGTCTTGGTCGACACCTGCAGTGGTACGAAATCGACGTGTTAGAAACTGTCTCTGGATTCAGTTCCCCCACTCTTTGTCAAATTCGCTATTTTTTATATTTCTGCGAATTGGAGAGTCCTGTAAGTATACTCTTATACTTATCTTATAACTATTTTTACAACACATGTTCACTGTAATTTTGGACATTGCAACTTTACCTTTCGATTTGTACACAGTTATTTCACTATTACACTCGTACGGTGTGTCACTTTCGCGTGGTTTTCGTACACAGTATTTAGTAAATTTTATTACATTTTATTGTGCTTTTGGATTTTAATTTTTAATTATAGTTTATGAATAATTACGGAAAAACAGTAATTGTGCAATTATTCATCTTGGGGTGGCAAACTCGCCTGCAGAGACCTGCGTTCACACACACTAGCAAAATACTGGTGTACACACTTTCAGTTACATTTGTGTGTGTGTGCACGTCGATTCAGGTCGAAACACCTGTTCATATTTTTGTCTGAGCCAAGCTTGCAATCCCTGACATGCTTATTTCTAATATATTATTAATTATTTACAGTTTATTAGGTAAATTTAAATTTTTATATTCCATGCTCAGTACATCACTTATTTGTACTGTCGCATTATTCCTCTGCTTGGTAACAAAAAAAATTTAATAAATTTATTTATTTATTATTATTATTTGCAAAAAAAAATGTAACAAATAATAAAGAATAATATTCGTCATTTCACCCTTAATTGGAGTGTATATAAATGTCTTACCTCCCCTCTTCGTACGCTCACTGCTCGTGACCGTGTAGTAGGGTGGCTTCAACAAACAGCTGATCTGACTGGTTTCATTGACCTCGTTGTTTTCATGTGTAGAACTTCCTAAATGACGTTGCATGGAATTTACCAATTTCTTTCTTCTGTATCTCATCATATACGATGAAAGTGTTCTGTCCTACTCACTGTCTTAACGTATACGGTCCATTATAAAGTCTGAAGAATTTCTTCGCTGTATTATCACTCCGTTTTCCCACTGGATTTGCTTTGAGTAGTAAACTTTCTCCCACGTTGAATTGTTGTAGCTTGTGAGTTAGATTAAATCTCTTTACTCTCTTGTTACCCCTTTCTATTATCCGTTGCCTTGCGTATCCAATTTTCACACTTATTGGTACAGGTACATTTTGGTTATTAGGTCTGTTTATATACTTAGTCCAAAATCTGTTTGGCTTCTTATCTTCTTCTAATTCCATAGGAGTGTATCCTGTTGCTTCACTATAATTTTCGTTAATGGCTTTTTCAATAAATGGTAAATATTCTGCCGATTTATTGTGTTGATCATGGCAATATATTCGTAAATATTTACCTAATTCTTTGTTAACTCTCAGCAAGGTTTCCTTGAGGATGTCTTATGGATGTGAGTACTGGTTGTATTCCATTTTCCCTTAACGTCCTCTCCCATTTTTCACTTTGGAATTGTACACCTTGATCACTGAGTACCTTCTTCATTTTTCCATATAACGGAATATATTTCTGCAGTAGTATCTTTAGAACAACTTTGGTTGTGGGTCGCATAATTGGGTACAGTCGGACTGCCTTGGAAAACACATCGATACATACCAATATGTGCTTCACACCTCGACTTGATCATGGTAATGGTCCCAGAAAATCCACTGCAATTAGCTCTCCTTTGTTCTCCTTCTGTATACTCTGCATTCCTACATATGTGTGTAAATTTGGTCCTTAATTTTACATTATCTTACTTATACATTCTTACCTTCGCTTCTAATCTTCCTTAGCTCTTTTCTTAACATGACATTACTTTATCTAATACATTACTTATACAATACATTAACATTCATTACCTTTTATTACATTTCTTTAACATTACCTTTCTGATCGCTACTACTTCCTTGAAATACACTTCCGTAACAGAATACTCCTTTAGCTTGTAGTGTGTCGCATGATCGGTTACAGAGGAACTGTCTTGGAAAACAACGATATTTTTCTCGAAGTCCTTAATCCTAAGTAGTCTCTGCCCTTATGACTTTTCACTCTCGCTTTCTTCTGTGTCCTTGTATCTTCAATAAGTGTTCGCTTGATCAGTCGTTCTAACAACTATGGCAATTATTGCTCATCTTAATCATTTCTTCATATTAATAACAACAATAACATCTTTTACCATTACTTTCTTAAATATTTCTCTACAATAGCATTCCTTACCATCACTAATACATTTCTTAATTAACCCTTTCAAATAATATTCCTTATAACATTTCTTAATTATACTCTTTATATTTTAGAGCAACCATTTAGCTACATAAAAAATTTTAATAGTTAAATGATGGGGATCGGGTCATACATTCATGGGCTACAATTTATATAACAAATTTTTGTACATAAATTTAGGCATGTCGTGCCCCACGTCCAGGGCGACATTTTATGCAACGTAATGAATTGCAAATTTAATATAATTTAAATTTGTGGAGCCCCACGATCTTGGAGCGCCAAATTTATGCAACTTTACATATACATAAAATAGGCGTGACCGGTCTCACGTTCAAGATTGACAAATTATTTAACAATATAACATTTAAATTGGGTGTCAGGTGTATCTGCAATAAGAACTCTATGTAACTTGAAACGGTAATTAAAATTTATTTGATACTATTAAAAATTTGTGCACATGGCACTGACTTCGATTTAAAACATTCATTATTATTTGTTATTATGCCGTAAGGCTTAAGCTATATACATCCTTACTGACTAAATATTCTATTCTACTAATTATTGTATAAAAGAAAAATCTCATTTTCAGTATTGTAATGTACTCAAAATATTAATAGTTATTGAATTTATCTTTTGTTTCTCAGTACTGTTTTCTCAAATACTAATTGTTTTCATTTAAATGCTTTGTAATCATTTTATATCATATTAATTTGAGCTCTTGTTACGTTAATCGTATTTCTAAAACATCTACGATTTTAATTCTACTTTACAAGAAACATTGCTCTTACTTTTAAATAAAATAGAAATGTCTTTAATTGTCTTTGAGTTCTTTGTATGATTAAGATATAAATAAGTTGTTTATCACCTTATTGTCGTCAATCATACTCGATCATTTTTTGATCCATCGGTATTCGTCCTCGTCTCGCCTCCAGCGTCGGCTGTCTCTCTTCTCCTCTTGTCCAGCGTCGGCTGTCTCTCTTCTCCTCTTGTCCAGCGTCGTATCACTCTCTCTCTCTGGAACACTCCTCTTGTCCAGCGTCGTATCACTCTCTGGAACTCTCCTCTTGTCCATCGTCGTATCACTCTCTTGTCTAGTGTCGAATCATTCTCTGGAACTCTCCTCGTGCTGTTTCTGACGTTAATGGATCTTCTTATGTAGTTTTTCTTATGTACTGCTGTTATTAATTAAAATGATTGTCTTTACAACTTGGTTACATAGTTGTACGTAACTGGAGAATTTAAACTGTTTACAAAAAAAATAAATATGCCGTGCTGACGGGCATAAGCTCCCGCTGCACCGTGGATGATTTAAGAAAGAGAACCACTGTAGCTTGCGTGTCCTATTTATACCCATGTCTTGGTCGACACCTGCAGTGGTACGAAATCGACATGTTAGAAACTGTCTCTGGATTCAGTTCCCCCACTCTTTGTCAAATTCGCTATTTTTTATATTTCTGCGAATTGCAGAGTCCTGTAAGTATACTCTTATACTTTTTTTATAACTATTTTTACAACACATGTTCACTGTAATTTTGGACATTGCAACTTTACCCTTTCGATTTGTACACAGTTATTTCACTATTACACTCGTACGGTGTGTCACTTTCGCGTGGTTTTCGTACACAGTATTTAGTAAATTTTATTACATTTTATTGTGCTTTTGGATTTTAATTTTTAATTATAGTTTATGAATAATTACGGAAAAACAGTAATTGTGCAATTATTCATCTTGGGGTGGCAAACTCGCCTGCAGAGACCTGCGTTCACACACACTAGCAAAATACTGGTGTACACACTTTCAGTTACATTTGTGTGTGTGTGCACGTCGATTCAGGTCGAAACACCTGTTCATATTTTTGTCTGAGCCAAGCTTGCAATCCCTGACATGCTTATTTCTAATATATTATTAATTATTTACAGTTTATTAGGTAAATTTAAATTTTTATATTCCATGCTCAGTACATCACTTATTTGTACTGTCGCATTATATATATATTGTAACGTAACGAAACTAAGGTCCCCTACGTTACATAAAAACTTTATAATTATCAAAATAAAACCACACTAATTGTCCATTATAATAAAGGTCAGAAAAGTAAACCCTTATTTAATAAACAAATCAATAATACCAAGTAAGGGTACAAGGTAATAGAAAAATAGAAATGTTTATAAATACAAACTATGAAGTGGTCAGTAAAAAGTGTAAGCGGTAAACATAGTGTCAATAATGTGAAAATACTATAGACAGTTTAGACTAATCAATTAATTAACTGAGAGTAGACTGGTTAATGGGTATTTAATATTTTATAATAATGTTATTATGTTTTATCATGTTGTTTTGTTATCATGATATTTATGTTGTCTTTTGAATGTAGCAGGTGTGAAGCAATTGCTTTAAGAAAGTATCAATTAATTGATGGTAATTTCATTTATGTTAAACTTTATAAGAGTAAATATTTGGGTACTTACTTTAAATAAATAATAGAGATATTGTTAGATTATATTTGTAAACTTGGCCAGGAAGGCAATAATTGTTGATAAGATGTCGAAGGGTTATTGTAATTATATTATAAACAGATGAAGGGTTCAATACTAAAATAAATAATAATAAATTATAATCAGGACGAAACAAAAATGGAATGATTGGCCATAAGCCAATGACACATTGTACAGGAGGTCAGGTCAGAAAAGTTAAATAACTAAAAAATGTAAAAACATTCAATGTAATATAATAAATTAAATGAAAGCAGCAGTAATAATTAATAAAAAGGAGAAGTGACTTAAAATACAAAAATTATAACACATGCAATAGAACAAATAGGCCTAAAATTAGTATTTTGTAAATAGAATATAATACTTGTTAGACTAGGAAGATCAAGCAGAAAATATAGCAAAATGTATATAATTTAATAACACAGATTACGTGAAAGTTTTATATGATGTAATGTAAATTTAATAAGGGAGTATTTTATTAAATAAGTGCAAGAATATTTTTTCTAATTACGGCTCTAGGATAACAAATATTATCCAATAACAGAACGGAGACTCGTCATGGACGACAAAATGCGAGATTTGTTGTTGATTCAAGACTCAATTGTTATATATGAACGAGGACAGTTCAGTTGAGATAAATCGAGAAAAACCAACAAAACCTAATGAATAAATTTATTGTCAATCAAAATTAATAAATATTAACTACTAAAAAGACAGTTGATCGACTTCCGAGGGTTAGCAATCAGAGAATATACCGCTACCTACCATTAAAAATTAAACAAAATTTCCAAAGAATAAAATTACTAATCAGCTACAGTTAAATGAGTAATAATGAAAAATAATAAATAAATGAAGACAACCCAAGACCTGGAGAAGTCAAAGTAATTAAATACTTTAAAACGAACAGAAATAAAATTAAAATTACGCTCTGAACCTCACTTTTTACAACTGAGCAAAGACTTAATACTACACAAATTCCATTGGGACCCGTAACCACCAGAAACGCAAATATTAGCGAAGATCAAGAACTGAAACTTCCACTACGTCCTGGGACACCAACACCAAACTTTTATTGAGAAGCTGGAGTTTGATATATTCCAAACATTTGTCATCATTCTGCTCCCAGTCACCATTCAGTGAAACACGGCCATAACGAGTAACTTTGTCAACGTTCGGTAAAAAACCAGCTCATGTTTAAACTTTATTTAATAAGATTTTATGATTTAATTGTAATACCATGTAACCTTAACTTGCATTTTCTGACCTTACTAATAGTCACAAGAACTCCATGTACCCTGAGATTAAGAAAAAATTAACAATATAATTAAACTTAAAAAACATCTAAACCAGAATTCAATAACTAATCGATTCAGTCCTGTGTGATCGATGTGTTGTATCTGTGCCAGAGAAAACATCTGTTTTGAAAAGAATATAAAAAATGAAGAATCTTTTCTGAACTTGATGAGTAATTATTATTTGTTAACGATTTAGTGTATTTTAAGGAACTTATAGTGTATAAAGGGAGAAACGAGAGGAACACCAGGCTCAAACAACTTAACCTATAATAACTGGCTGACTGTAAACAACAGCGCTAGTCCGTGGACAGCTGGTAAATTGCAAGAGAAGAGAGAACTATTTAAGAATCTTATTCTCCTCTCTTAATGCTGGATGCAGACTAGGCCTGAACAGTAACCACATAAACATACAATATACTAACTCATATTGTACACTACTCGGTCAGAACGGATTTAATTAATATAAATTGTTAGAGATAAGAACATATTATACTTCTCATTAATTTATTACAAATTAACGCTTACAGCAGGTTTCTGCTCACAAACAGAAAAAACATATCACACGATAATAATTTATAACAATATATATATATATATATATATATATTTTGTAACAAAATAAAAATAACTTCTGCTCGAGTTTATTTTGTTTTATGCCCCACTGTTGTGAGCGTCAATTTTGTAACAAAATAAAAATTTTGTTTTTCTTTTCAAAAAAATTTTATTTTATTTATTTATTTTATTATAAATTTTATTAATTATTTTTGTATTGTATTAGTGTAAATTTTAATTCTTTTATTATTCTTTTTGTCAAATTATAACACCTTGTGTAATTAGAATTATATTTCTTCGTTAAATGGATTGTCTCCAGTAACAATCGATTTGCGATTTTTCGTTCTACTAAGTGTGTTCTCCTCTGAAGTTGTTAAATTCGGTTTTCTTGGTAGCCTATTTATCAAATATTAACTAAGACTCTTCTATTTATATTAATTCAAATAAATAGAAGCAACAATTATAACATTCAAGGATTTTTATTGACAAAATATAAAATAATCGATTTTGTATCGATTGATTAATCGATTCTCTCTCAGGGCGAGAAAATTTATTATACAAATTATTAATATTAATTCTCAGGTTCTTTAAGCTGTTATTTTAGAATAGTCAGAGAAAGGGCAAGTCGGAAAAGTATAACACTTACAGTAAAAATCTTAATTGTCTAAAATACAAAGATATTATTTAGTGTATAATGGTTAGTAAAGTAATTTTTACGAACCAATCTCGTTTTGATGACAAGCTAGCGGTGGCCTGCAGAGGATCATGGGATTTCAAAGATGGCTGCTTCGTGCTGCATATGTTGTCGAAAGCTGCACTTCAAGGAATCCTCTTCAAATAAATGTTGCTTTTCCAAGTTTTCCTCGTCTCAGCATTAGTGATTAATCCCTCTGGGGATAGTGTAGTTGTCCTGGATCAGTGTTCAGTGATTCGTTTCGATAATTTGTGTTGATTAGTGTTTTTAATTCACTTTAGTCTATAAGGTCGGTATTGACAAATTTTGTCTTGATATTCGGAATTATCGTTTATATGTGTTAAAATGGTTATTACACTTTCTACTGTTCAATATTGGTTTACATCAATAGTTATACTGGTTTAATTCACTGAATTTAATGGTTATTTAAGGTTTTGTCAAAATTCGCTATTTTACATTGAATAGGCTTGGTTGATGCTCGCCATCTTTCTTCTTCCTTCATTATAAGTGAATATTTCGCGAGCTCTCGATCTGATGTGAACGACTCAACGTATAATAATCAACTGTTCAACTTTCTTCTTCATCCGAAACGTCTTAGCCAATTTAATATTAAAAAGACATTGTTTTAAATCTGTAGCATTTCCGCTTACATGGTTGACTTTTACATTATATGAATGAATACATTTTTACTATTATTTAATTTTATTAAATACCTAACACATATTCTCTTTCTTTAGTTAATTCTACATGATTTAATACCAAATATGATGCTTTTACAATGTTTTCCATCTCGAAATGCCCTATTTACAGTATTTTTACATGTAGGCCTAAAATTTTACTTCCTGTCACATTAAATGGTGTACCATCTTTATGAATTTATAATTATTATTGAACAAGATCCCTGATTGAAATAAAATGTTTATTTTTCCTTAATTCCTTGTAATTTTATGAATTAGTTATCTTTTTTAAATTATATCTTTAATTTAAATCTTCCCCTTAGGTTACAGTGTTATTACACTTGCATTTTTTTTTTTCAATAATCCTTTATACATTTCTTCAATATCTTTATAAAGTATTGGTACTGTTATTATACACTGTGTTGGATTTACATTATACAAATTTCATCAATTTATCTAATTTACTCAACTTATACATCAATTATAAGATTGTTGAGATTTACCATTTGTCCAGATTTTAGTTTTGTTCACCTATAATGTTTTATGACTATTACAGCTTGCTTATACCCCTTCTGACTTTCTATTCTTATACAATCTTAACTAAAATTCTCTTACTTAACTATATTAACATTTAGTTTTGATTAATACTATTAATACATAACAAATATTTTAAAACAAAAAGTTGTACTCAA
Organism: Magicicada septendecula; assembly: GCA_034769895.1. NCBI lineage: Eukaryota > Metazoa > Arthropoda > Insecta > Hemiptera > Cicadidae > Magicicada > Magicicada septendecula. Next base: position 537,283,474 of record CM068368.1, read on the forward strand.
ACTCAGACATTTCAGTCTTGATTGATACTAGTAACACATAATAAATATCTTATAATAAAAGAATTGTATCCAAACTCAGACATTTCAGCCTTGATTAATACTATTAAACATAATAAATATTTTAGAATAATGAAAAACATTATACTCTATGCCAAACATTTAAGTATAGAGTTCATTGACCTTAATATAAACAAAACACATCTGTCCCTTCATTATTTAAAGTATTTCTTAAAACTAATTTTGTGCAGTCTTGGCTGTTTTTGTTTATTTTGGGGATGTACCCTTGGTCACTTCACTTATTTAATGCCTGCTCTTGTGTATATTTAGGCATTTTAATAAATGTTGTTAGATAAAGAGTGGCACTCACTTAGAAACATTTGTAGTCTATTTTCATAATCATAATATTCTACCAAATATTATCTCTGTATTCCATACAAAAACTTTAAAGTTGTGTAAAGGTACTAATTAGTTTAAGATACACTTAGTTCAAGAATTTAAACATTGACACATGAAGTTTATTTAACATAATAAAATAACTTGCACTGGTATTCTTTGATCTTATCTCTAATCAGTTTTATAGTCTTATAAGATCAATAATCTTATTTATAGAGGATTATGAAGATTTGTTTTTTCCATTATATAAATAATTTCCACTGGTTCACTTTTAATTCTACCTTTAGACACTTTTGTTTATATCTACTTTACATTATTTTTTATTTTAGGTGTTATACTTTCATTTGTTATATATACTCTCTTTTGGGGTTTTGTTTTTTCTTATTACTGGGTTTGCTTTGGGTATTTCCCTACTTTATTTTATTCTACTACGTGGTTTCTTCCAATTTCAGTCCTGTTATTAGGGATGTTGGTTTGTTCTGGGTATTGCCTTACTTACTCCTATCCTACCTGGGTACTTTCTTACTTTATCTTGGCTTTTGTTTTATTTTTTATTACTCATTTATATTGCATAGTTGTTTTTAATTTATTTTTATTTCTTCAAATTATGAGTGCACTTTACTGTGGTCCTTAATTGTTTTTTATTGTATTTTTTCTTTGATTTAATTTTAATTTTAATTTATTTATGATCATTATTTCGTTCATAATAATGTGGATAATCTGTCATGCTACAGATTGCTCTCCTCCAGAAGTGATTAGTTCAGACCATACTTTGAGTATGTATGAAATAATTGCTTATGACATTTTTTAGTTATTATATTTCTTGTCCTCCTTCCCATTTCTATATTTGCTTCTTCCTACTTGAGCTTATTTTTTTTTTCTTAAATTGATTCTTCCTTGATAGTTATTGTTATCTGAGGTTTATTATTATTATTATATTTATCCTTTCCATAACTTGGTGTTTTATCCATGGGATATTCATTCCCTAACATTCCCTAACACGTGAGCTGGGGCAGTCCAGAGAGGCACTTGTGGCTACATATACTCTGCTGGCCATACTACACTTTTAATTGAGATCAGAGGAACTTCATCTCTGCTCAAAATATAATGCTGCTGGAATTATCTACAGACAGTCATTAAATAAAATTATATAAGAATAGTCTATTTTTCGATTAATAAAAATATCCTTGGATACCTCACTTCGTATTTGCCCAGATTTGTTAATATTTTCTATCTCAGTTATGCTTCTTAATTTTTAGCTCTGCTGATATATTTACTCTTATCATAGTTGGAAACTCTGTTAATACATTTATTTTTCTCATGGTTGGAAGTTCTGTTGATATAATTATCACTAGTTATTGTGTGTAAACTTTTTCATCTGAATTCTCTTTAATTCTTTTATCATTCGCTCAATCTTCTTCTGGTTATCAATAGCATATATATAAAATATTTATTATTATTATATACACACCACCAAAATCAGTAAAATTCCATTTTCAAATCAACGAATAAGACCTTTTCGAAATATTAAAATTTCATCCTCAGTTCGTATACTGTAATGTTCCTGTTATGATGTTATTCTGTAAATGTATAATTGCTGTTAACTGTGTCTACTACCTCTCACTGTACAGTGAGACTGTACAGTGTCAAAATGAAGTACAGTAAGAGGTAGTAGACACAGTTAACTGCAATTATACATTTACAGAATAACATCATAACAGGAACATTACAGTATACGAACTGAGGATGAAATTTTAATATTTCGAAAAGGCCTTATTCGTTGATTTGAAAATGGAATTTTACTGATTTTGGTGGTGTGTATATAATAATAATATAACAAGTCAGTGGCATAATGTTTGGTAAAAAAATAAAATATTTTTTCTTTTCTTAGTTCTTATTAATTGTTCCACTGGATTCATGTTATTATCATTATTCTTCCAATAGTTTTCATTATAATTGAAATTCATCTTGTGATCATAGTTATATTATATAGTTTTTCTTTTCAAAAAAATTATTTCGCTCTGGTTTTTATCCAAATTAATTCTTTAACATTATATTATTTATGTGGTCCTTACTTAACAAGTTTATTCATTTTATTGGTATTAGTTGTCCTTATAGTTTTTTAGAGTTTGGTAATTCAATAATTATTCAGATTTAAAGGCTGTAAATATTTGTGGTAAGTTCATCTTACGTTCGTATTACATTTAGTGGTTATACTAAATTCAAATTCTTCAATTCCAAATTAATTCTCATAAATAATTAGTTGTAAGTTGTTCTTACTATTTTTAAAATTTTGTTGATTTTATAATAACAAATTCTTCAATTCCAAATTCTTTCCTTCAAATCATTTATGTAAGTTGGTCTTACTTATTTTTTTGAATTTATTGGTTATTTTATTAAATTCAATCCTCGTAATATTTTTTTATGGAGGCCTGGTTATACATGCCTTTGAATTTTCCTGAAACTATTTCCTTCAGTTCATATGTGTTATTGTTATTAGTTTTGGTGACTAGAAATGGTCCAGTATACAGTAATAATAACTTCTTAATTATTCCCTCTAGGGTTCTGGGTAGTTCGCGGTTTTTAGCAGTACCTTTTCTCCCATTTTATGTTATTACTCGTCCAATCGCCTTCTGATACTTGGTTTGCTGCTTCTCCTGGTCTTTGGCCACCTTGTTATAAAATCTTATTTTGTCAAATTTATAACCATCATTCATAGGGAACTCTATGATTTCCTCAATCTCTCGTGGGGTTGGTTTCTCGTACATGGCGGAGTATGGGATAATTCCTATTGCTGGATGATGAGCGAAGTTGAGGAATTTCTCCGTGGCTGCTAGATATTCTTGCCACTTTTTCTGTTGGTGGTGATAGTACGTCCTCAGTATTCTTCCCACTTTTCTTAACACCCTCTCTGCCGGATTACTACTTGGGTGGTAGACCGATGTTTTGTACATTTTAATCCCAACCGATAATAAGGTATCCCGCCATCTTTTCCCCTTAAATTGTGTACCATGGTCAGTTATGATCGAGGATGGTTTTCCTATTTCTGGCACATATAGTTCGGTTATTACTCCCAGAATTTTTATAGTAGTTGCCCGATTAACCAGGTATAGCTTTATATACTTTGTGAAATGGTCCATTATTATAATTAGGTATTTATATCGGTGTCGACCGCCACTACGGGGAAATGGTCCACAGATGTCCAAGAACACCTTCTCCAGCTTCACCTTAGATGTTATGGGTATCATAATGCCTTCCTTCTTCTCGTTATTAGCCTTCACCAGTTGGCAAATATGACATGATTTGAGGTAATTTCTCACCTTCCGATTTATGTTCTTTATGTGACAGCTCTCCTCTAGGGCCTTTATTACCTTCAGGGCTCCCATATGGCCATACCGTATATGGTAATCGACTATTATTTCCTTTTCAATGTTGGTTGGAATAATCACCTTCCAGGTTTCCTGATTTAAGGAGGTTTTAATAAATAATATCCCTTTATTGATATGGTAGAATTCGGATACTGAGTCATCTGGTTCTTCTAATCGATTCGTAATCCTTTTCAACTTTGGGTCAGATTGCTGGTGGATGCGGATGTTCATTAATAACGCCTCCAAATCTGATCTTGTTCTAATAAGGCTGTAGATCTTGAGTACGCTCTCCTTCTCCCCCTCAAAAGTCTGGTCTTCCAAATTAATTCGTGATAACACGTCCGCTACAACATTACTTTTTCCCGGGATGTACTCTCATTTTAGATCATACTCTTGCAGGGCAAGTATCCACCTGGTCAGTCTGCCATGACTCAATTTGCATCTTCTTAAAAACGAGATAGATTTATGGTCAGTTCGGACTGTAACGGGATAACCTAAAATATAGGTCCGGAATTTACCACACGCGAATACTACACTGAGTAATTCTTTCTCGGTCACATTGTAGTTCCTTTCGCATTGATTCAAAGTCCGACTAGCAAAGCTAATCACTAGATGGTGACCCTCCTCATCTTCTTGATATAGTGTCGTTCCTAGACTGATGTTGCTGGCATCACATTTTAAGAAGAAAGGTTGTTTAAAATTCGGGTGATGAAGTATAACGATTTTTAAGAACTTGTCTTTATTGAGTTGGAAGGTAACGTCCTGCTCTTGACCCCAGATCCATTTGTTTTTTGAAGATAATTGATGTTGAAATTTGGCTGTTAGCTCGGAATATTGGTATTTTCTGTAATAATTACAGAGTCCGAGAAAATACTGTAATTGTTTTCTGTTCTTTGGTTTAGGGAACTTCTGTATTGCTTCCACCTTTTCCAGTGATGGTGATATCCCTTGGTCGTCCAAATTAAACCCCAAGAACTGGACTTCTCTAGCAATGAGCTTGGATTTTTCCAATTTAAGAGTTATGTTATTTATGGCTAATTTCTCGAGTACGTGTTCCACTCTGTAGCAGTGTTCCTCCCAAGTTTCCGAGGTAATAAGTAGATTGTCTACGTACACAGTGGTAAACTGGAGTGCTTCCTGTCCAAGTATCTGGTCCATGCAGGCCACAAAGATGGCTACTGAATTCACAAGTCCGAAGGGCAATCTCTTGAATTGGTAATTGCGCCCTTCGAATATGAATGCCATATACTGACGACTCTGTGGGTGCAACTCCACTTGCCAGTAACTGCACACCGTGTCCCATGTACTAATAAACTTGGTACCGTGGAACCTTTTTAAGATCTCTTCTATTTCACCAGGCGATGTTCTGTCATTTATTATCATCTTGTTTATTTCGCGCGTATCCAAACAAAGCCGGACTTGGCCGTTTTTCTTTGGAATGGCTACGATGGGACTGGTGAATGGAGATTGACTACTCTCTATTATGTCACTGCTGATAATTTTATTAATCTCCGCTCTTACGGCCTCCTTCAGTGAATGTGCGATGGGATATGACTTTCGGTTAAACTCCACTGTTTCCCTAAATTTAAGTTTGCACTGGTAGTTTTTTATCTTACCGGGTTCATCTGAAAATACTGACCTATACTTTTCATATAATCTTATCAAATTGTTTGCTTGGTGTCTGGGTAATTTTTCCTTTGTGATTCCGCACCTGAAGTCCCTTATTTCCTGTATCTGACCATAAATCCTCTTACGTGTTATTGTATACTATTTGGTTAATTAGGGGGTTGTTTTCTATATAGTTTATTTTCCTAAGTTGTTGGTGGATACTGTTGGGAAGTATAGTCTCACTACCTACTAAATCCGCCGTCCACGTTATCCCTTCTGAAAACAGTGATACCTTTTCTTTGCTCAAATCAATGATAGCTGAGTTCCTCCTTAATACATCGCACCCTACCAATATATTAAAGGGCAATCCTGTTGCAATTAAAAATACCATATTTATTGCTATACCCTGGCTAATAACGTTTACAGAAACTTGTTTTCTAATAGTTTTGTTTTGGTGACCAGTGGCACCTACTAATATAATATTATTTACGGGTAATATCGGCAATGTTCGACCACATTCTTTTTGGATTCTTTCCAGTTCAATTGTATTAATTATAGATACGTTCGCACCGGTATCAATCATTAGTTGGGCGGAAATTCCTTCTACTTCCACGTTTATGTATATTATCTCATTATGTTGACTATTGAGGCTAGTGTTGTTCTCCTCCAATAGTTCGTTTCTTATATTTTTTTAAAAGTTATTACTAATGATGGTAATATTATTAGAGTTAGTTGCACCTTGCAACTCTTGTTCATACCCAGGAGATAGGAGCAGTGAAGGGTCGTGATAATTCATCACTGCCTCCTCCCGTTTAAATTGTCATGGTCGTTGTTGTTATTATCAGGGCCGACCGAGGTGTCGGTCTGTGCACTTTGTGTCGGTTCCTGCCGCTCAGTACGATGGTCAAATGTTTGTTCGTGGTTTGGTTGCCGGTCGGGATCATCTAAACTGGTGCTTCGTCTATGTTGATTGTATCTTGGACCATCACATTCTCCGCTTCTCTGCCGATTATCACAATCGTGGAAACTGTTCCTTCGCTGATGGGTATATCTTCTCTGCCCATTGTCTTCAGCTCTTATGAAATTCACCCTTGGTCTGGAAACCCTATTGTTATTATTATTATTGTTATTTGGATGGTAATTCCTATTATTATTGTAATAACGTTCGGTATTACCTTGGTTGTGGTTTCTCTGACTATTATAACTATTGTGGTTTTGATAATAATTATTTCGATTACTTGGGTAGCTGTTGTTATTCCTGGTAGGATTCTGGTTATTTGTGAAATTATTATTATTATTATTAGGGTGATTATTAATATTATTATAATTCGAATTGTTGCGGTTCCCTTGGTAGTTATTACCATTATGGTTATTATTGTTATTGAGGTATGGGTTATTTCTTAGGTCAGGCCGATCATTCCTCCTTCTAGTTTGCCGATAGTAGTCCTCGTTTTTGTAGCTTTCTAATAATTCGGTCATCGCTTGCACCGTCTTTATCTGGCTACCCCTTCTCGCTCTTATTATGTCTTCATCGTAGTGGTAGGACAATTTATTTACCAGGCATTCCTCGGGTATTGCCGGTTCTAAATGTTTTGCAAGACACACCTTTCCTAAGAAATAGGCCGTCATAGTATTACCTACTTGAGCATTGTATCTCTCATGACAGATGTTGTCACGTATTAGGTTCTGTGTTGTCTCCGACCAGTACTTTGCTTTGAACATGTTCTTGAATTGTTGGTAGTCCGCGATCTCACTTCGATTCGCCATCCGCCAATTGTCCGTCATTTCTCTAAAAGACTCGTCCAATATCTCCCGGTTGTTACTCCATCTACTTCCTCGATGTTTGGCAAAGTATTCCTCGTCCGGGCCAAGAACTCCATAGGTTTCCTTTTGTATTGGCGGAAATTCAACCATTCCCGGTTTTCATTCATTGGGATACCTGTAATGTTAGTGGGTCTATTTCGAATTACTTCCATCTCTTCTTGGCTCTGCCGCACTTGACCGGTTATATTTGTCGTAGCAACTTCCATACCGTCACACCTTTCCGCGACTCCGTACCTTCCCTAATTCTTCCTGGGTTTCTCTTCTGTTTTCTTCTGCCTTCTTTCTATTGTGCTCTTCGGTATTAGTGAATTTGGTGTTTACTTCTTCCTTAAAACCCTGTTCTTCTCGCTCAGTCTGGCTACATCTTTCGTCAACTTCCATGATTTGTTGTTTTATTACTATGGTTTCTTCTTCTATTTTCTTGTTTGTGTATTCCTTATTATCGTTGATTTCCTTGCTCAACTCTTCCTTTAACAATTCTATTCTTTCGTCTAACTTGTCCATATTCTCCTGGTTGACCTCCCTTAATTCTTCTCTTAATAGTTGGTTATCCTCCTTCAATTTTTCCAACTTCTCCTCCATCTTCTCTTCCATTTTCTTATTATTTTCCTCCATTTTTTCTTCCATCTTCTTACTAGTCTCCCTTAACTCTTCCTTCAACTGTTGGTTGTCACTTTCCATCTTCTTACTGGTTTCCTCCATCTTCTCTTCCATCTTCTTACTGGTTTCTTCAATTCTCATATTTGTATTTCAATTTTATTACCCAATTCTTCCTTGGTTGTTTTGTCGTTCTCATCCATTTTCTTACTCAATGATTGGTTGTTCTCCTTCATTTCCTTACTATTTTCCTCCATTCTCTTATTTGTATTTTCAATTTGATTACTTAATTCTCCTTTCGTGGAATCCATTTTCTCCATCATTTGCCTGAACATTTCTTGTATTGCCATGTTCTCTGTTCATGTGGGTTTTTCTAACTGTTTCTCCCGGACATTTACATCCCCTGTTTGTGTGGATATCTCGGGTTGTTCCTCTTGTTGTGCGGGTTGATTCGGTTCCGCCGGAGGTAGTATCATTTCCACGTCTTCCACTGGCGTCGCCTCGTTGTCATCCATATCAATCTCTTCAATTTCTTTTTCAGTTTCTGCTGCCCTTTTCTTAGATAGTGCCCGTTTCGGCATTTTTCTTACTCTTCTGACATTATAACAGCTGCCAAGCTAAAATTAGTAATCGGGCAAATTCTTCTTATTTATATGGCCTATCAATCACTAATTGGCCCTTCAGTTGGACGCCAATTTTGTAACAAACTAAAAATTTTGTTAAATTTATAAAAATATTATTTTTTCTTTATTTATTATTTATTAATTAATTTTGGTATTGTATTCGTGTAAATTTTAATTCTTTTATTATTGTTTTTGTCAAATTATAACACCTTGTGTAATTAGAATTATATTTCTTCGTTAAATGGATTGTCTCCAGTAACAATCGATTTGCGATTTTTCGTTCTACTAAGTGTGTTCTCCTCTGAAGTTGTTAAATTCGGTTTTCTTGGTAGTCTATTTATCAAATATTAACTAAGACTCTTCTATTTATATTAATTCAAATAAATAGAAGCAACAATTATAACATTCAAGGATTTTTATTGACAAAATATAAAATAATCGATTTTGTATCGATTGATTAATCGATTCTCTCTCAGGGCGAGAAAATTTATTATACAAATTATTAATATTAATTCTCAGGTTCTTTAAGCTGTTATTTTAGAATAGTCAGAGAAAGGGCAAGTCGGAAAAGTATAACACTTACAGTAAAAATCTTAATTGTCTAAAATACAAAGATATTATTTAGTGTATAATGGTTAGTAAAGTAATTTTTACGAACCAATCTCGTTTTGATGACAAGCTAGCGGTGGCCTGCAGAGGATCATGGGATTTCAAAGATGGCTGCTTCGTGCTGCATATGTTGTCGAAAGCTGCACTTCAAGGAATCCTCTTCAAATAAATGTTGCTTTTCCAAGTTTTCCTCGTCTCAGCATTAGTGATTAATCCCTCTGGGGATAGTGTAGTTGTCCTGGATCAGTGTTCAGTGATTCGTTTCGATAATTTGTGTTGATTAGTGTTTTTAATTCACTTTAGTCTATAAGGTCGGTATTGACAAATTTTGTCTTGATATTCGGAATTATCGTTTATATGTGTTAAAATGGTTATTACACTTTCTACTGTTCAATATTGGTTTACATCAATAGTTATACTGGTTTAATTCACTGAATTTAATGGTTATTTAAGGTTTTGTCAAAATTCGCGATTTTACATTGAATAGGCTTGGTTGATGCTCGCCATCTTTCTTCTTCCTTCGTTATAAGTGAATATTTCGTGAGCTCTCGTTCTGATGTGAACTACTCAACATATAATAATCAACTGTTCAACTTTCTTCTTCATCCGAAACGTCTTAGCCAATTTAATATTAAAAAGACATTGTTTTAAATCTCTAGCATTTCCACTTATATGGTTGACTTTTACATTATATGAATGAATACATTTTTACTATTATTTAATTTTATTAAATACCTAACACATATTCTCTTTCTTTAGTTAATTCTACGTGATTTAATACCGAATATGATACTTTTGCAATGTTTTCCATCTCGAAATGCCCTATTTACAGTATTTTTACATGTAGGCCTAAAATTTTACTTCCTGTCACATTAAATGGTGTACCATCTTTATGAATTTATAATTATTATTGAACAAGATCCCTGATTGAAATAAAATGTTTAGTTTTCCTTAATTCCTTGTAATTTTATGAATTAGTTATCTTTTTTAAATTATATCTTTAATTTAAATCTTCCCCTTAGGTTACAGTGTTATTACACTTGCATTTTTTTTTCAATAATCCTTTATACATTTCTTCAATATCTTTATAAAGTATTGGTACTGTTATTATACACTGTGTTGGATGTACATTATACAAATTTCATCAATTTATCTAATTTACTCAACTTATACATCAATTATAAGATTGTTGAGATTTACCATTTGTCCAGATTTTAGTTTTGTTCACCTATAATGTTTTATGACTATTACAGCTTGCTTATACTCCTGACTTTCTATTCTTATACAATCTTAATTAAAATTCTCTTACTTAACTATATTAACATTTAGCTTTGATTAATACTATTAATACATAACATATATTTTAAACCAAAAGAGTTGTACTCAAACTCAGACATTTCAGTCTTGATTGATACTAGTAACACATAATAAATATCTTATAATAAAAGAATTGTATCCAAACTCAGACATTTCAGCCTTGATTAATACTATTAAACATAATAAATATTTTAGAATAATGAAAAACATTATACTCTATTTCAAACATTTAAGTATAGAGTTCATTGACCTTAATATAAACAAAACACATCTGTCCCTTCATTATTTAAAGTATTTCTTATTTATTTATAGAGGATTATGAAGATTTGTTTTTTCCATTATATAAATAATTTCCACTGGTTCACTTTTAATTCTACCTTTAGACACTTTTGTTTATATCTACTTTACATTATTTTTTATTTTAGGTGTTATACTTTCATTTGTTATATATACTCTCTTTTGGGGTTTCGTTTTTTCTTATTACTGGGTTTGCTTTGGGTATTTTCCTGCTTTATTTTATTGTACTACGTGGTTTCTTCCAATTTCAGTCCTGTTATTAGGGATGTCGGTTTGTTCAGAGTATTGCCTTACTTATTCCTATCCTACCTGGGTACTTTCTTACTTTATCTTGGCTTTTGTTTTATTTTTTATTACTCATTTATATTGCATAGTTGTTTTTAATTTATTTTCATTTCTTCAAATTATGAGTGCACTTTACTGTGGTCCTTAATTGTTTTTTATTGTATTTTTTTTTATTTCATTTTAATTTTAATTTATTTATGATCATTATTTCGTTCATAATAATGTGGATAATCTGTCATGCTACAATATATTGTAACGATTCATATTAGTGTCCTATCTTAGCGTTATATGAAAGTGTCTGACGGAGGGAGTATAGCAACGTAAGCAAGAGAGAGAGCGTACAATCGCAGCCATCTCACTCTAACCTCGTCACAGCGACATCCGATACCGGTACGAACATGAATATTTACTCAATACAAATTATCAGTTCAACCTGTGATAACTTAAAAACTAATAAATATACAGCAATTCTGAAAACAGCATTGTATTCAGCAAGTGAACTTTATAAGTAGCCGCAATCTCAGTTAATATAATTAACAATTGAAGAAGTTATACGGAAGACGAACGCCAAAAGGAATAATGAGAGAATTATGCTACGTAGGAATTAGGTGTTTTCACACACACACACACACACAGATAAAGACCTAAGCAACAATATTCTGTGGTCAGATCTTTGAAAACACGTTTGCAAATACCTGTAATCAATCGATTTGCAAACACAGGCAGTACGATTTTAACTAGAAATTCTCTGCAGTTTCAAACCTGTCATGGGGTGTTTCGTCGACCTGTTCGAGATTGTCAAAACTGGAAAAACGCATGATTTATTTGAACAGCCAATCAGCACCCCGTATTTAAAACTGACGCCAACTCAAAGCGAGGGGTAGCATCACTCTTCGTTCGGATCTTCAATGCGCTAGTTGTGTATAACTTACGTACAGAAATTTTTCAATCACGCAAAAGTGTAATTAAGTATCAAATTCGAGAAGTAGTCCACAGTGAATATGGACTAGTACCATTCAACAACTCTCGCTGCGTAAAACAACGTTAATTAATTAAATTATTAATTAATTAATCATCAGCCGTGAAGGACCTGTGCGACAGAAGGCTACAGCATCTGTAATTGCCAGGGCATCTTCTACAGCATTGATCAACATCAATTCTTCTGTGCAAAACCATCAAAAGGAGGACCCCTGCGGATTCCTATCTTCGGTCAATGCATCAAACAGTAAGAAATAGATTCATTGATCAATGAAATAAGCACTAAACAAATAATAAAAGCAATAAACAATTTTTAAAAGACACTAAGAATTTTACACTTTGTATTTTATTTATAAGATTAGCTCTAACATAGTATAGGAGTGTTGAATGGAAAGTGAGGTGTAGTATTGGACGTGGCAGACCTGTTCTTTAGCACTGATTTGGGAGATAGCAATCTCTTAATTAAACCAGATAAGAGCCATAGGTCGTTTGAATGTCTTAATCGTTACTTTTCACACTCACTCAGTAATTATAAGCGTTAGGGTAGAAATAAGTCCTACCATTAGCATTTTCAAGTTTAAAAATAATTGATTAAAACGTTAATTAAAATAATCAAGCAAATATTAAAGTGTTATTTGTAACGATTCCCCTTGAAAACCACAATCACTGAACGAATCCTGAGAAAGAGTGTCTCCATGCGCTGAGCTAAGCTGAAACCATGTCATTTGTATCTGGGATTTGTTCTGGCGCCCAGTAAAGTAATATCACGGGTAAGTAACATTTTATCTAACATACAAATATTAGATAATTGTGTTAGATAAAAGGGAGCGTGGTATAGATTTGGCGCCGCAACTAAGGGGCACGAGTAAATCACCAAATTTATATATAGAAATAAGTTATGTATAAATTTGGCGTGGCCAACTAAGAAGCTCGATTAAATCACCAAATTTAGCACAAAAGAAAGTTATATAATTTGGCGTTGCTTTTACTCAAGTGATTAGTTAAATTGTAATATTAATAAATTTGAAAAGAAGTGGAATTCAGGGTTACAAATAACTGTTAAATAATTGTTAAATTAATGTGTTAAAAATAAATTTAAAAAAATGGCTAAATCATCAGCAGTAGATATGGCAGCAATTGAGCAAATGTTTAAGCAGTTGACCACTAAAATGGATGAAACTCAGTGGCGGCGATAAGGCCCCCGCAGACCCCGCAGCGCGGGGGGGCCCCGACCCTCTGGGGGGCCCCACCACTCTGGCCCCTAGAAAAAAATATGAAACGAGCTATAATAGGAAAAAAAGTTTTAATGGGGTCCGACTATCGGCAAATTTGTATTTAAAATACAAAATATATGTTTTATTTAAGTGTATAGACATGCAAAAAAACTACGTTTTCCGAAATGACATTACTGTTTGTAGTTTGTAAGCGAAGCTTATCTTATCTCTTATGGTGCCCGTACGTCCGTGCGATGAGTCACTCGGCACTGAGGAGATGTAAACAAACACAACACAATGTAGTTCAGTACTCAGTAGTGCGTCGCATCTCCTGCGCGATAGTACTGTATTGCATTCATTTCGTAATTTAGTGCCGTTTAAGTTTAATGACTTAACATTTGATTTTAGTTTTTGTATTTTGTGTAGAGTTAGAGTGTTAGAGACAGAGTTTATAAAATGGAAAGTAAGCGCGAATATTTAAGTGGTGCTACGAAAAGGAAACTGCAAAAACAACGAGAAGAATCTAAAAGTAAACTTTCAAAACTCGACCAGTTTTTAAAAAAATCATCAAAATGTGAAGTTGAACAACCCAAACCCGGGTCAAGTGCAAGTAATGAAAAAGAAACAAAAATCGGACTTGAAGTTGATTGTGACAGTGACAATAAACCTGATTTAAACATTAGTCCGTCGGATACAAGTGATACAACTATGGAAACAAATAAGCAACTGCAACATGAACAAGCAGAAAAACTGCTAGGCATTGAATGTGTTCGCCAGTCCGAAGACATACCTGGACCAGAAAATCAGTTTGAAACAACTGAAGTTATAAGTAATCACGCAAATAAAACTAGTTTAGCAGGCCCTTCCGATCCAAACTGCCAAAGTTTTGAGACAGATATTGCATTCTATAAAAATCAAGCTACAACGACAGACGAGGTGAAAAAGTTAATAACGTTAAGTGAACTTTGTCAAACAAAGGGTCCTTTCCCGAAGGATTCCGTTTCTAAGCGGTCTTTCAGTACAGCATATTATTCTTTCAAAACTGCAGCAGGCCAAATTGTTCACAGGTTTTGGCTTTGTTACTCTCGTAATCTAGATGGAGTCTATTGTTTACCATGTTGGCTTTTCAGCCAAAGTGCTGATGCCCAAAGCTGGCATGAAGGCGATATTAGAGATAGGAAAGGTCTCAGTAAAAAAATTAAAGTTCATGAAAGTAGCAGTGCTCATTTACAATCTTGTCTCACGTATGCCACTTGGAAAAAGAGTAAAACGGTAGCTGATCAAATTTCCGATGAGCGGAAAAAATGGAAAGATATTTTCATACAGATTGTGGATGTCATTCGAACCATGGCACTGTGTTCATTGCCGTTTCTTGGCCATAGAGAATCATTACATGAAATAAGTCCTGAAAGTGGAAATTTTTTGAACATACTATCTTTAATTTCTCGCTACGATTCTCTCCTTAGTGCACACTTAGAAAATAAAAAAACCAGATCAAAATACCTCCACTATGACATTCAAAATGAAATCATTAACTTGCTAGGAAAACCAGTATTGACTGCCTTACTAAAACAGATTCACTCGTCTCCTTTTTTTTCTATAATTGTTGATAGCACACAAGACATTTCTAAGATTGACCAAATGAGTGTTGTAATCAGATACATTAACATAGTAGAAGAATCTGGCAATTATAAAACTGTGATTAGTGAGTCCGTTTTGGGATTTCAAGAAATAAAGGATCCCAACAGTGAGGGGTTTCAAAGTAAGATTTTAGACTTTTTGAAAACAAATGAAATTGACATTAGTAAGTGTAGAGGTCAAGGTTATGACGGTGCAGCAACAATGAGCGGGAAATACTCTGGGTTACAGAAAAGAATTATGGATATAGTCCCAAACGCGGATTACGTACACTGTGCTGCATATAACCTGAACTTGGTGATCAATGATTCAGTATCAAATATTTCTGAAATAAGACAATTTTATGACATAGTACAGAAAACTTATGTGTTTTTCAGTGAAAGCTTACATAGATGGCAAGAACTTAACACTGCTGTTAAAGAAGACAACTCTGCCAAAAATCTAACTTTAAAAAAGCTATGTCCAACAAGGTGGTCTTCTAGACACGACTGTCTGTTAGCTTTAAGAAATGATTTCAAAATTGTGATTAAGTGTTTGACAGAAATTATTCTATACAGCTCAAAAAAAACCCGAGGCAGAAGAAGCATTAGCAATTAGAAACCACCTGGAAAACTTTGAATTTATTCTTGTGCTCTGCCTTGAAACTAAGATTTTAGAGAATGTAAATATAACTTCGAAAGCACTACAGAGGCCATCTGTTGACCTAGGCAGAGCGTGGCAGTTTCTACGCCGCGCTTGTGATGAGTTAAAAGTTTTAAGAAAGGACTTTGCCGGCTTTCTTGCTGGTGCTAAACAGTTGGCCCAGTCATTGGACATAACTTGTAACATGAAAAATAAGCATAAGCGAGTTGTAAAACGCTTCTTTGTTGAATTATCAGTTGACCATAGAATTGACGACCCAGTGAAATCGTTTGAAGTAAAAGTTTTCAATGCAACACTAGATATTGTAATAGCTCAGCTACAAATGAGATTCGAAGGATTGCGTTGCATTGATGATAGGTTTTCATTCCTGACGCCTCAGAATTTAGTAAACTTCTCACAAGAGACAATAGTGGAGAAAAGTAAGGCTCTGGTAAATGTGTATCCTGGTGACTTTTCCACATCACTGCCTGACCAAGTAATATCCTTCAAAACTCTGATGGCCAAAGAAATTGTACACAAGAAAAGCATTCCAGAAATGATGAATTTACTGGTTGAAGAAAACAGCTGCCTTATGAGCTGCCTCCCAGACTTAACTACAGCTTTGCAGCTTTATTTAACCATACCTGTCACAACAGCTACAGTGGAAAGAAGCTTTTCAAAACTTAAATTAATTAAGTCATACTTAAGAAGTGCCATGGCCCAAACTCGGTTGAGTGACTTGGCACTGTTAAGCATTGAGCATGAAGAGACACAGAAAACTAATATCAACGAAGTGGTTGAAAAGTTCTTAGCTATTAAAAAAAGAAGACTAGGCTTAGGAAAATAGTGAACTTTGGTTGATCCTCATCTGTAAATATTGTACATTACTTGAGTTCGAGTGTTATTGAATTGGATTAGACTTAAGGAGAACGTGTATAGAGTATATTCAAGAATTTCACAAATTCAGTTACAAACTAATTTAAATGTTTGAAAAAAGCTAGAATGTTACTTTGATATTCGTTTTTAAATAATAAATTTTTAACACCCTGTGTGCGGTACTGTTTCATAGTCTGAATTTAGATCTTTGACGTAAAAATAAATAATTCTTTTTATTTTGGTTTTTTTATAGTTTGTATAGAACTTTATCTATTTAGCAACAATGAATTTTAAGAGTTTGTATACGTGTAAAACATCCTTTGCAAATTGCAAACGCTTTGTGATAGACGAGAAAGTATTCACAAACCATTGTTGTGAAACACACGTAAATAGAAACTCATTTGAGTGTTTTCCCCTATTATGTATACAAAATTTAACCATTTTTATAGGGCCCCCTAATTAGTTTCGCGGGGGGTGCCCCGTTTCGTTAGTGCCGCCACTGATGAAACTAATAGTAAAATAGATAGTACAAAGGGTCAATTATCTACTGAAATAAAAGAAACAAATAATAAAATCGAAATTACTAATAGAAAAATTGAAAGTACGAATAGTCAATTAAATAGTAAAATTGAAAAAATAGAAAGTAAATTGATGAAAATAATCAAAGTTTAGAAGAAAGTAATACAAAATTAATAACTGATGTTAATAATAAAATTGAGCAAACTAATAAATACTTGTCTAGTGAAATGAAACAAATAAACGAAAATTTATCTAGCCAAATAGAACAAAGTAGTAAAGAAGCTACATTTAAAATAGATGAAGAAATAGCAAATTTAGCTACTAATTTAGGTGGTAAAATAGATGAGAGTAATAGTAGGTTTGATAAACATACCGAAGAGGTTAAAGAGGAATTATATTTGTGCTGATTGGTGTCAGGTTTTTAATTTTTCTCTCGTGTTTTGTCTGTATGTTATGTATTTGTATTTTGTCCATTCATTTGTGTGATGTATTAGTTCAGTCATGTAATTGTGTCCGTATATGTTGGCGATCTGTAGGTGTAGCGTTAGTGCTTTGCTGTTGAGAGTGTCTTTTTTCTTGTATAACTGTTTTATGGATTCTTTTATGTATGTCCTTTGTGCAATGTTTTGTATTATTTGAGTGGCCTGATTGTTGTGTTTAATTTTGATTTGTGCGTATTTTGGTGTGATTGATTTTTTGAGGCATGTTTTGTTGAAAGTTATGTGCGTAACGATCTTTCTAACCTCCGATATTGTGAATTTGTAGTTTTGGACTATAGCTCGTCTTGCTGAGTTAAATTCTTGGATTTCGTTGTCCATGAAGTGTCCGTTACTTAACTAAATATAATTATTTCACTACGACTCGGAACACAACTTTTTATGAGTAAAAACGTAAAAGTTTTACCGTATAGCCTGAACGGGTTTTCACTTTTAAAAAGCTTCTTCAGAGGTTGCCGCTGGTAGCAGGTTTACAAAGGTGGATTCTGTAGTGGAGTGGAGTGCCTTTGTGTGTTCAGTGTATCTTTGTTTGAAGCTACGTCCTGTCTGGCCTATGTAGAATTTGTTGCAATCTGAGCAATGTAGTTTGAGCACTTCCCAAAATCCATAAAGAAGAATATGTAATTCAGTAATATGTACTGAATGATGGTCTACCCATGAGCTCACCCATATCCATTCTAGCAGAAGTCTTCCTCCAACACTTAGAAAAAACAAAAATCCTCACAAACAATGACAGACACCCACATAAAATACTATATTGGCACAGATACGTTGATGACATTCTAATACTATACAGGGGAAACAAAATACAATGTGAACAGTTACTAACGCACATAAACAAAATACATAAGAACATAACCTTTACTGCCGAATACGAACACAACAATAGCATAAACTTCTTAGACCTCTCCATCACAAAACTTGAACACAGGCACAAATTCAGTATATACAGCAGAAAACCGACAACAACTGACACACTAATACACAACTCCTCCAATCACCCAATACAACATAAACTAGCTGCCTTCAGAACCATGGTACATAGACTTAACAACATCCCCCTAGATGAAAAAGACTACAAAGACGAACTAAACACTATAGAATATCTAGCAGAACCCAACGGATACAACAGAACAATATTCAGTAAACTCCTACACAAAACAAACAACAGACAAAGACAGAAAACAACAAATTCATAAACTAACATAGATCAACAAACAAACTGAAAAAATAGCCCACAAATTCAAAAAAGCAGGATACAGAATCGCTTACAAAACTACTAACAAAACAGAACACACACTATCAAAACACACACACAAAGCACAAAACAAATTCGATCTACCTGGTGTTTACAAACTAAATTGCTCAGATTGCAACAAATTCTACATAGGCCAGACAGGATGTAGCTTCAAACAAAGATACATTGAACACACAAAGGCACTCCACTCCACTACAGAATCCACCTTTGTAAACCACCTCATTGAAGCAAACCACACATACAAAAACATCGACAATAACATGAACATTCTACACGTACAAACAAAAGGCCGAAAACTAGACACTCTAGAACAATTGGAAATATACAAACACACGAAAACAAATAAAAACGACATCCTAAACGAACAGACACAATTCAAATCACATACATTATTCGAACATATCACACCCCACACAAAACATCGATCTTTCAAAAATCGATTCCATCGCCAACAACAAGACGGACAGTGCTACCAGCGGCAACCCCTGAAGAAGCTTTTTAAAAGTGAAAACCGGTTCAGGTTATACGGTAAACTTTTACGTTTTTACCCATAAAAAGTTTTGTGTTCCAAGTCGTAGTGAAATAATTATATTTAGTTAAGTAACGGACATGTCATGAACAACAAAATCCAAGAAATTAAAGGAGTAGAAATGTCAATTAAAAACACTTTTGAACCTGTTATGTTGGCCAATGGGATATTGACTACAAGCGTATAGGAGCTGAGCCAAGAAGTGATAGAGCACTAAGTCTGGCATGGTGGGGAGAGAGGATCATGGCTGGGGGAGCCATGTGGTAATCTGAATCTATACTACTATTATAAAGAGGTAATGTTTGTTTGTTTCATTGCTCCAGCTATCCTGAGAACTGTGATCCAATTTTAAAAATTCTTTCACCACTGTGTTCCTTGAAGTTTGTGTAGATCTCTTTTATTAGCTTTGTGATATCGATTGAGACTCCTCATTGTTGTAAAATCCTTAACACATCCGACACTTGGACCCTATCAAATGCCTTCTCAAGATCTATCAGACACATAAAAAAGCTGGTTTTCAGAACTCAGTTGCCTTTTCTTTTATTTGTTGAATTACAAATAATGCATCATTACGACAAAATCATTTTGGGGAGAAATATTAAGGAAAGTGTTTATTCAGGACAGTCATCTTGTAATGGATTCTGACATTTCATTTCTTTAATTTACGTCATCTGCTGCCACTTTTTCAGTCCGACATATGATACAATATCATGGTCCTAATTGAGCCTTTTTGTTCTTGCTCAGAGTTGAAGGATGCTCCACCTCTGTAGGCATCCATAACTTGTTCTCCATGGCCATCGTACGCTCCAGATTATGTTCTTGAGTTATCCTCTAAACCCTAAATTTTCTTATTGCAGCTCCTTCCTTTTTGATGTTTGGTACAGCCCAAGCACATCTCAGCCAATTTCCTTCAGAATAAATTGTAACGAAACCCTTCCCAGAAGGTATCTCTAAATTAATAACATACTTATTTGTAGTATACAAAAAACCTTATTGTTCAAATTACTAATTAGTTAATCCAGTCCAGTTATTAGTTACCGGTAGTTACTAATAATATCCAGTTCAAATGTATGCTCAATTAGAGTATTTTTTTATTTATTCAATTTTTTAAATTTTAAATGGAAGATAATGTATTTCTTCATATCTAACTGTATCTACCTATATGTGCCATTACAAAGTTACATATAACATGAATAGGTTATAAATAGTAAATAAAGTGAAATAACTTAAATCACCAATCACCAAGACTCCCCCCCTCTAAACAACTTGTATAAATTAACATAGTGACACAATTCAGCATTTGATAATCACAGACCTCAATTGTTTGATGTTGAACAATGAAAGAGTTGAGTTAATCAAACATTGAACTCTTCCTCATTCCTTTAATTCCATAGTGAAGCATATGGCTTCCATTAATCCACATTTATCCTGAGCCTGGACCTTTACTATGCCCACGTGCTATTTACATATTTACATCCTCCTCCAGTCCTTTCTCTACTGCCCTTTGCTGTGTAATCCTTGATTTTCCTCTCTTCTGCTCCCTATAGGGTTCTATTCCATATTTGTGTTCATTGTGAGACTGATGCAACACTATTTTCCTTTCACTGGTTCTTCACTTTTGGCCTCTATATTCTCATGTTATTCAAGCATTTATTTATATAAGTTTGGAGATTATGAGTGATGGGTGCTGGTCAGTTTTTATGTTTCACATCCATAGAGTAATAAGGGTTTAAGATTTTGAGTAAAGCTTTTTAGTTTAATTTTCTGGAGAATTTCAGAAGACTCCCTGTAGGGCATAAACTGATTTGCTTTAATTCTAAACTTCACAGCGAGTACTGTTCTACTATGCGGCATGAAGTAGGAGAACTCTGTGACTTGCTAAATCTTTGTATAACCCAGGGACAACCAATTGTAGATACAGTAGCTGATTATCATCTCTTTTGTTATATTGGTGAATCTACAGTTCTCTGTATTGTACCTCAATTTTTAATTCTATTAAGCTCTGTACTTCTACATTTGGGCAACAGGCAACAGAAATCTAGCTGCTTTAGGTGAGTGTTGATTATCCATATATACCAGTGTCTCTTGCCCTTTCAGTCATACCATCCAACACCATCAGAAAAAAAAGAGTGATGAACAGTATTTCACTCTTGTCTGTCAGTAATTCATTCACAGTTGTAGATGGGACATGGCATCTACATGTTCTACCTGGTACACATGCTATGTAGCCCTCGTACATCACTTTAAAATAATCTTTTAAGTCAGATCTTCTGTAGAAAAAATCCCATTTAAGATCTGGTTTGTTGCATTCCTTGGAAGAAGGCTCTGTCATTGTGATGGATAATGCCAGCAAATAGGTACGCCACAGTGTGCAAACCTATGTACAAATAGGTAAGCCACAGTGTGCAAACTTGGCATTTCATTTTCCACAGCTGAAACCAGGGATGAACAAACTTGTTTCTAAAGAAGAGATCCTCCGAACGGCCAAGAAGACGTATGAATTGGATCAACTAGCAAATTAAATGGGACATACAGTGCTGCACCTCCCACCATATCATTGTCAGTGTAATCTGATCAAGCTGATATGGGCCCAAATTAAATGGTATGTTTGCAAACAAGAATACGACTTTCAGGTTAGTCGATATTGAACAACTTGCACCCAAAGCTTTGGACAGGATAACTCAGGAAGACTGGGCAAAGTGCATAAGACATGCGGAAGCACTAGAAGGAGCCTATTTATTACTCAGAGCAGTGCACAAAAGACACCACAGTGTAGCCCATCATCATGCTTACGTGTGAGTAGTGGCAGTGAATTTGAGTCCAGTATCTCAAATGAGATTTGAGTTTATCTGAAGACAAATTAATACAGGTGCCTTAAAAAGTGTACATAGATGGTAAAAATGTGTACAGCGCACAATTTTTTATTTTTATTGAAACATAAAAAACTGTGTGTGTGCCCATTTTCTCCAGGAGTGTTATGAATGTGCTTGGTGTCATAACAAAGCCATTTTTCAAAGTGATAATTGTGTGACTAACCCTATTTGAGGTGAGTTTTTCAACAAACTGCTTATTACTTCCATGTTCCATAATAAAATGGAATCGCAGAAAAAATCGTGTTCGAGGTAAGGGCTGATTCTGATTGTACTAACCTCAAAACATGAAGAAAAAAAATAGCTGTGCTGAAATTAAGTAACGTACAAAAATTTAATTTTTAAGGATAAGATACCTTGAAAATTACATATGATAAAACTATTACTCTATTAAAGTGTAAATATCATTAATGGTGGGGATTAGTTGCGGAGGTGTGATGATTATCTGTGTAGTTCAGTTTCTTTATAAAAATAAAGTACCCTTACGGAGAGAGAGAGAGAGAGAGAGAGAGAGAGAGAGAGAGAGAGAGAGAGAGAGAGAGAGAGAAAGGGGGGGGAGAGAGAGAGAGAGAGAGAGAGCGCCGTATCTAATTTTTATAGATAAAGTGACTCGAAAATAACATTATATTAAACGACTACCCCATAAAACAAAACTATCTATAAACACTGAAAGAAGTTTGAGGGCGGGCGATACTTTTTTAGAATTTATCGAACCGAATTCAAGTAAATGATTTTAAATGTAAATCATAGAACATGGAAGTCATGTATGGTTCTCTATACCAATATTTTATAATAGTCATAAGGAATTCTATAATTTATAAAATAAGGAAAACTTTAGTTATAAAATTTATAAAATGTAGAATTATAAATTTAAATTTGTATTTAAATAATTTATAATATATTAATATATAAATAAGGAATGTATAATTTATTTCATTAGGAATTTGTATTGTTTCTTATAAAATTATCCATATTTTCTTAAGAAATTCAATTCTTTTTCATATTTCTATATACTATTATTTTTATGCTGCACGTGCATGTAAAGTCTGATACTATACTACTGATTTTTTACTTAATTATTAATGACTGTAGTGGAGGAAGTAAAAAAAAAAAGAATATTTTGCAGTGTCACTAGTAGTGCAGTGTTCCCCCAAGTAAATGGGGTGAGCATAAGACATAGTACGTGTATGTATGAAAATTCGTTCAGACAAACTATAGCTGACACATCGCAATGAATTTTATGTATAAGTTATGGAAATTAATTGTTAGTAATGTATTAGTAACTTTCTCACTTTAAGATATTAAGTGAAAAAAAAAATACAGTAAAACGCAAATTAACCAGCGAAAATATCGTACAAAATCAGAACAACTGTGTGCGATACTGTAAGGTTTAACATGTTTTTACTTTGTATAACATTAAATTTTATCTATGTCTGCTGTAGGCATCTATGAACCCTCATAACGTGTCATTGTTTTTTCAGCCCCTTCTGTCCTATGATTTTAGAATTTTCAACGGTTTAAAGTACAAAAAAATAATTTTAATTGTGATTTTAATGGATGCATCATTGATAACAACAAAGTATTTAATTAAAAAAGTACAATGTTGTATTCTTTACATTAAGTACTTACTACTGTGTAGCATTTTTTCGGATTATTTACGAAAATGAAACTGTTGGTTAGTGGCAACGCTCTAAGTAAGCATTGTGACCTTGATGAGACTATTTTCATGGTGGCAACTCTATTATATATTGTTTCCACTTTTCAGGAGAATCTCAAAACCTCGTTTTTTAGAGCTTCTGTTGCAGTATTGTCAATCTCCAGTTCTCTGCTGCTTTTAAATTGCTTTACAGCCTCCATAATGAAAAAGGGATTTTTTCAGGTATTCTTATATTGGGCCCTACACTAAGCCCTCAGTTTCTTAGTGTAAGTTTTTACTTGTCTCAAAATGATGGCATCATAGTTTCCATTGTTCAGTCTCTTTGATGAGCATTTGCCATTTTTATTTGAGGAAAGCATTTACCACTGAGCTCCTTCTTGATGATGTAATATTTCTTTTGGTGTTGCCCATCTTGACTGTTTCTTGTGTCTCCATTATTATTGCTTGTATAAAGACTCTGTCATGTCGAAGTTTTCTTTTAATATTTATTTTCATTTCTTCTTAGGATCTCAGTGCTGCTATCTTGTTTATTCACCTTTTACTTGTGTTAGCTAATGCTTTTTGTTGCCTCTTTATCTTAATTGATTATCTAATACAATTAATATTACTATGATATTCATTTCTTTCTCCTAACGTCAGTGTCATCCATCATTTCTATGCATATGTTCTAGCCAAGTTCCTTATTATGTTCCTTTGAGAATCTACATCTTTGCTAAGATACGTTAGGGCTTGAAACTTATTTTGAAAATTGAATGTGGAAGATTCTCTGTCATGTTTACTGGCAACTGTACATGTATTCAGGCATTTTCTTTTCAGCTCTTGTTTATTCACTGCAACCATATTCAGGCAATAATTGCTGCATACAGTTGTGCCATGTTTGTTTGGCCTTCTCCATTTATTGCTAATAGCTGAATAATTAATAACAGGTTACTGTGTTCTGATCCAGAGATAAGGGACTCTGTCACAATATCTTTGTGGAAAGTTAAGAAAACTGCACTACACTTATGTTATAGTAGTAAAACATTCATCATTAATATCCGTAATTCACTAAATATGTGTTTTAAATTAAAGAAGGGAAAGATCAGAGAAGAAAACAGGAATCTCAGTGTAACATGGAAAGTGCTTTTAAAATCAATCCGTACTTCAGAAATACATAACAATATACAGGAAAACCAGTTGTTTGGAACAAACTAATCACAAGCATCTAATAAGCACATATTTGTAAGGAAGACAGAGCAAATATCAGAATGTACAGAAAGGAATGGAGGAGGAGAAAAGATGTGTGCATGTGCGTGTGCATGCACATATATGTACCCACATGTGCACATACATTTGACTATTTAGTAATTATAAATTTTATATTTTTTCAGAAAATGTTAGAAAAACTGGGCCCTAGTTAAAAAAATTCAGATTTGTCTCCCAACTAACCAATGTAAATATAAGAAAACAATTGTTTTTCACAAAAACAAAATAAAATATCAGGGAATAAATCTTGAAACTACTGTGTTTGTATGTTGTAGGGAGATGACAATCAAAAAGCAGCAGAAAAGCAGAAGAGGGAGACTGAAGACATGAAAAATTCAATTCTGACACAAGTGCTAGATCAACAAGCTAGAGCTCGTTGTAAGTACATCAGTAATTGGTAGATATCAGATATAGATTGGAAATTGAATCAGTTTGATGGATTGTTATTCTGTATTATACTGCTTCCATTATAAATGCTGATTTCAGTAAGTTTACACAATCTGCTAACTATTATACTTAATTTCAAAATATTAAATTCCGAAGTAATTCTTAATACACAGGCTCTGGTGTTTGTTCGCTCATTCACATTTACTGCATTGTGTTATGACTTGCTCTCTTTGTTTTGACAACTTGTTCTCTTGCCTTCGGGAATGTGGAGAAGCTTATCAAAATGAGAGCAAGACAAAAATAATTCAGTCAAATTCAGGAAAATAAGAATCCTAATGTACTTGGCTGTTGAAACTTGAAACATATGCTCCCTGTGTGTGTGTGTGTGTGTGTGTGTGTGTGTGTGTGTGTGTGTGTGTGTGTGTGTGTGTGTGCGCGCGTGTATGCGTGTGCGTGTGTCCATTTGCAGTTTACTATCTTTATCTTTACTAGAGTATGGATATAAAGGAGGTAAATCAGGGAGAAGAGTTAGACTTGCAATTGAAACATCCATGGGCGGTTTAAAAAAAATATTGCAAATGTTGAGGCAAAGTTGTGGAGTCTTTTCTTATTTGGACTATTGTACAGCTGCTCTATTGACTCATTTTCATGATCTAGTATTTGATGGCTGTATTTTGTTGCAATCCTTTGGATTTCATCCTTTCTAAGCAGTACTTTCAGTTCATTGTGAAGTGTGTGATTGTTGATATACCATTGGGCATATCCGTCTACTAAGGGCCCAGTGCTTGTGACTGAATCTTTGAATGAATTTTAATCTTGTAGATTTGGTGCATCCTCATAGCTGGAGTCTGTACGATCGTATATGTTTTAGTTTAGTTTTGTATAATAACAGTTTGTTATTTAACTATAGTTTAGTCTTATGGCTGAGAAGCCAGGACATCTATCTGAACGTGAGATCTAACTATCTTTGTTTCATTTGAATGTGCTTCTGCCAGGTGGTTACTAATTGAGGTGAATGCAAGTTATTTAATTTCAGTGTTCATAGTTACAGGTGTGTTTTTGTTAACTGTAGTAAATGCCATGTCATGTCGTGTAGTAAATGTGACTTACACAGATTTTGTTTCATTGATTTTTGTTTGTCATTTCTTGTACCATTTGGTGAGTAAGGATTTGTATATTGTAAGAAGTAACTTGCAGATTTTTGTTAATGAATAACAGCAACATTGTAAGTCGGTTGTATAGATGAGGAAGAGTAGAGTTTCAAGGATACTGCCTTAGGGAACAGTTGATTCAGCGGAGTGGTAGGAGGATTTAGAATTGTTGTATTTGACTGAAAAAGTTCTGTTAGCTCTATTTCGGATTTAGAAAGAATGTCAGATTCAAGACTGGCCAAACAAGTCTGGAAATATAAAGCTATAGGACAAGGTGTATGGGTAGACGAAGGAAGAGATGGCTGGTATCTTTGAAGGCAAAACAGGTTGCACCTTGCCTATGCCGTCATCTGAAAATGATGATGATGAAGTTCTGTTAGCTAGGCAGAAGGCTGTAGTTAAAAGGATATCATGTTTTAGAGGTTGAAAAATTAATTACTATAAACATATGGATACATCCCGATAATGAAAATTTTTAAATCTAGCATTTTTATAAGATGTGATGGTTGAAATACCATCTCAACAGACCTTACAGTGGGTGCGGATACTATAATTGTATTAATTTTGTCAAACATTTCTCTTCAATTGACAATTCTCTCACATATAGAAGACTACCAAGGGTCTGAGTAATAAAAATGAGAAATGAGAACTTTTTTTGCTCTTCGCTTATTGCGAATTTGGTTCAGTTTCTCTTACAGTACATTCTCAACCTACTTTTTGTAGACAACACGTCATTGTGCCTTCAGAGTACTTCAGAATACTGTTTCAAAGCTTCAAGGAATGTAGCCAGTTTAGTTCTTTTCACCTAGCTGACTTTGCCATCATTAAATAGTTATTGTCCTTCAGACGGTTTGGTATTTTTGTAATTGCAGTACAATTGTGTGATTACTTTGTCATGTAGCATTTTATGTTAAAAGAGTAATGTTTATGTATTTCCTAAGTTATTATTTTAGTGTTTGTACATATGTTCAATGTATCACAAAATATAAATATAACAAAATATATCATTACCAATAAAAAGAAAAAACAAACGTAAAGTTGCATGAGAGCAAACATTTTAATGTGAGGTGCTACCTTGCAAATTCATGAAATTATTAATAAATAAAACAAACTTTTTACAATTGTGGCCTGAAAATGAAACCCAGCATATATCAAGACATAAAACTATGTTAGTTGTTTAGAATCTTAAATATGTAAGTAGTTTTGAAGAATTAAATGTAATAATGTGCCCATTCTGAACACTATTAAAGCCAAACTGCATAACTGTAGACAGTAAGTCTAGAAATGCCCACTGCCTCCTCATGTTGTCCTGATACCATATTATCATACGTCTTGCTGCTAGAAACCAGACGATAGAAATTGAACACTGGCCTCAAGCTGCGCAGTGGACAAACACCTCATTTCAAGGCTAAAAAAAATTTCAGTCATTTCGCACATGCACACAACAGTCTTGTGCAGTGCATAGTGTGAACATTGGCTGCAAGAAGGCTGGTGAGAACAATGGAAGCATGTGTGTAACAAAGAGAGAATTAGTGAGTAAAGTGAGACAGTGAACTGTTATCGCGTTGTCTCCCATTACTCCTCGGTAGCCAACTTAAGTGGGGGTAACTCATTTCCTGGGTCTGCACAGCTCAGCAACAAAGAAAGGCTGTCACATTTCTACAAAGGAATTCCAGTTCATATTTGACTAACTCTTGTAGCTAAAACATGGGCATAAAAACAAATTTAAAATGTGAGATGGTGAGTTGAATAAATTTCATGCCTGGCACAATATAGCTTTCAACTCTTTACAGAGAAAGTGAGAGCATTTATGAAAATGTCATTTTGCAGTGGAAATAAAGACAATCTGATTTATAGAAGGGTTTTAATAAATAAGGTAAGTTTCAGCATTTTTTAGATCTTTACTATGAAATTAAGAAGTGAAACATGCAGACAAGGAAAATATATAAATTCAGGTTGCCAGTGTTATTCTGTATCAATAAGATAGGCTGATTTGAATATATTTTAACCATAAGAAAACTTCCAAGCCAAATGTAAAACAATTTTCTTTTAGCACAACACA
This sequence comes from Magicicada septendecula, assembly GCA_034769895.1. NCBI lineage: Eukaryota > Metazoa > Arthropoda > Insecta > Hemiptera > Cicadidae > Magicicada > Magicicada septendecula. The sequence goes on from CM068368.1 coordinate 537,311,897, forward strand.
TTTATTCCAGTGTTATTATAATGTCACTATCTTTAAATTCATGTAAAAACTGTCTTGAGTTCTTTTACCTCACCACTTGAGAGGTCGTTAGATCTGTTCAATAATTCCTGCAGTTCTTCTGGTAATTCGGAAGTGACCATTGTACTGCATCTTCTTTCTGTCATTCCGGCTACCCAGGCCACAGGAGTCAACTTGCCTAAGAGCGTATTGCTTTGTAAAGTGACAGCTTGATCCAAAATATTCGCCACTCTAACAGGTACATTTCCCGTTTCGTCAGGTTTTACTAAACTTCTGGCAATAAGTATGCCTGGTGTGCTGACTACCTGGGGTTCGAATATAGAGCACTGATTGCCCCTAATATCTATCTCGGTTCTAACCATGAGGATCTTTTCAGAGTTTGGTGGAACAGTTACGGCCACGTGATTTATCATGTCCACGATTTTTCTGATATATTCATTGTGGAAAGCATTACCTTTTCTTTTCCGATTCTCAAGACATTGTTTTTGAAGTTGACTATAAATCCATATGCGTTCATGATGTCCACACCAAGAATTGCTTCATCCACAATGTCTGCAACAAGTACTTGGTGATCAAACTCAAGTTGACTGAGGCGTAGCTGTATCTCCACTTTTCCAAACACTTTTACAGGCCATCCAGTAGCTGTTCGCAAGCTGCAAGCGCACCAGATTGGCTTGAGATTTTTCATTATGTCGGGGCGCACAGTGGAAACTGTTGCACCTATGTCAACTGTAATCGAGGTTGGCTTTTGTTGAATGAATCCGGTAACCACCAGGCTCCCGCTATTTTTCTGAAGTGTAGAAATTGCATATTGTCTAGGGGCTTTGTCCCTCCAGTTAGTCACCACACCACTCCCGTTGTACTGACTACTGCTCGTTTCCCTGCTGCTGAACTCTAACCCGACAATCTCGTAGATGTCCAGATTTCCCACATCTATAACACTTTGGTCTTCCATCCTTTCTTACTTTATTCTGTGGTGCTGCTCATTGAGTTTCTGTTCCTTGCTCTTCTTCTTCATCGTCTGTGCTGTCGCGATCTTTTAGCGTGCGCACTTTATGACTTGGCCTCAAATTGCAAAGCATGTACCAGGGAGTCCACACTATTCTGCTGTCTAGCCATTCGTAACACTTGCTGTAATTCATTATCTCGGACACCATCAGTAAATGTCTGCATCACAAACCTTGTTCAAAAATCTTCTGGCGCTTCAGGATAGGCCAGTCTAATCAGTCTGTCGATACTTGCTTCAGACTCTTGAAGACTCTCCCCGGAACACATCTCGCAAATGTTTATCACCATACCATAATTCAAGAGCTTTCAATTCGCCATAGGTGTTCTGGCTGTCAGGTGGCACTTTCTGTAATAGTTCTGCCGGAGGTCCTTTTAATGTGAGAACGAGTGAAACTGCCTTGTCTTTCTCTGTCCAATTATTATTTGCTCATGCAGGAGCTTCAAATTGGCGAAAGTACGTCGCCCAGTGACTGCTTCCGTCAAAGGTTGGAGCCTTTACATGAACTGTCCCTAGTGTAGACAAAGTGACTTTTTCTGTTGTCTTATTTTCTGCGACTTTTTCTGTCTTTATAATTGGTACAGTCTGTTCAGAAATTTGTTTTGGTTGTGTCTTCAAGAAGTGCTAGACTTCACTCTTAATCTGGTCTTTTATATTTGCAATCGAGTCTTCTATTTTTATTGTCACAGCTTTTTCCACACTTGTGATAGATTTTTCTACTTCAGCTATTTTATTTGACGTGGATGCTTCTACGTCAGATATTCTCGTAATTTGATTATTAAGCTCGCCTCGTAATAGACCCAACTCTGCAGCGGTTTGTTCTTGCATCTGCTGTTTAACACTTAGATGTCTTCTGTTTCGCACTTCCGTTCCTCTGCCTGTTGTCCTTCTGACTCGAGCAACAGTACTTTTTGTCTTTCTTCTGTTTCTAGCAGTAATGCTTTCTGGCGTTTCCAGCAAGGGGGTTTTCTGTCTCCGTTTTTTCATCCTGTCGTTTTTCTGCTTCTTCCTCCTCCTGTAAGCGTCATTCCTTTGTCTGCAACAGCAGCGCCTTGAAATGTTCCATCATCTGACTGGCATCCATTTTTTTTCGATTAATTACAAATTCACTAGTCTTGTACAAGTGTCCACTGTTAATGGTTCTGTCCCACTTCTGACACCACTGTTATGATGGTCTACTGATTGTCATATGGTAAAATGGGAAAAAAAATACAAGACACCAATTAAGTAATTAATCACCAGCTTTAATTATCACAATTAAGCAGTTTGTAATCAACAAGATAGTCTCTTACAACAAATCAAATAAAAATTGTTCACACGCAATAAAAATGTCAACTAAACACAATTTTGTATTACAATTGTCCCGCACAATTAAACACATAACACATCGCCACAATACTTCGAACCACACTGTGTAAATCGCCTGACAATAACTGAACTGGACTATTTGTAGTCTGCAGGGTTCAATAATATGCGTCTTTAACAAATACACGAAAATTCCAGCGAATACTTCAGCGCAGCCATGGCAGAAACACACCGTTTGTTTAGTCAAGAAGCTTGTAGAACGACACCATCGAATGCACGAGACATTCCGCATTACGTAATACTGCCTCGGATGTCAAGCATCAAGTACGCATTACAGCTGCAGGAATAGCCTAGAAAAGAGTAGAACAATGTTCTCCAATGTACCAGAATGTTCCGTAATGGTGTAACACTTTTTCCACATTACATAACAATACATTGTAAGCACCTGCTGACTAGAGGTGAGCCGATATACCTATAACAGGTATTTTGGAACAATATTTTTGTGAATGGATATACAGTGACTGGAAAGTTGAAATACCTGTTCCAATTCAACAATAACTGAAAGTTGAAATACGCGTTCCGATTACTTGCGGTTCCGAGTCGTGGGACCTCCCTACGCAACTAATAAGTAAATAAGTATACAAGTAACAACAAGTAAACTAGTACTACAAGTGTTAAGAATATTATGACTATACGAGTACGAAGCCACTTCTTGGTGCTGACTACTTCATTCTGTTCATATTCTGGCCATACAAGTATGAAACGAAGCAAAACAGCGAGGTTCAGAATATCTCTATGCCAAAGAGATGAAGCTGTTTTTAATAAAAGAAAAAAATTCATAATGACGTTACATTTATTCTCGTGTGTTATGGAGATTTATAATAACAAATTATATATTATACTAGTCACCAACTTGTAAATTTTTAAAAAGCTAATTATTTTGTGTGATGACCTACAGAGTGGTTGCATGGTTTTAACTTCACTGCACATCACGTAAATTTTTTTGACATTCTTTGTTATGCTATTACGTGCACTCTAAATTTCATTGCCTGAGTTTCGCAACTGATTTGTCTAACCAAAATGGAATCAATAATTTAATATTAAATCTATGTCAGTTTGTTTACTCCTAGTGAAAACTTAAATTATTATTCCCAAAGGGAGATAGACCTATAAATTCTCTTGTTTCATATTTTCTTTTAAACAGTAACAGCTTAATAAAGTCACAGTGTAAACTAACACTGTTAACACTTAGTTTCAATTTATTTCTTATAACAAAATGTATGCGTGTAATACAGGTATATGTATAATAAGAGTATATAATAACAGGTATTTGTGTATGTTATTTTTTTTGGAACAGTTTCATTCGTACCTGTTATTTTCAAATACTAGTTTAGCATACCTCTGCTGCTGATCTTGAAGACATAACTCATTTATCGCAGCTGCTCATTTATCATGTTGCTTATGTCTACCCTCTCTTATATGGTAACAGACTGTTTTCCAGGAATTACTGTTTTCTACTATTACCTTAGTTGACACTGCAAACAAAATTATGGGAGAATAAAAAAGATACAAAACAGGGATGAAAAAATTATGCGAGGTGAAAATTATGCCAGTAAATACAGCAGGTAATTTGTGACAAAAAAATTAACGAAGAAGACTGAAATCACTGCCGTTTATATGCAGTCCCTTTTAATCAGCTTGAAATATTTTTAATGTGAACCAAATTGTTGATATATTTTCCCTCTTTTAAATTATAAAATGATTTTTAAAAAGTAATTCAAGTACGCTATTTTTAACAATAAAAATAATATAATTACCGAAATAATAGCCTATCTCTTACAATGAAGCCAAACAAAATACAAGAATCTCAAATTTTCAAGATTTTGTAGTACGCACTTTGACATCAATCCAAACAACATGTGACTTACAAAATGTATGACCGCTGACAAAAGCAAATCAACTTTGTGTTTCCAAGGTCAAAGCAGGCTACACCTACAGCCACCCTTTGTAATAGAAGTGTCTGTATCCAAATATGTGTACTTGAAGTTTGGAAATGTTTTGCATAATTATTCAGATAAAGGTCATTATGACCTTGCTAAATTCCTTTCTGTCAGCCAACAATAAAGCGTTACATCAAGGATCCCATACCAAACCAGAGCGTAAAAGCAAGGTGTATTTTACATTGTTTGTTTGGGAAATTAGTCAGGACCAAGATAAATGAACGTTAAATCAAGGTGCCACTGTATATAATACATTTTATATTTTGCATATACAGTAGACTCTCAACTATCCGACCTAACGTGGCGGTCGGCCGGGTCGGATAGCAAAAAAGTCGGATACACCGGAGCCGTAGGCATACCAGCCTCTGTAAGGTCAATGACTGCCACCCTGTTGCGTTGAATGTACTTGTTGCTATTTGGATGCGTACGTCATATCAGTTTGTCCTTATAAATGACGTACAGTAATAAATGAATTAGAAAGAAATGAAATAAGAATTCGCAACTACAGTATCTTTCACAAAACCTTTATTTGAAGGACGAAACAAAATTTTTAGTTAACAATAAGTTGAATGAGTTTTACTATGAGTTTTAATTTATACGAAAACTTTCAACCAAATTAGTTGTTAATATAACTCAAATTATAATAACCTAAAACTACGTACTGTATAATGAAAGAACAAGCGAAACTTACATTGTCTAAGTTTTGAAAAAGTCTGTAATTGAGACCTGCTTCTTTCCTCGCATTAATTTCCTCGCCGCTATATCCTTCCACTTATGTAAACATATGATGTCTGCTGGTGTTGTTTCTTCTTGCTGGCCAATGTATTCCACTGCCGTCTCGATCGCCTTCAGGCCTTCGGAGTGTGTTATACGATCGGGGGTTCATCACCTTGTTCCTCTTCAATCGGCTGTTCATTTAATACCATCGCTACAATATCTTCGTCTGCAATTTCGTCGATTTCGTCCTTTGCCAACCATTCTGTGATGTCTTCCAATGAAGCTTCCTCACATCCGGGAACTTTTTCTAACAGCGATACAAGCGCAGTTTTATCAGTTGCATTTTCCACATCACATTGCTGTTCTACCTCTTCCCACTTATCACTGGCTCTGTGATCCAGCAAAATTTTCCACGATCGCACAAGTGTTAAAGATGGAATTTCATCCCATGCCTCGGACACCCATCTGATGACGTCAAGCATGTCTACTGACTGTAGTGCCGTCGCAACTTCTGTATTATCAATTGTCGCGATGATATAGCTTAGTAGCCTACGTCGATATTTCTTTTTCAAAGCTTGGAGCACTCCCTGATCCATTGGCTGACATATAGATGTAACATTTGCAGGCAAGAACAAAGCTTTTATGTCTCCATCTTTTAATTGGTCATTTGCTGGATGTGAAGGAGCGTTATCCAAAACTAGGATTGCTTTCCTTGTTAAATTGTTTTCAGCTAAATGTTTTTCAACTTGTGCACAAATTCCTGTTCAAACCAATTTTTGAAAATTTCTCAATTCATCCACGCCTTTTTTTGATGCGTATAATGCAGGGGCAAAGAACTTAAATGTTTAAGATTTTTAAAAGCCCTAGGCTTGCGAGATTTTCCAATCAAGGTCAGTCTCAACTTGTGGTTTCCGGTAGCGTTACTACAAGCTAAAACTGTAACGCGGTCCTTGCTCTTCTTGAACCCTGGTGTGGCCTTTTCCTGTTTAGACGCTAGTGTTTTAGACGACAACATACGGTAATTCAAACCCGTCTCATCACAGTTGTACACTTGTTCTCCGGAAATACCTTCCTTATCAAGCAGGTCAAAAAAGTGTTTTTTAAAGTCAGGGACAGCGTCCTTATTAGCAGACAATGCTTCACCACTAATCGTCATCTGACGAACACCAAAACGTTTCTTCCAGCGATCAAGCCACCCGTCACTGGCAGTAAACTCACCATCGTCTCCTTCGATCTGTTTTTTAAACTGAATCGCTTTTTCTTGGAGCAAGGGGCCTGAAACCGTCAATCCTTTCCCCCTCACATTTTCATACCACAGATATAAAGCCTCTTCAACTTCCACATGTTTTCCTTTTTGCATAGTTTTTCTAACTTTCACGCCACTGCCACTTGCTTGCTTAGAACACCATTTTTCAATCTCTGCGCAATTTCTTCGCCAATCACCCACAGTAGTTTTTCCAACTCCTAACTCCAGTGCAATTTTGTTTACCGACTCACCAGAATCCATTCTTTTTATTGCTTGCAGTTTTTCTTCCAAAGTTACTACCACTTTCTTTCGTTTGTCACCCATATTTCACTTAAAAATAAAAGCCACCAACAATACTGTATACACACTTTATAACAAATTAACAATCCACGAACGACTGAACCGCACGGACTGACTTCTGGATACAGACTGACTGATGCACCTGTTACACACTCAAGTAGGAACACAAAACTTTCCTGTCACAACATGAATCAATTGGCGTACTGTATTGGTAACTGGTGATTCACGCGTTAGCGCCTTCACCCGCGTGGCGGGATTGCTCACATGACGTTTGAAGGCGCTAGTAATCGGATCGGAGATCGGAAATACTGCATACGTACCGTACTCAAAATACTTTCTTTTTTTTTTTGAGGGCGGGTCGGATAGGCTGGAGGTCGAATAGTCGGGAGTCGGATAGCCAAGAGTCTACTGTAGTACATATTTACTGTACTGTTAATTGCTGTCCATTCTAATTTTCTTTTGTATGAAGAGTGCAGTGTAGTATTTGAATTTTTTAAAAATGTTATATTTGGTTTTTGTTTTTTGGTGACTTTTACATCATTTTATAAACTCCACATTGTATTATCTGATACTTATCAATAATGGGTAGTTTTTTCAATCCATTCAGTGTCCGTTATAATAAAAGTTCACAGCACATGAGCATACATGTGTGTACATTTTACACACATACTCATATTTATGTTCATACTCCCAGTGTTGTTATAAATTCAGAAGACACTTGGAATAGAAAAAAATTCTATTGTGAAGAATTGTGTTGAAACTTTTCAACTGAATCTATTTTGGTAAATGTTTGGCTAATGTTTCATATTCATGTTCTGTTTCCTTTTCTTGCCTGAGATATTTTATGATAGGGGTGTATTGCCCAGTTGTATGCCTTATTTATATTAGTCATTAACTTTTTTCTTTTGGCATCTGTATGTCTCTTCAGTCTTTTGTGTTAAGGTAATCCCTGCCCAGAGTTAGTTTATAATTGTACCGACAAAAAGCGCCTGAAATATCCCCAAAGAAACCAAATACCCCTGGATCGCCACCAGATTTTTATAGGTGATCCAGGTACGTTTTCAATCAGGAACAGCTTTATAAACTATAAAATCAAAATGATAGATCTGTAAATAAGGGTGAAAGGGAGATTCAGGAATATAACAACATATCAGTTTATGCTCCAACTAAGGAGAGGGAGGAGATAGAGAAAGAGAGATTCTATGATAAACTTTATGAGATTTGCAGTCCCCCAGCAGGTGCTGGTGCTGGTTGTAGGAGACTACAGTGCCAAAGTAGGAAAAGACAAAGACCAAAGACAGGCAGCTGGACAGTATTCACTACATAATAAGAACAGCAATAATGGCAACATGATTGTTGAATTTGCAGGAGGAACAATTTACTAATCAAAAGCACATGGTTTTCTCATAAAAGAATCCATCTGGGCACATGGAAAGTACATGGTACTGACAAGACCAACCAAATTGACCATATTTAGATAGTATCACGTATTAGATGTCAGACTATCACATATTTTTTCTTCAGTATTAAATGTCAGAAGCTGTAAAGGTCTTAATTGTGGTAGTGACTACTACGTGGTAAGCAAAAATTAAGGAAAAGATAGCTAAAATGTAGAAATCAAATCAGATAAGAATAAACAAATGGGATACAGAAAAATTTATTAAAAATCCAGGTGTTGCCCAACCAGGGCCGTGCCGTGCTATGATACAGAGAGGCGGCCGCATCAGGCGGCACCATAAGGGGACGGCATAAGCAGCAAATCAGAATACAATTTGAACCATTTAATAATTAAAAATCTTTATGCAACGCTTTTCTATATTGGTCTATGTTATTCCGATATTGATGTATATGATTTATGATTTATCGCACGCCTCTGCCTAAGCTCTTTCAGTCCCTTTGATCCTTTGATTTCGGTTTCTGGTGCTGGTGCATCGTTGGCGAGCGCTCGCCGAAATACTTTTGATCTGACAGCACGAAGCTATTATTTTTGTTTGTAATATACCGTGCGGCCGCTCCTAAAAGCTGAGACAGCAATTATCACAAAAGACAATTGCACGTGTTACGTGTTGATAGTTCTGCTTTGAGCTTACAATTATTGGCAATATTTGATTTTAATGTTAGTTTGTCTCGAGAAGTGGCAAGTGGCTGTGCTGTGTTTAAATCAGTAAATCAGATATATAATATATCTGTATCAGTATAATATTTTTGCATTTATACTAATTCAGTTTTTGTGTTTAAAAAGTAGGTCAGAATTATTGTTTTTTACAGCAATTGTAGTTACTTATTGTCATTGAAAATGATTATGTTATGACAATAGGGACTCGAATTAAAAAGTAGCATTTGCATGGACTGGGTATATCTCAGGTGCGGAACATGTGCCTGTGTGTGATAGAGAGTTATTTAGGAAATATTTGCATTTGCCTACTTTTGCGTTCGTTATTTATTGCTCTATTTTTACCAAATTCATATACGTTGAAGTGGAGACAATACAATAACAAGTTAAAGAAAGGCATATGTCAAAACGGCTGCTAGCTGTCAATTTGACAGATATTCGTTATCTATTTATTATGTTCTGTTACCTACAAATCTTACTAGCTTTGCAACTCATTTCTATCATTATTTTATCTACCCTATTTTAATAGCATGATAAGCATCATATTTAATCATTTTCAATTCCCCCCCCCCCCCCCCGGTGCATCTTTGCGAAGGAAGGACTGTGAATTTTTATTTAATATTTTTATTACAGTATGGAACAGAAAAGGGAAAAATTGTCTGGAAGTCAATATAAAAAGAAATGCTTAAAGAAAGAGGAACAAGGAAGAAAGCTAAGCTACAGTATGTTATGAAGGAATTCTTAGTACAAAAGTCCTGTTTAGATGAGCCGTCCACATCCACATCAACAGCGACTGCTTTGGATTTGGCAAATAAAAACTCAGTGCCGCCCCAATCACTTCCAGAAGAAGTTGTTGAAGAGAGCCAAAAAATAACACCATCAGAAGTTCATCAAGAGCCGGGTAGCAGTAGCAGTGGCAGCCAGCAGATATTAAACGAAATTCCTTCTGATCCTGCATTATGGAATGCCTTCTGCATGTCATCTGAAACTCGTCAAATACTGGTTGAGAGGGGTCCACATCAAATTAAAGAATTCGAGTTTCCTATTAATAAAGGAAGGTGTAGATTTTCGCCCTCGCATTATTTGAAAGTGTTGAGCAATGGTGAAGTTGTTGAGAGAAGTTGGTTGATTTACTCTGTTACAAATGATGCCGTTTTTTGCTTTTGTTGTATATTATTTGATAATTCGTCTGCTATTAGTGACTGGCTCAAAAAAGGGTATTCTGACTGGGGAAATCTTATAAGAGCCCTCACAATGCACGAAAAGTCTGTAAATCACAGAAATGCTTTTAGAGCATGGAAAGAATTGGACATTTGATTAAAGCAGAAAAAACTATTGACGCTGAATATCAACGAATTATGGAAATGGAAATTCAGCATTGGAGAGGAGTTCTAAAAAGAATTATGTCAATAATTAGACTATTGGCCTCACAATGCTTAGCTTTTCGTGGAACAACTGAACATTTGTTTCAACCTAATAACGGAAACTTCCTAAAGTTGGCAGAATTGCTTTCTGAGTTTGATCCAGTTATGGAAGAACATATCAGGAGAGTTCAACGCGAGTCTGATAAATAGTCTGTGACTTATCTAAGCAATAATATACAAGATGAATTGATAAATTTGATGGGAAATTAATTTTAAGCAAAATTGTCGAAATAACGAAAATCGCTAAATGTTTTTCGATAATCGCCGATTGTACCCCAGACGTAAGTCATATTGAACAGCTCTCATTAACAATAAGAGTTGTCGCTTTTAACTCTATTCAAAATAAATATGAAATTGAAGAATTCTTTATTGGTTTTTTTGAAGCTAGTGATTCAACCGGAGAGGGTTTGACAGAACTTATTCCGACACATTTGGAAAAGTGAGGTTTTGAGTTAAAGTGGCTTAGAGGACAAGGCTATGACAACGGAGCTAATATGAAAGAGTAAGAAAGGGTGTACAAAATAGAATACTTGAAAAATATCCAAGGGCGTTTTATGTGCCCTGCGCATGTCATTCTTTAAACCTAGTTGTGAATGATGCAGCGTCTTCTACAGAAACAACAACTTTTTTTACTATTGTACAAGAACTTTACACTTTTTTTTCTGGTTCTACAAAGCGTTGGGAAGTGCTAAAAAAATATGTTTCACAATTAACTCTAAAACCATTGAGTGCTACTGTGATTATACAAATACTCTACCACATAATAATTAATAAAAACTCATCTTACCTTTCGTATTCCAGGGTTCTTCACACGAACTCGTAGTCTATAAGCGTGATTTAGGGTTAAGTGTTGTAATAATTACTCTCATTTGCTGTTAACTATTTCAACTTCATTTATTATTCTTTTTTAGTATTCTCTTTTTTGGTTAATCAAATAAGATTATGACTTCTCCTTTTACATTCTCCACCATTTAAATCAAACAAATTTTACCATTGAGGTAAAGACCCCATTTAATTAAAACAGACACAATTTCAACATTTCTTAATCCTTATAATTAAATAATTGATTAATCAAATTAATTTAAAAACAACCCAGTATTTGCCACACACACTTTCATTCATTTTCCCCTTTTTACTTTAGCGCTTTTTAAATTTAAATTTTCATATTTGGTTTATTTAGTTTACATCATAGTTACTCTGTTGGTAGTGTCCCTGCCAAACACGCGTTGCACTTCTTATATTGTATTTCACCTTTTGCGTCCAAACTACGTCCTCACTACATTTTGATCACTGCCGGTCGGTCTACATTGTTGAAATTTAGTCAACCCACACGCCGACGCAACCGCGCGGTTTAGGTGTTATTAGCCGAACTGTCTTTGACCTAAATTCCCATTTTTTATGTGCGGGCGAGATGAAAACTGTGCTCAGCCAGTGGGCGCGCACAACTGCTTGCGTCCGTTGTCATGAGATGTTATTTGCCGACTGTCTTTGTTCTCTGCGCACTGGGCGAGAAGGAATTTTTGATACGTGACATTATCGTGTGAATGTTGGCAGACACCTGCGCTCATACGCATTTATTCGCACCCTTGTTGATAACCTGCATTCCCGTGCCTCACCGCACCAGTCCCGGAGCTATAGTTCGTTCACAAAATATACTTGGGTTAGGAAAAAAACTTTAGATTACAGACCTCTTCATTCTGTACCGTTACACTACTAGGTGGTCAAGCAGAGTAGATGCGTTAAAACCTTTACGATTTCAACTTTGCAAAATCTATGATGCATTATTCCAAATAATAGAAGACGTCAACAGAGATGCAGAAACTAAAGTTAAAGCAAGAGTGTTAGCAAAAAATATTAAAAATTACAAGTTTATATGCGGTCGTAATTCTTTGGCATGATATTTTATTTGAAATAAATTCAGTTTCGAAGCTATTGCAATCTGTAACTATAAATTTGTCAGATTGTGTAAGGATGTTATCAGAAACCATACAAAAAGTAAAAAGTTATAGACAATCTGGATATGATCAGATGAAAATTGCTGCTAATGAGATTGCAGAGAATCTTGAATGCAGTACAGAATTTCCTGCCGAAACTGAAGTTAGAGCCAGAAGGAAAAAGCGTCAATTTGACTATGAAGAAGCTGTCGATGAACCCTTAACGGAGGAGAATAAATTTAAAATAAACTTTTTCAATTATATTCTGGACATTATCCTTAATTCTCTGAATGAACGATTCACGCTTCTGGAAACCCATAGCAAACATTTTCAGTTTTTATGACATTTTAAAACTCAAGGATATAGATGACAAAACGCTAGAAAATTATTGTACCAGTCTCCAGTCAATACTTTCGGTCGAAAATGAATCAGATATAAATGCAAATGATCTTCAAGAAGAATTACGTGATGCATCCCGAATGCTACCATATTCTATGAAACCTTTGGATGTTTTAAATTATTTGTGCCAAAATAACTTAATTACTTTGCATCCGAATACTGTTGTAGCTATGAGAATTTTATTAACACTCCCTGTCTCTGTAGCTAGTGGAGAAAGAAGTTTTTCCAAATTAAAATTAATAAAACACTAAAGCCAAACAAAACTTAGAAATCTGTCATTAATTTCTATTGACTCTACATTGGCTGCCACTCTAGACTACACATCCCTAATTAACGAATTTGCTAAAGTTAAAGTTAGAAGGGTAAAACTGTAGTAGATTGTTGTAGATGATAGTTGATATCATTATTTTAAAGTAGTTTATATTTTAAAAATAAAAATAGTATTCGTACATTTTGTGCAGTTTTTTTTAATCACAATCGAAGGTTATTTTAAAGAAAAAACATTTAAGGGGCGGCATTTCGAAGACTTGCATCATACTGAGAAAATTTACCGCACGGCCCTGTGCCCAACAGATCAAAAAAGATTGAGAAACTTTTTTGTTCACGCAGATGGTGAGATGGAGGATGTGGAGCATAGCTGGAAGAAGTTAAAAAAAAAAAAATACAATTTGAGAGGCTGTACATGACATAATTGGAGAAATACAAAGAACTGGAATTGTAGATTAGTTCGATGGGGAATGTATGGAAATTATAAAGAAGCACAGCAACAAGTGATAGAAACAACAAGAGAGAAACATACAAAATAATATTGCAATATACAGGAAACTCAGAAGAGAGGCCAATAATATGCTCCAAAAGAATAAAAGAAAGATGATTATGAAACAGTTGGAAGAGATAGATGAGTTGTGTGAACAAAGTGGGACTAGAAAATTCCATACAGCGGTTAGCAGAATGACAAATTCCAACCAAAGAGTATTGGTAAGATGGGAAGATTGTGGGAGACAACAGAAAGGTTTTGGAGAATGAATGGAACATTTTAGGGACCTGTTAAATGAAGATGAAAAGGAAGAAAAGGTGGGAACCCAAACAACGGATGATGGTGATCATATGTTAAAATACCCCACACTGAATGAAATAGAAGTGGCAATTGGAAAGCTTAAGAACAACAAAGCCCCAAGACTGGGTAATCTGGCCTGCAGAATTACTGAAGCATGGGGGAGAAACTGTTAAGGGCTATTTACATGATGTAATTTATATGGTTTGGATAAGACATAATGCCTGCAGAGTGGAATACTGGAATAATATGCCCAATTTATAAGAGGAAAATAAACGGGATTGTAACAATTATAGGGGCAGAACGTTACTCAGTGCTGCATACAAAGTACTGAGCTCAATAATTAATGAAAAGCTTAAACAGTTGGCAGTAAAACGTCGGGGGGAATGCCAATGTGGTTTCTGATGAGTTGTTGGTTATCAGGCCTATTAGAAAAGTGCCATGACATGAACATGATGTAGATCTGCATGTGCTGTTTGTGTACTTTAGACAGGATTTGACAATGTGCAAAGGGTAAAACTTTATGAAGCCATGTAGGATGTGGAAAGTCCTTTGAAATTTATTAAGATAATGAAGATGGCTATGAGATTCACGAAAGCCAAAATTAAGTATGAGAATATGCAGAGTGAATCATTTGCATTTAACAAGGGAGTTAAGCAAGGTGATGGGTTATCAGCCACCCTCTTTATTATTGCACTACACTATATGTTGTGACATATAGTTGTGATAATAGCTGACATAGTTGTGATAATAGCCAGATCAAGACAATGGCTAGTTGAGATATACATGGAGCTGAATCAAAAAATCCGCTGGAATGGGACTGAATGTAAATATCAGCAACACTGAGTGCATGCTAATTTCTGCATCAGAAAGAAGAATAAATCTGAATAATTTTATTTATAGAGGGTACTTCATTTGATGCAGTTAATAAGTTCAGATACCTTGGTAACATGATCGATAATGAAGGGTCCATAAACACGATACATGACAGGATACGAATAGGAAATAGGCCATATATTATGCTAACAGTAGACTATTGAGAAGCAAACTCATTAGTCATAACACAAATATGAAACTATATAAGACACTTTGCAGACCGGTTGTTACTTATGGAGGCAAAACATGGACATTAACAAAAAAAGGAACAAGTAACTCTTAAGAGTTTGAAAGGAAGATTCTACACAAGATGTGTTTATGGCCCGGTTAAAGAAGATGCTGAGTGGAGAATAAGAAATAACCAGGGGATACATGAGCATGAGGACAGTAAGATTTGTAAGGGCTGAACGAAAACAATGGCTAGGTCACCTTGAGCAAATGGATGATGTGTATAACAGAGAAAATCCTGAAGGTGCAAGTATATAAAAGTAGAAAGGGGGCTGACCTAGGATGAGATGTTTGGACAATGTGCTGGAGATCTAAGAAGGGGTGAGGGGTTGTACTAAGATGACAATGGATAGGAGACATTGGAGAAGACAGATGTTGGAAGCCAGGGCTCACATTGGGCTGTAGTGCTAAATAAGAAGAAGAGAAGCACTACTGGTTATAATAGCACAATGAAAGTTGCAACTCAATACTAAAATACAGTATAATATTATGGTCAATATCAGTAACTGGAACAACATAATGTCATTAGAACAATACAGTATTAATAGAGGCATTACAAACATATCCATAAAATGTATTATCTTACAACTTTGTAACAACATAACACTATTGGAATATTACAGTATTGTTAAAAACAATATAATCTTAATGGAAACAAGTACGAAAGAACATATATACAATTGGATACCTTTACATTATAACTCAAACTCATTGCTTAAACAGTCTAATCGAAATCAATTTATATTCAAGTGTCTGTGGTTTCAACAACACATTTACCACCATCATCATAAATCACTTTACATTACACTTATACAATTCAGCATTGTCTACCTCATTATTTTACATGTGTGCATACAAGAATCATTTAACATATTACAGTAGAAGCCCGATATAGCGCGGTCCGATATACCGCGGATTCGGATATAACGCGGTGAAGAGTATGTCGCCCGTTATTAGCGAAAATTCTTACTTGTAGAGAGTGAGTAAATTATGAATTGTTTATCGTGACTTCCGTAGCCACAACATTGGAATGTGTTGCATTTATTGTAAACAAAGGCTTGTTGTTGGAAACGGCGTTGTAAACAACAGCCAGAATTGCCAGTTCAAGTGTACCTGTAGACATAAACAATTGCCCGAGCTATTTACAGTCTCTACGTTTCTAAGAATTCATGCCAAGGCAAGCAGCCAACTAAATCCCTTCTCTCCCTCATATTATAGTACAGTATAAGATCATACTCTGATATTATCTTATCAAAGTGTATAGTCTTTGTCATAAATTCGCATAGTGTAGAGTTTTGTGATGTCGCAGAAAAGAAAAGCGTATTCTGTGAGTGATAAACTCAAAATAATTGATCGTGTCAAGAACGGAGAGTCAAAGGCAAGTTTATCACGTGAGTGTGGCATCCCAGAAGGAACAATTAGAGGGTGGATGAAGGAAGAAGATAAACTTAAAAGTTTTGTGAACACAGTTGAAAGTGAAGTGGGGTTGCAAAGAAAAAAGACTAAAGTAGGTAAGGATAGTGAACTAGATGAGTGTCTGTACAGGTGGTTTTTAATAAAACGAAGTGAAGGTGTGCCACTGTCAGGACCAGTTATTAGAGCTCAAGCTGTGAAATTCCATAGTGATTTACATGGCAACAGTGACTTTAATGCATCTGATGGGTGGTTTTCACGATAGAAATCTCGTCATGGTATAAGCCAGATAATCATTGAAGGGGAAGCACGATCATGTGACAGTGAAGCTGCAGCACTTTTTCCTCAGGCATTAAACAAAGTAATGATTGATAACGATTTAAATGACCATCAAGTGTATAACTGTGATGAAACTGCTCTGTATTTTCGAATGCTTCCTACCAGAACTCTGGATGTGAATAATTCAATAAATAAATCTGGATTAAAAATAAATAAGGATAGAGTTACCCTCCTGTTTGCCACAAATAAATCAGGCAGCCACAAAGTTAAACCTCTCTGTATAGGGAAAAGCCGAAATCCTAGATGCTTTCAACATGTTAACATGACGTCATTACCCATCACATAATATCGTAATACAAAAAATGCTTGGATGACAAGTGATATTTTCGGTAAATGGTTCCATGAAGAATTTGTTCCATCTGTGAGAAGCCACCTTCGGTCACTCAACCTCGAAGAAAAAGCTGTACTGACCCTTGACCACTGTCCAGCACATCCACCTGCTGATATGCTACAGTCAAGAGATGGGAAAATCGGAGTCATGTTCTTGCCGAAAAACACTACAGCACTGATCCAGCCATTAGATCAAGGCATCATAAAAGCATTTAAAGCGCATTACCGCCGTGAACTTCTGAGTGCTATAGTGAATTCTGATGAGGAAATGGAAATTTACCTTAAGTCAGTAAACCTGAAAACAGTTGCGTATTCAATAGGTCTTGCATGGGAAAGTATTAGTACGGCTACGATTCAGAATTGCTGGAAGAAATGTTCCTTTGAACAAAACATGGCCGATGGAAATTGCTCTGTTGCCGGATTCACTAATAGTGATGTACAGTCTGCGAGTAGTGCTCTGCATTGCAACTTCACTAAATGACTTGAATGACTGGGCAGAAGTTGACAACGGTGAGCCTGTTACAGAATGTATAGGAGATAAAGATATCATCGATGCAGTCCGAAATGCAAATTGCAAAGAAAAAGAAGACGATGACGATGATGGAAATGAAAATGGGGTGGAAGGGTGGAAGTGAAAGAAGTTATTCCAAATGTTAGTGAAGTGATAATACACATAAACAAAGTAATTTCATGGATGGAGAGGCAAAGTGAATCTAATAATGTTCATCTGCTGCACCTCGCGTTTATAAAACAATACGCGGAAAAGAAACGCTGTGCATTATCCCGTCAAACAACAATTACGGACTTTTTTAAGACCAACAATTAGGCCTGCAGTAGGTCGAGTGAGCAATGTATAAATAGTGTATTTTATATTCCATTGGATTAAAATAGATTAAAATACGTATTGGATTAAAATACAGTTTTCTTATTTTTTATTTCTACATATGGTGACGTAATTTACGTACAGTATATAGTAGTGCATTATGCTGTAGCCTTTTTCCCGGTCCTCCCTTCCCATCATTTGTCACTGTACAGGTCACCTTCCGATATACCGCGGTTATGCCTATAACGCGGGGGAAAGTATGTCACCCGACAACCGCGCTATATCGGGCTTCTACTGTACCATCAAGATTACAAAGTTTATACAAGAGCCAGAATCATTTACCTTGTTGGAATCATTAACAGTCAAGTCACCTTGGGATTATTAGTCAACACCAGGTCACAAGATTTCATCATCGTCAATAGCTATACCAGCAGTGACATCAGCTTCATCGTCATTGTTCACAAAGGATAAATCATCAATACTCTGCAATACTTTCTCTACATCTATAATATCCACTAACTCTCCATAGCTTCTATTTATCTCAAATATTATTTCCACATTTCTCCATCTGTCAACATAATACCTATCCCACTCCTTCTGAACTATATGACTCCATGTAAATAGCACAAAACACTTATTATAACACCTCCTGGGTTTACCAGGTAAACCACAAATAACGCTGGAGCCCCCTTGTACTCAGAAACCTCGTGTGGAGATTCTACGCCACTTAAACCACGAGACAGCATGTCTCCTTCAACACCACGGGAGAAACATTTGTCCTCCACTATTTACCTGCATATAAGATTTCACCATGGAATATGTAAAACTATGTATGTTTTTACCCAAAGTTATTATTATTATTTTTTTTTAATAATGTTGAATAACATTTAGGCACTTCGTGTTTTAATCACATGTTTAGAAGTGTTTAGTGCCAGAAAACATTACAATACAGTCTCGCTTCATGTTGTGCAACAGGTCACCACCAGATTTATTATTAAGGTATTTCACCAGAGTTTTATCTAATGGTAACTGGACGTAACTTGTACACTCACTCAGTTCTTGATATGATAATATAAATTAAAGTTTTAGCTTTTACATCCACATAGAAAATGGTTTCAGACAACGTGGCTGACCGTATTTTGTCTTGTCGTTTCTGGTTATTGACTCGTTTTCACTGCTGAGTCTTTCCTGTTTCTGCCAAAACAAACATTGTTCTTCAACTCACTCTTGCATTTGGTAAACAATTTAGACTTCATAGATATTGAAAGGTGCTTTAATTTACCACACACATAGTGGAAATGTTACTTCTACCATGGTGACTTGATGAGTGAAATCCACCAGCACTATTTGCAAGCTATCCCTACGCTGGGCTTAGTGACAGCTCATATTATACCACTTAAGCTTACATTATAATTTGCTTTCATCATCTTCACTCGTTATCTTCCCAATCTCACTATCATTAATCCTTTGTCAACTTCTTGCTTACATAAAAAAAATAATCTTTTTTTCTGTAACACTTTAATAATTATATTGACCACTCCCAATGAAGTACTGCCTTTCAATATCCCAACAGCACTATCAGTTTGTGAACTGGCGCGCTTTGTAAATAGTCTGTACTGTTACAAGGTTCTTCTACTTCTTCTGATAGTTCCTATCCGTTTTGGATGTTGGATATCATACAGACTATTTTAACTTTCGGTACTGCCGCACGGAATAAGTCAGTTGTATTCATGCCAAACCAGGTCGTTAAATTTCTCAGCCATGAGATTCTCGGTCGCCCAACTCCTCTCTTTTCAAGTACTTTTCCCTGTAGTATGGACTGCAATAAGTAAAATCTGTGTTCATTTCTCATGAGATGCCCCAGATACAGAAGCTTTCTTATCTTCGCTGTGTTAATAACTTCTCTTTCTTTCTTCATCTTTCTAAGAACTTCGACATTAGTTATATGTGCTGTCCATGAAATGCTCAGTATTCTACGATAAAGCCACATTTCAGAAGATTCCAATTTTTTAGTTATGGGTTTAGTCAGAGTCCATTGTTCATTGACTATAGTACCAAGATATGTAAATTTGCTTACATGTTCAACTGGCCTTAGGTTTATATTAAGGGAGCAGTTGTGAACTTATTCTTAGATACAATCATTAGCTTCGTTTTATTAATATTGATGTCTAGACCACATCTACAGCTGCTTTCTTTCACTCTATTCATTACTTATTGCAGCTGTTATCATATAAAAATTTTTAACTTATCACTGTTCTGGGCGTCATTTATTATTATACACATTTAGCAAGTTCATATTTATTAATTTTATTCATGTATGCTAACCACACCATAATTATCGTACTTACCATAACTATGCTGTACCTGTTGATCTGATCGTATTTGTGTACTGTGGGTCCAGGGTTTCGAATTAGGCGTGAATGGCGACTGAGTTGGGCCTTGAAATAAAAGTACTAACATCTATAAGCATTGAAATCAATTTCGATTTATTGTTTTCCCATTTTACACCGGACTTTTAATTATTAGACAATGGCGTCTCATAATGACCAAAACAAAATGGTGGCCGTTATTCACATTTCTTTATTACTTATGACATACAAACTATATTATATTTTTTGATCAAATTACCCCTCTCTCTCTCTGTTATTTAGCAGCTGCCTCTTTACTTAAAATGCTTCTATTTATATTTATATGGAGACTAGGTGCAAACCAACGCCTCAGCTTGGCTGTCGACAGTATATCATGCACGCTTTCCTTTCGCATGCTCACTCACTCATTCTGAATATATTTAATACATTTTTATATATGTATATACTGGATGGTTAATTCTTTGAGCTCAATAAGATTATAGGATGTTAACTTTCCTGATTGTAGACTGGAAGTTCTGGTAGATGGTTTCACATGGTGTTTCCGCAGAGATTGCTTGGTTACATTTTTATTGACTGTTGTTACACTGACTCTAATTTATGAATTTTGAAAACTGTTATGCACTGATGTTAATCCATTTTAACTGATTGGTATTTATATATTACATCTTGGTTGTTTTAGACTCACTAGGCCGGTATTATTTGCCAGCGAATTTCTATAACGTGTTACCGCTGATGCGGCGTTGTGAAGACTGGGCTGAGGCACTACGCACTTTTTACGTATGTGTGTGTGTGCGTACGTCATTATTCTTTGTCTCTAGGCAAGGAAATGCCGTGGTTTATTCATATTTTAGTTATGTCATTCTTATTGCTAATGACGTCTGGCATTGTTGACCAATGAAACAAACGTATCTAGAGCCTGTATTAACTTATGCAACCATTTAAAGTGTTCTGATCCGCACGTCCGCCTTTGACCTCGGAATCATTCTGCTTTGCAGAAACTGTGTCGTCTTCGGCAAAACAAGGGAAAATTGTACCATCCATACACATGAATGCAAAAATACAGTGAAATACAATAATTTGATACTACTCGTACCATAAATCTGACATCAGGATTTCGTACTGTTACAAAACCCCCTCAATGAAAGGTTTTATGTCGAAACATAAAAACTTTCATTGACCCATTCACACGTTCTAAAAGGATCAGCCCAGATATGGTGCCACAACATCCTGTAGTGTTTACATAAAAAAAATACAATCATTTACCCTGGGTCCAATGATGATGATCGTACCATCTGACCTTACTGGACTTCTCAGGAGAGATCCCAACACCATAAGGCCATTAGGTACTTTACGCTCCTGGTCTGATGCACCGGCCAGCTCAGGACCGCGGTCACAACACTACCAAACTCTGAAACATGCAATATAAATTTTAAAATAGTGGCCTTCTCTATATCCATATCCACAACCGATATGTCTCCCCTTAGCGCATTGGTTTGCGTTTTGAGGCATTGGTTTGCTTAACTCTAAAATTTTTATCCAACAATTCACAAGATTCACACCTTTTGTGGAGTCAAACCATCGTTAGTTTCACCCCCTTGCTGAGGCTACTGCCAACCATGGTCTGCCCTCAATTGCCAAAAACCACGATCAGAGGTGGTGAATCTGTGATTGCCCGAAAATGGGGGAGGTCCCTCCTGGAAACATAAATATCAGACTAAACTCATTCATACTCCAATATAAACCCATATTTTAAAATTCCTAAGATGACCAATATAACTTTAAATTTGTTGCATTGTGTGTTCCTACTAATTCCCTAGTCTCCCTGTCCTGCAACACATACAAATTTTTCATCTTGATTTCTACTACCTCGTAAGGTCCTTCGTAGATCAGGAAGAACTTCTTAATTTCCTTGTCTTGAGCGCTCGATAAGTCGTGCCTCCTTACTAATACCAACTGTCCCATTTCATATTTTACCCACTTACCTTTTGCGTCGTGTCTACGTTTTCTCTGTTCACCCTTGCTTAACAAATTCTCGTTGGCCAACCGGATCTTAATGCTCACATCCGTCCGCTCGCTCTCTGGTGGATAATCAAATAGCTGCTCCAAAATTCTTGGGGGGCGTGTTCCCTTTACCAACTCATGAGGTGTATAGCCGGTGGACTCGTGGGTGGTACTGTTCAGCCAATTTTCTACCCTTTTTACATACAACGGCCACTCGCTGTGCTTAGCGTGACAATAGGCTCTAAAGATCCTGCCTATCTCTCTCATTACACGCTCAGCCTGGTTTGACTGGGGATGGTACACAGCCGTATGATTCGTAAGGATTCCTTCCCATCCTAAGGTCTGGCACCATTTCCCACTGATGAACTGTGGCCCATGGTCTGACAAAATCACCTTCGGCTTACCCACGTGAATCATATAATCTTTAGTCACCTTCTCACTCAACACCTTGCTGGTAGCTCTCTTTACGCTATACAATTTCACATATGTCGAAAAAGTGTCAAGCAATACAAAAATATACACAACTCCGCCTCTACCCCTCGGCAATGGTCCAAACAAATCTACCGCAACTAAATCAAATGGTCTCTCTACCCTTATAAAATTTAACTCACCTTCAACCCTGTAGTTTACTACCTTTGACTTCTGACACAAATCACAACTCCTCAGCAATTTTCTCACTCGTCTCTCCGTATTCCTGAAAACGCATGACTCCTTCAACACATTGACACACTTTTTCGCCCCAAAATGGCCGTATCTGATGTGGCAATCCCAAATAATCTTCTCTTCCAACCTTTCTGGTATTACTAATCTCCAGTCACGCTCACCCCCTACTACCCTTTTAAACAACACTCCTTTGTATATTTGGAAAAACTGACTGTATTCTGACCCCTCTAACTACGTTTCTAAGCTGTTGATTATCTTCCCCAACTTACCATCTGCTCTCTGCATGGTTCTGATGTCCTTCAACTCCTCTCCAAAGATCTTATCCTCCCTACTTATTTTAAAAATTTCAATTTCCTTCAAGTCCCTACCTGTTTTGTTATTCTCACAATCTACTCTGGAAAGAGTGTCGGGTACCTTGTTCTCTGTTCCTCTGATGTATTCCCACTCGAAGTTGTACTCCTGTAAAACCAGCACCCACCTGGTTAGACGGCTGTGAGCAAGCTTGCAAGTGTTCAGGAACGATAACGCCTTATGATCCGTTCGTATGATTGTCTTGTTTCCCAAGATGTAAGTCCTGAATTTTCCAACGGCGAATACAATACTAAGTAATTCTTTTTCAGTCGTCGTATAGTTCTTCTCGGCGGGTAGCAGTGATCTACTAGTGAAGGCTATAGTGAGGTGTTCCTTCTCCTCATCCTCTTGATAAAGCTCTGCGCCGACTGCTACATTACTGGCATCTGTCTGTAAATAAAACACTTTTTTAAAATCAGGATGGTTCATCATAATCATCTCACTAAATTTCCTTTTGATTTCTTCAAAAGCTCCGCGCTCTGCGTCACCCCATGTCCATTGTCTATTCTTTTGAAGTACTCCACTTAACCTCGCTGTTATGTGTGCGTAGTTCCTTTGAAATTTTCTGTAGAAATTGCACAGCCCGAGAAAACTCTGAAGTTGCTTTATGTTCCTTGGTTCAGGGAAGCGCATGATGGATTCGACCTTGTCCGGGTTCGCTGAAATCCCTGCTGACGTGATGATAAAACCTAAAAATTAATCTCCGTTTGTAAAAATTTAGACTTGTCCCAATCCTTCAGTCCTCCTGTCTCCAATTTTGTCAATACGTACCTTAAATGTTCTAAATGGTCCTCGAAAGTCCTGGATGCGATCAAAATATCGTCAACATAAACTGTCAGGAAATCCAAATCCTTAGGTTTCAAAATTTTATCCAAACATTTGATGAAACTCGCCACACTGGTGTTTAATCCGAATGGTAGTCGCCGAAACTGGTAATTTTTTCCATTAATTAAGAATGCGGTGTACTTTCTACTCACCTCAGCTAATGGAACCTGCCAATATCCCACAGTAAGGTCCAGCGATGTCATGTACTTCACGCCACTGAATTTTTGGAATATCTCATTGATCGCTTCTGGTGACTCTCGGTCTGGTATAATGATCTGGTTTATTTGTCTCGCATCTAAACACAATCTGACTCTACCGTCCTTCTTTATTACCACCACCAATGGGTTCGAGTAGTGCGATACTGATCTCTCTATAATTTCTCCTTTCAGCATTTTATCTAACTCCTCTTGCACCGCTCGTCTTTTGGAGTAAGGCACAGGATAACTCCGTTGCATGAATGGTGTGTGTTCCCTTATCTGTAACATACATTCATAATCTTTTGCCCTACCTGGTACATCGGCAAACACTCCCTTAAACTGCTCTATTACCTGCCGCACGCTGGCCACTCCCTACACTGGACCCTTCACTACAAAATTTATCTGCCCTTTTCTTCCACACTGCATCATTAATATTACTCATTTCGCTATCATCATCATTAATATACTCCGCCTCTCTACACCAATTAATTCTAGTATCGATATTATTCTCATCTACTCGCTTCTGTAGTAACTTTATACCAGTTGTTCTAACTTTATCTATCACCTTTCAAAATTAATTCTCACAGACTGGTCACCCCCATCTAATTCTATCACTTTCTCTTTAAAATTTATCACCACTCTATTCCTCTGCAAAAAATCGTTGCCTAAAATAATGTCCAAACTCAAACCCTTAACTACCAAAAATGTATTATCAAAATCTATACCATTTATCAAAAAGTTCAAATGTATTTGTTTCGTCACACGCTTGCTTCGTACCCCTGTGACTCCTATCACCGTAACTCCTGGTACTGGCAAAACTGGAATATTCTTGTTAAATTCTTTCAATTTGTTCAAAATATTTTCTGCTATAACTGAAATTTCACTTCCGGTGTCAACCAGTGTTCTAAAATGCTTACCTTCTATAGTTACCTGTATTTCCGTCAGTCCTGCTCTCACCTCCATTATAGTATTGTTTTCCTCCTCCAACAAGTCAGCTATTATGTCCGTTTTGATGACGTTACTTGGGATGTCTTCTGTTGGTTGGACCTCATGAGCTTCTCTGAACAGTGGTCGGGTCCTGGCTACCGCTGTTGGTTTTAGTTTTCCGGCTGTCGTCCAGTATCGTTCATATTCTGTTGTTGTTGACCACTCGGCCGTCCTTCTTTGTGGTTCGACGTTCCGCTGGTATTTTGTCCTCCTCTGTCTGTTGGTGTATACGGTTTCGTGGTTTCTCTCCTCCTTTGCTCTTCTTTTGGTAGTTTACACTAGGCGTAATTCTCTCTCCCGCACCTAGAACAATTCCACTCACCTGTTTGCTGAAAATTATTTCTGTGTACATGATTACTATTATTACCATTATTCCCCTGGTAATTATTTCTAGGTCGGTTAAATTCTGTGTTATTATTATGGTGGTTATTCTGTATCGGTCGTCTAACTGTTTCACGATCCCTAATGCTCTGTAAAATGTCTAAAATTCGTTCCAGTTCGCTTAGATTCTCTATCTCTTTCGTCATTAAGGTAATTTGTGCTTCTCTAGGTAGATGTTTACTCACATATCTGACGAATGATTTAAAAGGTATAGGCGGTTCGAGGTATTTCGCCTCGTTATACAACTTTGTCACGTACATCGTTATGTTATTATGTCCTACGAAGTTACCCACTCCCATAATACGACTTCTTAGACTCTCTTGTTCTTCTTCTGGCCAAAATTTGCCCTTGAATGCCCTTTCAAAAGTTTCAAAATTGTCCCATTCTACTCTGTGCGCTTCCGCCCATATTATAGAATTACCCGTAAAGCATTTTACGATTTTCGTTAGTTGTATTTCCCAGTTATGGTTACTAAAATGATTATACTCTCGTGTCTGGTTTAAAATCTCATAGGGTGTATCACTCTGTTTTCATGGTTAAAATTTTCTAACTCTATTTCATTGTACATGTCCCTAGTCACGATTACTCTTTCTGTAACACCGGTAAATTTTCTCTGAATTTCCCCCCGTAACTCATTTTTCACTCTCATTAAATCATTTTCAATCACATCATATTTAACATTTATATTATTTTTGTTTTGTACAGCTAAGTCATCTATCTCTTTAATCTTACTTTGTAACATGCTCATTCTATTACTAGCATTATTCTCATGTTTAGATACTGTTTGGTCTATGGTTTCAATATATTTGGTTATGTTTACTACATTTAATTCACACTTCTCTATTTTATTGTGTAAAGCATTAGTTTTAATTTCTATCTGTTCATTTACTTCACATTCGGTTCTACTGTCTATCTGCTCGTTAACTATGGTTAAACATTTATTCTCTGTTTCTCTCTTTTGTGTTTCTATTTGGTTTTGAACTGTCTCATTTATTTTGTCAATTTTGTTGTCTAAACTATTTATTTTACTCTCAAATTTCTCATTAACTGTCTCTATAGTCTGTTTCTGAATGTTGTTACAACGTATCTCTATCTCGTTAACTCTCTCGTCAAAATTACAATTCTGTTTCTTGATTTCATTAATGTCATTTTTTAAATCGCTATTCTGTTCTTTCAGTTCTTTAAATTTCTCATCAAATTTATTATTTTGTATTTCAAAAAGTATTTGTATAATCTTTACAATCTCATTCTCTTCAGTTTTTTTATTTACTACTGGCGTTGACTGATCGCCTTCTCTCATAATTTGCGATTCAGTCATTGTTATTTCACTATTATTTGCCATTGTGAAAAAAAATTGTTAATGAATTGTTGCTTTTACTTCCATATTCCTTAAGGAATGGAAGTATGGTGATGGCAAAAAAAATCGTGTTCGAGATTATTGCAGATTCTGATTCTACTACACTCAAAACATGAAAAAAAGTCGTTTTCCGAAAAGTGTCTGTGTGTGTGTGTGTGTCTGTCAGTCTGTGTGTCTGTCTGTCTTCTGTCTGTGTGTCTGTAGATTTTTTTTCTATGGCAAACGATAACTGCCGCAAATTCAAACAGAATCAAATAATTTTTTGCATACAGCCCTGATTTGCAGAGTACTCGTCTACATATGTCACAACATAACCTACAGTCGTACCTTTGATTTCAATACCCACTCCGTCTCCATTCAGGCTTATTATATAAAAATACATCAGGATATTTTTTATATAGTCACCTGTTCAGGCACCATTTGTTATCATATAAGTAACAAACTATCACTGTTCTGGGCGTCATTTATTATTATACACATTTAGCAAGTTCATATTTATTAATTTTATTCATGTATGCTAACCACACCATAATTATCGTACTTACCATAACTATGCTGTACCTGTTGATCTGATCGTATTTGTTTACTGTGGGTCCAGGGTTTCGAATTAGGCGTGAATGGCGACTGAGTTGGGCCTTGAAATAAAAGTACTAACATCTATAAGCATTGAAATCAATTTCAATTTATTGTTTTCCCATTTTACACCGGACTTTTAATTATTATACAATGGCGTCTCATAACGACCAAAACAAAATGGTGGCCGTTATTCACATTTCTTTATTACTTATGACATACAAACTATATTATATTTTTTGATCAAATTACCCCTCTCTCTCTGTTATTTAGCAGCTGCCTCTTTACTTAAAATGCTTCTATTTATATTTATATGGAGACTAGGTGCAAACCAACGCCTCAGCTTGGCTGTCGACAGTATATCATGCACGCTTTCCTTTCGCACGCTCACTCACTTATTCTGAATATATTTAATACATTTTTATATACGTATATACTGGATGGTTAATTCTTTGAGCTCAATAAGATTATAGGATGTTAACTTTCCTGATTGTAGACTGGAAGTTCTGGTAGATGGTTTCACATGGTGTTTCCGCAGAGATTGCTTGGTTACATTTTTATTGACTGTTGTTACACTGACTCTAATTTATGAATTTTGAAAACTGTTATGCACTGATGTTAATCCATTTTAACTGATTGGTATTTATATATTACATCTTGGTTGTTTTAGACTCACTAGGCCGGTATTATTTGCCAGCGAATTTCTATAACGTGTTACCGCTGATGCGGCGTTGTGAAGACTGGGCTGAGGCACTACGCACTTTTTACGTATGTGTGTGTGTGCGTACGTCATTATTCTTTGTCTCTAGGCAAGGAAATGCCGTGGTTTATTCATATTTTAGTTACGTCATTCTTATTGCTAATGACGTCTGGCATTGTTGACCAATGAAACAAACGTATCTAGAGCCTGTATTAACTTATGCAACCATTTAAAGTGTTCTGATCCGCACGTCCGCCTTTGACCTCGGAATCATTCTGCTTTGCAGAAACTGTGTCGTCTTCGGCAAAACAAGGGAAAATTGTACCATCCATACACATGAATGCAAAAACACAGTGAAATACAATAATTTGATAATTTGATACCACTCGTACCATAAATCTGACATCAGGATTTCGTACTGTTACAAAACCCCCTCAATGAAAGGTTTTATGTCGAAACATAAAAACTTTCATTGACCCATTCACACGTTCTAAAAGGATCAGCCCAGATATGGTGCCACAACATCCTGTAGTGTTTACATAAAAAAAATACAATCATTTACCCTGGGTCCAATGATGATGATCGTACCATCTGACCTTACTGGACTTCTCAGGAGAGATCCCAACACCATAAGGCCATTAGGCACTTTACGCTCCTGGTCTGATGCACCGGCCAGCTCAGGACCGCGGTCACAACACTACCAAACTCTGAAACATGCCATATAAATTTTAAAATAGTGGCCTTCTCTATATCCATATCCACAACCGATATGTCTCCCCTTAGTGCATTGGTTTGCGTTTTGAGGCATTGGTTTGCTTAACTCTAAAATTTTCATACAACAATTCACAAGATTTAAACTAGAAAACCCTCTTCTCCTTTTAACACTCCTGCATTTAATACAACTTTCTGACTCCAGTCAATCATATTTATTCTCTTTACCACACGAAAATATATTCTTATCCTAAGCATAAAACAAATTTTACTTTTCTAAGCAACAACCACTAACTCTACTATTTTACTTCATATAACATTGAAACATATATCTATCATGGCAAACAACTTCAAAACTCTTTATATTTTCTTTACTCATTTTTCTTTATTCGTATATTTCTTTACAACAGAACTAAATCATTTATTTTGTTCAAAACCACTGTTACCTTCATATTTTTAACACATTAGTATTTTTACCGTCGCTACCCCCGTAACGACCTCCTATCCACACACACACTATTGTACCCCCACTGGACTGTAGCGCCGAGGTGCCTTCACAAGGACGGCATTGGTGGAGGAATTTAACATCTCCTTGCCCTTGCTTCAGCGTCACATTATGAAAATAATAAGATATAATATCTAAAATCATATAATTACATGCCCTTAATGCGGGTCTACCACCTTTTTGCTTGTTCCTACTCGAACAAAGTGGCAGCTGCTGTGCCATAGTTCCGGGGATTTCCCCTAAGTGGCCACCCATTAATTTCAGAGTTCACCAATTTCAAAGACAACCAACCATGGTCAGTGTTACAATTGCTGCCCACAGCTGGCTGCCGTCCAAAACCACGATTAGTGCTGGTAAGGCAGTAATCGCCCGAAAAGGCGGGGAAATCAACTTCATTAGCATGTCTTACACTACATCATTGTTATACACTGTACTGTTAAGAATCATATATAATGTACAATTATATTAAAATTGTACAGTGTATGTACGCCTTCTTGAGGCCTCCGATGATGGCAACGGTCTGTGCGTTACTCATCAACCCACTCCGCTAGCTACAGTAGCACATGCCACTACTGCACTAGCCCAATTACATCTAACTTAGCTCCTCCTACATATGCTGTCCTTACAGTCCATTATTTGACTAATACTTTTGTTAACACCACACAACTATAAAACACCTTTTAACCTTGCTCAAAAACAAGTTCTTTAATTATTTAAAAGAATTTTTTCACATAGACACTTTGCAAGTTCAAATCTTCACTTTCACTGACATCTTCTTCCATGACAAAATAGGAATTACAACAATGGATCATCTTATAAGTTACATTAAGATAAAATACACTCTCTTGTTTTCTGAAGGAAAACAAGCACTGAAAAAATTTAAGCATTTGAGTTACAATAATTTTAGGCATCTCGTTTCACAATCTCTCAACGAAACTACTTTAGTTCGTGGAACACTTTTTTCCACGAACTCTGGGTCCCCCTCCCCGTTCTTGAATGTTAAAATTTCTACTCACACCTTTTGTGGAGTCAAACCATCGTTAGTTTCACCTCCTTGCTGAGGCTACTGCCAACCATGGTCTGCCCTCAATTGCCAAAAACCACGATCAGAGGTGGTGAATCTGTGATCACCCGAAAATGGGGGAGGTCCCTCCTGGAAACATAAATATCAGACTAAACTCATTCATACTCCAATATAAACCCATATTTTAAAATTCCTAAGATGACCAATATAACTTTAAATTTGTTGCATTGTGTGTTCCTACTAATTCCCTAGTCTCCCTGTCCTGCAACACATACAAATTTTTCATCTTGATTTCTACTACCTCGTAAGGTCCTTCGTAGATCAGGAAGAACTTCTTAATTTCCTTGTCTTGAGCGCTCGATAAGTCGTGCCTCCTTACTAATACCAACTGTCCCATTTCATATTTTACCCACTTACCTTTTGCGTCGTGTCTACGTTTTCTCTGTTCACCCTTGCTTAACAAATTCTCGTTGGCCAACCGGATCTTAATGCTCACATCCGTCCGCTCGCTCTCTGGTGGATAATCAAACAGCTGCTCCAGAATTCTTGGGGGGGCGTGTTCCCTTTACCAACTCATGAGGTGTATAGCCGGTGGACTCGTGGGTGGTACTATTCAGCCAATTTTCTACCCTTTTTACATACAACGGCCACTCGCTGTGCTTAGCGTGACAATAGGCTCTAAAGATCCTGCCTATCTCTCTCATTACACGCTCAGCCTGGTTTGACTGGGGATGGTACACAGCCGTATGATTCGTAAGGATTCCTTCCCATCCTAAGGTCTGGCGCCATTTCCCACTGATGAACTGTGGCCCATGGTCTGACAAAATCACCTTCGGCTTACCCACGTGAATCATATAATCTTTAGTCACCTTCTCACTCAACACCTTGCTGGTAGCTCTCTTTACGCTATACAATTTCACATATGTCGAAAAAGTGTCAAGCAATACAAAAATATACACAACTCCGCCTCTACCCCTCGGCAATGGTCCAAACAAATCTACCGCAACTAAATCAAATGGTCTCTCTACCCTTATAAAATTTAACTCACCTTCAACCCTGTAGTTTACTACCTTTGACTTCTGACACAAATCACAACTCCTCAGCAATTTTCTCACTCGTCTCTCCATATTCCTGAAAACGCATGACTCCTTCAACACATTGACACACTTTTTCGCCCCAAAATGGCCGTATCTGATGTGGCAATCCCAAATAATCTTCTCTTCCAACCTTTCTGGTATTACTAATCTCCAGTCACGCTCACCCCCTACTACCCTTTTAAACAACACTCCTTTGTATATTTGGAAAAACTGACTGTATTCTGACCCCTCTAACTCCGTTTCTAAGCTGTTGATTATCTTCCCCGACTTACCATCTGCTCTCTGCATGGTTCTGATGTCCTTCAACTCCTCTCCAAAGATCTTATCCTCCCTACTTATTTTAAAAATTTCAATTTCCTTCAAGTCCCTACCTGTTTTGTTATTCTCACAATCTACTCTGGAAAGAGTGTCGGGTACCTTGTTCTCTGTTCCTCTGATGTATTCCCACTCGAAGGTGTACTCCTGTAAACCAGCACCCACCTGGTTAGACGGCTGTGAGCAAGCTTGCAAGTGTTCAGGAAGGATAATGCCTTATGATCCGTTCGTATGATTGTCTTGTTTCCCAAGATGTAAGTCCTGAATTTTCCAACGGCGAATACAATACTAAGTAATTCTTTTTCAGTCGTTGTATAGTTCTTCTCGGCGGGTAGCAGTGATCTACTAGTGAAGGCTATAGTGAGGTGTTCCTTCTCCTCATCCTCTTGATAAAGCTCTGCGCCGACTGCTACATTACTGGCATCTGTCTGTAGATAAAACACTTTTTTAAAATCAGGATGGTTCATCATAATCATCTCACTAAATTTCCTTTTGATTTCTTCAAAAGCTCCGCGCTCTGCGTCACCCCATGTCCATTGTCTGTTCTTTTGAAGTACTGCACTTAACCTCGCTGTTATGTGTGCGTAGTTCCTTTGAAATTTTCTGTAGAAATTGCACAGCCCGAGAAAACTCTGAAGTTGCTTTATGTTCCTTGGTTCAGGGAAGCGCATGATAGATTCGACCTTGTCCGGGTTCGCTGAAATCCCTGCTGACGTGATGATAAAACCTAAAAATTAATCTCCGTTTGTAAAAATTTAGACTTGTCCCAATCCTTCAGTCCTCCTGTCTCCAATTTTGTCAATATGTACCTTAAATGTTCTAAATGGTCCTCGAAAGTCCTGGATGCGATCAAAATATCGTCAACATAAACTTTCAGGAAATCCAAATCCTTAGGTTTCAAAATTTTATCCAAACATTTGATGAAACTCGCCACACTGGTATTTAATCCGAATGGTAGTCGCCGGAACTGGTAATTTTTTCCATTAATTAAGAATGCGGTGTACTTTCTACTCACCTCAGCTAATGGAACCTGCCAATATCCCACAGTAAGGTCCAGCGATGTCATGTACTTCACGCCACTGAATTTTTGGAATATCTCATTGATCGCTTCTGGTGACTCTCGGTCTGGTATAATGATCTGGTTTATTTGTCTCGCATCTAAACACAATCTGACTCTACCGTCCTTCTTTATTACCACCACCAATGGGTTCGAGTAGTGCGATACTGATCTCTCTATAATTTCTCCTTCCAGCATTTTATCTAACTCCTCTTGCACCGCTCGTCTTTTGGAGTAAGGCACAGGATAACTCCGTTGCATGAATGGTGTGTGTTCCCTTATCTGTAACATACATTCATAATCTTTTGCCCTACCTGGTACATCGGCAAACACTCCCTTAAACTGCTCTATTACCTGCCGCACGCTGGCCACTCCCTACACTGGACCCTTCACTACAAAATTTATCTGCCCTTTTCTCCCACACTGCATCATTAATATTACTCATTTCGCTATCATCATCATTAATATACTCCGCCTCTCTACACCAATTAATTCTAGTATCGATATTATTCTCATCTACTCGCTTCTGTAGTAACTTTATACCAGTTGTTCTAACTTTATCTATCACCTTTCAAAATTAATTCTCACAGACCGGTCACCCCCATCTAATTCTATCACTTTCTCTTTAAAATTTATCACCGCTCTATTCCTCTGCAAAAAATCGTTGCCTAAAATAATGTCCAAACTCAAACCCTTAACTACCAAAAATGTATTATCAAAATCTATACCATTTATCAAAAAGTTCAAATGTATTTGTTTCGTCACACGCTTGCTTCGTACCCCTGTGACTCCTATCACCGTAACTCCTGGTACTGGCAAAACTGGAATATTCTTGTTAAATTCTCTCAATTCGTTTAAAATATTTTCTGCTATAACTGAAATTTCACTTCCGGTGTCAACCAGTGTTCTAAAATGCTTACCTTCTATAGTTACCTGTATTTCCGTCAGTCCTGCTCTCACCTCCATTATAGTATTGTTTTCCTCCTCCAACAAGTCAGCTATTATGTCCGTTTTGATGACGTTACTTGGGATGTCTTCTGTTGGTTGGACCTCATGAGCTTCTCTGAACAGTGGTCGGGTCCTGGCTACCGCTGTTGGTTTTAGTTTTCTGGCTGTCGTCCAGTATCGTTCATATTCTGTTGTTGTTGACCACTCGCCCGTCCTTCTTTGTGGTTCGACGTTCCGCTGGTATTTTGTCCTCCTCTGTCTGTTGGTGTATACGGTTTCGTGGTTTCTCTCCTCCTTTGCTCTTCTTTTGGTAGTTTACACTAGGCGTAATTCTCTCTCCCGCACCTAGAACAATTCCACTCACCTGTTTGCTGAAAATTATTTCTGTGTACATGATTACTATTATTACCATTATTCCCCTGGTAATTATTTCTAGGTCGGTTAAATTCTGTGTTATTATTATGGTGGTTATTCTGTATCGGTCGTCTAACTGTTTCACGATCCCTAATGCTCTGTAAAATGTCTAAAATTCGTTCCAGTTCGCTTAGATTCTCTATCTCTTCCGTCATTAAGGTAATTTGTGCTTCTCTAGGTAGATGTTTACTCACATATCTGACGAATGATTTAAAAGGTATAGGCGGTTCGAGGTATTTCGCCTCGTTATACAACTTTGTCACATACATCGTTATGTTATTATGTCCTACGAAGTTACCCACTCCCATAATACGACTTCTTAGACTCTCTTGTTCTTCTTCTGGCCAAAATTTGCCCTTGAATGCCCTTTCAAAAGTTTCAAAATTGTCCCATTCTACTCTGTGCGCTTCCGCCCATATTATCGAATTACCCTTAAAACATTTTACGATTTTCGTTAGTTGTATTTCCCAGTATGGTTACTAAAATGATTATACTCTCGTGTCTGGTTTAAAATCTCATAGGGTGTATCACTCTGTTTTCATGGTTAAAATTTTCTAACTCTATTTCATTGTACATGTCCCTAGTCACGATTACTCTTTCTGTAACACCGGTAAATTTTCTCAGAATTTCCCCCCGTAACTCATTTTTCACTCTATTAAATCATTTTCAATCACATCATATTTAACATTTATATTATTTTTGTTTTGTACAGCTAAGTCATCTATCTCTTTAATCTTACTTTGTAACATGCTCATTCTATTACTAGCATTATTCTCATGTTTAGATACTGTTTGGTCTATGGTTTCAATATATTTGGTTATGTCTACTACATTTAATTCACACTTCTCTATTTTATTTTGTAAAGCATTAGTTTTAATTTCTATCTGTTCATTTACTTCACATTCGGTTCTACTTTCTATCTGCTCGTTAACTATGGTTAAACATTTATTCTCTGTTTCTCTCTTTTGTGTTTCTATTTGGTTTTGAACTGTCTCATTTATTTTATCAATTTTGTTGTCTAAACTATTTATTTTACTCTCAGATTTCTCATTAACTGTCTCTATTGTCTGTTTCTGAATGTTGTTACAACGTATCTCTATCTCGTTAACTCTCTCATCAAAATTACAATTCTGTTTCTTGATTTCATTAATGTCATTTTTTAAATCGCTATTCTGTTCTTTCAGTTCGTTAAATTTCTCATCAAATTTATTATTTTGTATTTCAAAAAGTGTTTGCATAATCTTTACAATCTCATTCTCTTCGGTTTTTTTATTTACTACTGGCGTTGACTGATCGCCTTCTCTCATAATTTGCGATTCAGTCGTACTTATTTCACTATTATTTGCCATTGTGAAAAAAAATTGTTAATGAATTGTTGCTTTCTACATATGTCACAACATAACCTACAATCGTACCTTTGATTTCAATACCCACTCCGTCTCCATTCAGGCTTATTATATAAAAATACAACAGGATATTTTTTATATAGTCACATGTTCGGGCACCATTTGTTATCATATAAGTAACAAACTATCACTGTTCTGGGCGTCATTTATTATTATACACATTTAGCAAGTTCATATTTATTAATTTTATTCATGTATGCTAACCACACCATAATTATCGTACTTACCATAACTATGCTGTACCTGTTGATCTGATCGTATTTGTTTACTGTGGGTCCAGGGTTTCGAATTAGGCGTGAATGGCGACTGAGTTGGGTCTTGAAATAAAAGTACTAACATCTATAAGCATTGAAATCAATTTCGATTTATTGTTTTCCCATTTTACACCGGACTTTTAATTATTAGACAATGGCGTCTCATAACGACCAAAACAAAATGGCGGCCGTTATTCACATTTCTTTATTACTTATGACGTACAAACTATATTATATTTTTTGATCAAATTATCCCTCTCTCTCTGTTATTTAGCAGCTGCCTCTTTACTTAAAATGCTTCTATTTATATTTATATGGAGACTAGGTGCAAACCAATGCCCCAGCTTGGCTGTCGACAGTATATCATGCACGCTTTCCTTTCGCATGCTCACTCACTCATTCTGAATATATTTAATACATTTTTATATACGTATATACTGGATGGTTAATTCTTTGAGCTCAATAAGATTATAGGATGTTAACTTTCCTGATTGTAGACTGGAAGTTCTGGTAGATGGTTTCACATGGTGTTTCCGCAGAGATTGCTTGGTTACATTTTTATTGACTGTTGTTACACTGACTCTAATTTATGAATTTTGAAAACTGTTATGCACTGATGTTAATCCATTTTAACTGATTGGTATTTATATATTACATCTTGGTTGTTTTAGACTCACTAGGCCGGTATTATTTGCCAGCGAATTTCTATAACGTGTTACCGCTGATGCGGCGTTGTGTAGACTGGGCTGAGGCACTACGCACTATTTACATATGTGTGTGTGTGCGTACATCATTATTCTTTGTCTCTAGGCAAGGAAACGCCCTGGTTTATTCGTATTTGATTTACGTCATTCTTATTGTTAATGACGTCTGGCATTGTTGACCAATGAAACAAACGTATCTAGAGCCTGTATTAACTTATGCAACCATTTAAAGTGTTCTGATCCGCACGTCCGTTTTTGACTTTGGAATCATTCTGCTTTGCCGAAACTGCGCCGTCTTCGGCAAAACAAGGGAAAATTGTACCATCCATACACATGAATGCAAAAACACAGTGAAATACAATAATTTGATAATTTGATACCACTCGTACCATAAATCTGACATCAGGATTTCGTACTGTTACACAGCCTCTCTAAGCTATCTGCGAATATGATGGTATTATCCGCATAATGTATGTTCTTTACTCTTTCACCGTTCAGAGAGATTCCCACATCACATTCATCTAAAGCTTCTCTAAAAATACCTTCCGAGAAGATGTTGAATAAAAGCAGAGATAGTATACATTCTTGTCTTACTCCACGCAGAATCTATATCTCTTCAGTTTTCTCTTTATATTCTCTAACCACTGCAGTTGGTTCCAATATAGTGTAGCTTAGGTCTTTTCCATCTAATCCAATATTTTCCAGGATATCCATCATTTTCCGATGTTAGACTCGGTCAAAGGCCTTCTGGTAATCGCTGAAACATGCAAAAATTATATCCAGCAGTTACAAGTTTGATGGTCGATATTTTTTTGAAGGTGGGAAAACTGACCTTTTGTAGCTGATCTCCCTTTTTCAGACATTTTAGCTAGAAAATAGCAATTAATATTCTTTACACTATCACCATCATTATCATTAGCAGTTGTCATTTCTAATCTCCCCAGATCTCTTTCATGTCTCCTTCTTCACAGCATACCTTTCCCTCCAGTCCAGCAATTGTCATGACCATCTGCCATCTTCTCCCATAATCAGATGTCCCACCTGAAATTTATTTTCTTAAATCAGTAAAGGATGTCATCTTTTCTAAGCTCTTTCCATTACTGTGACCTGTAAGTCTTTCTGTGTGGGGGCGTGTGTTGATTAAAACATTTGTTTTAACACGTCAGTTTTTTTTTAATTATTTGTAATATTGCTTCCTAAAAATAAACGACCTATATCACATTCCAATAACAATACCTAACATGCATATACAGTACATGGATGTTTTGTTTCTTTCATAGCTGTGAGAACCTTACCTCGCCTCTTCAACGTAATGTAAGGTGAAAACTCAAATAAAAATAAAATAAGTCTGATTAAACTACTCCAAAATATCGTAATTACTTAGGTAGCTACCAGGTAACAGTCATTTTTTTAATAAATTATTTTTAAAATCATTTGACAAAAATAAAACATAATGTTTAAATATTGATGTTGAAAAACTAATTTTCTTTGTTGAAATAGTACTGATATATTTGTTATTACAGTTACACAGCATTGTGTTATATTATTGTAAGTAGAGTCAACTACCATCAAAATAGATTCAAAACCCATTTAGAAATTAATATATGATCTACAGAAACAGCATAATGTTTCTCAGTTCTGAGTAATTACCAGTGCTGACACATGATTTAAGTATGTAGATTGGCCAGAAAATAGAATCTCTCTATTAGATCCTTATCAATCCCCAAAGCTTAATCTCAAAAATCCGTTTGGATATTTAAACCTGACTGAGTAAGTTACTGTTGACAAATGCCACTTTGACTGGTTCCATTATGGTTATAAAAATATGAGTAAATTCTGTATATCAGTTCTTGATAAGTATTGTAACAAACTTATAGACACATGATTACAGTAAGTTTTTTAATACATCTTTGTGTAATGTGTAATTTGTGCAGTGAACACGCTTATGATTGGAAAGCCAGAAAAAGGAAGAATGATAGAGAACATGTTGCTTCAGATGGCACAGACTGGTCAGATAATGTCAAAACTTGGTGAAAATGAACTCATTGGCCTTCTAGAAAAAGTAAACGAGCAAATGCAAAGGAAAACAGTAGTTAAGGTAAATCCAACTACTAATCAGCATTGTGGTTTTTGAATATGGATATTTTAAATTATGTGTGTAATGTTGTAGTAAACATGGTGGTATAATGGTGAACAAAATAAAAATAATTGTCAGTAATAAGCATGTACAAGTAATTAATTAAAGTGATTATTTTCTTAAATTTTAACAACAACAACAAATAATATTTTCATATTGATTATCCAATGTTGATGTCCGTTCCAACAATGGAATTTATAAGCTTGATAATTCCCCACCACTGGATGTCACGGATATATTATTAGTAGTGCTGTCGATCGATCAAAATATTTAATCGGTTAATCAAGAAGGTTTAATCGATTAATCGAGTTTGGGTACTAAAAAATTATCATACTAATAGCTTAAAAATTTAATTTTAATAGATGTATCTAATTGTTACTTTTTTTTATTTTTTATTTTTAAAGTAACTTATAAAATCAGTATATTAGCATGGATTACATTCAAATAATAATAATATTATAATTATAATATGTATGAACAGATTTAATAATATGTACTATTATCAGGAGGCTAAGTGACAAATATGAATTTGAAGGTAAGGATATGGTATAATTAGACTCACCTAGTCAGTACTGCTTCAACCAGGATTTAAGCATGTGAGTGTGTTCACATGGTCCGGATCAAGGGCTGCTCTACGTTTAGTAACAATATTGCCTGCGTCACTAAACACTCTTGTTCGCACCGAACCGATGTAGCTGGAACGCAGAGCAATTTTTTCGCTACAGATGAAAGAAGTGGAAGCTGAATGGAATGTGTTTTCCACCACAGTAAGGGGTCTGCAAAGTCATCATCCAGTTCTGCCAGAGATCTGTAGACATCAACCTCTGTTGCGAGCGATGTTAACGGAGCTGTGTCTTCCCTCTTGTCATCATCGTCTTCTTCAAAAACAAGTTTTCCTTTCTTCACATTTTGTTTTATTCCTGTTTGTGCAGTGGTCACAACTTTATTGGAAATTCTGTTCCACACTAATTCTCTTGCTTCTCTTGGAAGACATTTCAAATATGTAAATCTTGGATCAAGAGCCGTAGCTTTTTAATACATTTCTATTTTAGGCCAGGCATTTACTCTTTCCATTAAATCATCTAACAGAGCTTTTTGAATCGAGTAATGTAACCAGGATCCGTGTCGGTAATTTTTAGACTTGCTCTTAAATGAGTTATGGCGGGTAGTACAACATTTGCCGTCACGTATTTACTTCCTCCAAGAAAATCACATTTCCAAACATGGTTTAAGACATTTATACATTTTTTGTGTCATTTCCCATTCCACTTCAGTTAATGGAATGATGTTTGATGGATTGGTGGACATTATAGCTACAATTCCTTCCTTAGCTTCCAGAAGAGACTCGAACATAAGGCATGTACTATTCCATCGGGTGACTATATCTTGTTTCAGTTTGCACTGCGGAATATTAAGTTCTTTCAGTTTTTGGCATAGCTGATTTTGTAAATAAGGACTGTGCTTGAAATGACCCACCATTTTTCTACATTTGGAAAGCAGTTTATCTATAGACGCATTCTCAATTGCTGTATTCAGACTTAATTGCAGGGTATGAGCAGTGCACCTAACATTATCGTATTTCGAATTTTCGACACCAAGAACAATATTCCTGGCATTGTCTGTACTACAACAATACATCATTGTTGTATTTAAATTTGTGGAGCCCCTCGTTCTTGGGACGCCATTTTTATACAACGATACATATACAAAATTTGATATAATGTAATTTATGTGGCCCCACACTTTCTGGAGACAATTTACAGCAATACAAATTGATGTATTTATTTATATATTGTGTATATAATTCATAGGTAGGTGTAATTGTAATAAGAAGATGATACGTTATTTACGTTTAAAATTGTTCCATTATTTATTTATTTAAACAACATCTATCATATCGATATTAAACAATAACTCATTATTCAGTCGTTTGTATGAAGTTTTCGTACATACCTTATTGCTAACAAATTTATACATAAGTTATATACAACTCTTATTATCTAATTGTAATTACTAAAAAATGTTTATTTTGTTCTCGGCTTACTCATGGTGTGTTTATATTTTTGCAATTGCTGATTCATTAGCTTAAAAAAAAAATGAATTTAGTTCTATTCAAACTTCTTTTATATTACTTTGTTTTACTTTCTACTGCATATGCATTTTTTGTTTCTTTATCATCAAAGACTTTACTAATTACGTTAATTCAAAAATTACTTATTTCTCTTATCATTTACGTTACTAATTTCTAAATTTGATACAAGAAATACTATTCTAATTTGTACTGCTTTTACATTTTTGTATCATTTATTATTTTTAATA
Organism: Magicicada septendecula; assembly: GCA_034769895.1. Classification (NCBI taxonomy): domain Eukaryota; kingdom Metazoa; phylum Arthropoda; class Insecta; order Hemiptera; family Cicadidae; genus Magicicada; species Magicicada septendecula. The sequence continues at coordinate 537,352,717 of CM068368.1, forward strand.
TTGGTTGAATGTCTTCCATTCAAACTTGAATTAGTGTCTTTAAAAATGTTTTTATATCACCTCGTTTGACGTGGTTATTCATCTGTACGTCCTCCGTGTCCTTCTGGTCATGTCCTCTGCATGTGCTTCAGGTCCTCTGGTCGTGTCCTCTGCATGTGCTTCAGGTCCTCCGGTTGTGTCCTCTGCATGTGCTTCAGGTCCCCTGGTCGTGTCCTCTGCATGTGCTTCAGGTTCTCCGGTCGTTTCCTCCATGTGTGTTGATTAACAGTCGTCTCGTCTCATGTCATAGGCTGCCGGTGTGTCCATAGAACTCATCGTATGTATTTTGCAGCTCTGGCTGTATAGCTAGGTGATCCTGTGACTCTTACGATAACTGTGAATTTGTGCCGTCGACTGACATAGCCTCCTGCGGCAATGGTTGAATTGAAAAGAAGAAACTTTATTAGTGCCGCCTGGTATTTGTAGTCAGGTCGTGCAAAAATTCCTGTCTGAACACTTTTCAACTTGTCAGATTCTGTCGAGGCGTCACTCCCCCCACTCTGGTTCACTTCACTATTTTCGCGAATTACGAAGTTTGTTTCACCGCACTCAATGTTCAGTCTTTTATGTGATTACTATACGTAAATTGCACTTCTTTATGGTATTCACAAAAAGAGTTATTCATTTTTTACGTATAGTAATTGCACTTTTCGTCACCTCTGTATGGTTTTTTAACATTTTATTTATCTATAAATTCTACACACTTTGGTGTCTTTTGTTTTATCCTATCGTACATAGTTTTCTTATAATTAAAAATAAACATATAACTAGTCTACTTGAAAAGGGTTGGTTACATTTCAGGAACGGACAGGTTTCACACACACTAACAACATACGTGCGTACACAATGCTAGCGACAGGTGCGTCGAAACTGCATGTCCATGCATGAATCCTGTACTCCCTATTATTACTACGATTCAGCTTATGCAATCTGAATCATGTTTATTAATTTATATTTATTCATTTTTATTATTTATTTTATTTATTTGGGCAATGCACAGTATCGTTACTGTTTGTACGGTTGCAGTGCATATTGCAACTACTTTACTTTGAAGATTCCAGTCAGACACAACTTGTTCGAATTCTTCCGTACAATTTGCTGCACTATGTTTCTCCACCACATGTTTCATTTCTAATGCAGCGCTGCAGAACGCCCAGTTAGAATCAATTCATTCAGCACTAACACCCAAATAACCTTAATTTGCTATCGATGTCCAGAAATCACCTGTTAGGCCAACACATTCAGTTTGTTAACAAATACAATACTTACAATAATAAATATTATGTATTCATAGTTACCGTCTGAGCGAGGTTAACTGTTCTCTGTTTACATTTTAGTTCAGGCGCCATGTTGGTGTTACCAACCTTACGTATTTGATATTATTCGGGTCCAAGGTTCCTATAAGCGAGGCTGAGACTGAACGGTTACCAGAAATAACGTACACTGACAGCATTTGTGGTAAAATAAACGTTTGTTTTTATTATTTCCTTTTTGCATAATTTGTCTTCTAAAACATCAAAATGGCTACTGGCCTATTACATAAAACAAAATGGCGTTCCTACTTCCGCCTCTTTACACAATTAATAATTATTTTTGATTACCCCACCTATTAATTTTATTTCCCCAAAAGATTTTAAAATAAGCTGCAGCTCGACTAAATTGATCATTAAAAATTTTAACATGACTTTTATAAACAATTAAATAAGGAACACAAACCAACGCCTCATGGCGTCTCGCCAGTTTAATATTCGGCCTTACATTTACTCAGCTACACACGCTCATTCGTTTTCTTTAAAGTAGAGATAATTTGGATTGAATTGATTTTTCATGTTGAGCTCAAAAACTTATTATGATATGTAAAAAGGGATTAGTGCACTTTCCTGTTTCTGATGTGGCGTAGTCCTATGGGAACCTCCTCTTCGCCGGCCTGTGTTTTCTGTTGTTTTACTGCATACTGTTGATAGTTCTGTTTGTTACCACACTGAATTTACACTCTGTTTCTACATTTTAGCACGAATTGAAAATATTGTTACATTTTCCTGTAATTTGTAATTTGGCTGGTATTAGTTACCGGACGACCCTTTGCCAGGTGTTGTCGTCTCGGCTGTAGTATGAAGACTGGGGCGGATGCAACGTACATTATTTCGTATGTGTGAGTGCATCACGTCATTGTTCTTTTGTTTTGAACGGTTAACGCCCTGTTTCATGCCATTGTTGTTACGTCATTGTTATATTTTTTAATGACGTCCAGCCTTGTGGACCAATGAAAATTGATATTAATAGTCAGTTTGCACTTATAACGCCATTGTGTATGCTCGGCTCCACACGCCGCTCTTGACCTTGGAATCGTTTCGCTCTGCTGAAATCTGCGTCGTTGTCCTTTTACAAAGGGAAAATAGTCCTACCCATGTATGTGTGTGCAAAAATAATGAAATACAATAATTTACTACCACTCATACCATAATTCCGATGTCAGAATTTTCGTACTGTCACAAAACCCCCTCAGTGAAAGGTTTTATGTTGAAACAAAAACTTTCATTGACTCATTCACACTTTTCTAAAAGGATCAGTTCAGATATGTCGCCACAACCCCCTGTAGTGTTAATATAAGAGAAATACAATCACTTATCCTTGGTCCAATGATGCTGGTCGTACCGTCTGACCTTACTGGACTTCTCAGGAGAGATCCCAACACCATAAGGCCATGAGGCACTTAACGCTCCTGTTCTGACGCTCCGGCCAGCTCAAGACCGCGGTCACAACACCACCAAACTCTGAAACATGCAATACAAATTTTAATATAGTGGCCTTATCTATTCCCATATCCACAACTGATATGTCTCCCCTTAGATGCATTGGTTTGTGTTTTGAGGCATTGGTTTGCTCCATTAATAAATTTTCAAATAACAAGACAAGATTTAAGACAGAAAAAACCCTCTCCATTTCTCAACATTCCTGCATTTATAAAAACTCTCTGACTCCAGTCAACCATAATTACTCTCTTTACCACATGAAAATATATTCTTATCCTAAGCAGAAAACAAATTTTAACTATTCTAAGCAACAACCACTAACTCTTACTATTTTACTTCATATAACATTGAAACATATACCTATCATGGCAAAGAACTTCAAAACTCTTTATTTCTTCTTTACTCATTTTCTTTGTTTAAAACCACTGTTATCTTTATATTTTTTAACACATTAATATTTTTACCGTCGCTACCCCCGTAACGACCTCCTAACCACACACACTATTGTACCATCAACATAGTAAAAACATAATAAAACATTGTACATTACACATTAATACTAACATTGAACAATTCACATTACTTAATTCACATTTACATAACTTGTAGCAAAACTTTACAACATTATTACTATCAACTCTCTATTAAACTTTTAGTTATTTAACATTCATTAGATTCTATAAAAAAAAAAATTCAAATTTATCCTTACCATTCTGTTACATCACCTTTCTACTATGAATTTTCCTTTTCTAACCCTTCCTCAATCCTTGTCAGTTTGGGTGACTCTCTATTATTCACGATTCTCTATATCTCATTTTGGCATTTGTCCATCTAACCTTACTCACCTTTTTTTCTACTAACAACCGCTTCTAACCATTAACATTTTATGACACCAATATCTCAATAATAACCCCCTTCACTAATCCCATTCAAATCCTCTGGCACCGCTCGTTTTTTGTACAAGGATGTGTGTTCCCTACCTGGCCATATCCATCCCTAACCATTTGCCCTCCACCAAATATCGGCAAACACTCTAACCCAAAATTGCTCCGCCTGCCACAACGCTGCACGTTGATCACTCCTTACACCGGATCCTTACTACAAAATATCATCATCAACAAATATAATTACCATTCACATTACTCACCTCTCTACATATAATCACTAACTACTGTGTCCCTAAAACATCTAACACCTCTTTGTGTATTATCTGTATCTCAACATTCTTATTTTCACTAACTCCCATTAACTCTATTTAACTAACTCCAATGCCCTTATTTTATCACTATCCCCAAACCTCTTTACAACATTTCACCTTAATATACCACTAGAAAATTCATCACTTATCTACTAATAACAATACCTCTCAATATCCAAATATATCATATGCATAATCATTTACTATCCACTAGAATCTAAATCTCATAATTGTTTAAAATCATTATCAAACTTTTCTACAGTACATGGTTTACATAAAAAAATATATAAAATACACAACAGCAAAAATACACAAATACATTGACATTAATACATACAAAATATACAATCCAAAATTATCATTTCATCATTTATCAAAATCAGTTCATAAGCAGTCCATCTTGAAAAACCCTGTCCACATAATTAAATGTTCATAAACACAATAAAATAATTAACCTCCATCGTCGAACAATAATCTTATCTTAAAACTATATACATTGTTTAATATTAGATATCTTATCTTATCATTATACATGTACCAACTATTCAAATTTTTATCCTTTTTCTCAAACTCATATAACTCATGATCGGGTATGGTTCTGTCACCTTCGGTATAATTTGTCATATTCAGGTAAGTTATATTATCATTGTTATCAACATCATCTCCTACTACCTCAGTTTCAATACAAGGTAAGTACTTGCTATTATTATCACTTCTCTCTCCACCTAACCTTTCTATAAATTCTTCATAGTCTCTACTTATCTTAAAAATTTCTATTTCTCTTTTTCTCTCAATACCTTTCACTTTTAAAACATCTCTCTCTACCACAAGCTACATTCTCTCTTTCTACGTTTGCAGGGGACACTAATTCACAATTATTGCACCACCTGTGAAGTGCACTAATAAAACCAAGGACAACTTTATTTGTAGACCATATGTCTCCCAAATATACATCGAAGGCACGCTCGTCCTTCCTCAACACATGTACATCACCCCCAATATACACCATTAAGGGAAGAATCTACCCCCTGGAACTCTTTTACAATTATACTCTCTTTACACACTCTCTTTAACCCTTCAACACACACACTATCATTCCATTATCATCATATTCTATTCCCCATAAAATCTCATTATCACTACCCCTGTTTACATAATCATTTTCTAATATCATACTTTTATTTATATTGTTACAATTCTCTCCCCTACTTACCTTGTCATCTTTGTTCAATTCTAATTTGTCTATTCCTCTCTTATTTTCTAATTCTATCTCGTCTAACCGTGTCTGTATATCATTTAATCTTTTGTCAAAATTGCCATTCTGTTTTTTAATTTCTTTTTTGATATCATTAAATTGTTCATCATACTGGTTTAATTTATCGTTAAAATTATCTAATTTTGTATCGAACTTAATGCTCTGCTCTTTGAACTCATTATTTTGTATCTTCATCAACTGAAAAAGGTCTTCTAATGACACTTTATTACTTATAATGGGTGTCGAATTAGCTTGTGGTTCATTTAATAACAGCGACTCTGTTGCTGTATTACTTATATTAATGCTTTCGTTATCTGCCATTTTGGAGTTCTAAATATATATTTGAAACATTACTGTATACTCTACATAACATAACCTACCCTCTCACTTATCGTGTCACACCTTGATCTAATAACCGTTCTGTCTCTTTTTGCCGGCTTATTTATATAAACTTTATTTATATATTGTCCCTAGTTCGGAAGCCATTTGTTAACATACTCATTAATAAATATTATGTATTCATAGTTACTTACCGTCTGAGCGAGGTTAACTGTTCTCTGTTTACATTTTAGTTCAGGCGCCATGTTGATGTTACCAACCTTACGTATTTGATATTATTCGGGTCCAAGGTTCCTATAAGCGAGGCTGAGACTGAACGGTTACCAGAAATAATGTACACTGACAGCATTTGTGGTAAAATAAACGTTTGTTTTTATTATTTCCTTTTTTGCGTAATTTGTCTTCTAAAACATCAAAATGGCTACTGGCCTATTACATAAAACAAAATGGCGTTCCTACTTCCGCCTCTTTACACAATTAATAATTCTTTTTGATTACCCCACCTGTTAATTTTATTTCCCCAAAAGATTTTAAAATAAGCTGCAGCTTGACTAAATTGATCATTAAAAATTTTAACATGACTTTTATAAACAATTAAATAAGGAACACAAACCAACGCCTCATGGCGTCTCGCCAGTTTAATATTCGGCCTTACATTTACTCAGCTACACACACTCATTCGTTTTCTTTAAAGTAGAGACAATTTGGATTGAATTGATTTTTCATGTTGAGCTCAAAAACTTATTATGATATGTAAAAAGGGATTAGTGCACTTTCCTGTTTCTGATGTGGCGTAGTCCTATGGGAACCTCCTCTTCGCCGGCCTGTGTTTTCTGTTGTTTTACTGCATACTGTTGATAGTTCTGTTTGTTACCACACTGAATTTACACTCTGTTTCTACATTTTAGCACGAATTGAAAATATTGTTACATTTTCCTGTAATTTGTAATTTGGCTGGTATTAGTTACCGGACGACCCTTTGCCAGGTGTTGTCGTCTCGGCTGTAGTATGAAGACTGGGGCGGATGCAACGTACATTATTTCGTATGTGTGAGTGCATCACGTCATTGTTCTTTTGTTTTGAACGGTTAACGCCCTGTTTCATGCCATTGTTGTTACGTCATTGTTATATTTTTTAATGACGTCCAGCCTTGTGGACCAATGGAAATTGATATTAATAGTCAGTTTGCACTTATAACGCCATTGTGTATGCTCGGCTCCACACGCCGCTCTTGACCTTGGAATCGTTTCGCTCTGCTGAAATCTGCGTCGTTGTCCTTTTACAAAGGGAAAATAGTCCTACCCATGTATGTGTGTGCAAAAATAATGAAATACAATAATTTACTACCACTCATACCATAATTCCGATGTCAGAATTTTCGTACTGTCACAAAACCCCCTCAGTGAAAGGTTTTATGTCGAAACAAAAACTTTCATTGACTCATTCACACTTTTCTAAAAGGATCAGTTCAGATATGTCGCCACAACACCCTGTAGTGTTAATATAAGAGAAATACAATCACTTACCCTTGGTCCAATGATGCTGGTCGTACCGTCTGACCTTACTGGACTTCTCAGGAGAGATCCCAACACCATAAGGCCATGAGGCACTTAACGCTCCTGTTCTGACGCTCCGGCCAGCTCAGGACCGCGGTCACAACACCACCAAACTCTGAAACATGCAATACAAATTTTAATATAGTGGCCTTATCTATTCCCATATCCACAACTGATATGTCTCCCCTTAGATGCATTGGTTTGTGTTTTGAGGCATTGGTTTGCTCCATTAATAAATTTTCAAATAACAAGACAAGATTTAAGACAGAAAAAACCCTCTCCATTTTTCAACATTCCTGCATTTATAAAAACTCTCTGACTCCAGTCAACCATAATTACTCTCTTTACCACATGAAAATATATTCTTATCCTAAGCAGAAAACAAATTTTAACTATTCTAAGCAACAACCACTAACTCTTACTATTTTACTTCATATAACATTGAAACATATACCTATCATGGCAAAGAACTTCAAAACTCTTTACTTCTTCTTTACTCATTTTCTTTGTTCAAAACCACTGTTATCTTTATATTTTTTAACACATTAATATTTTTACCGTCGCTACCCCCGTAACGACCTCCTAACCACACACACTATTGTACCATCAACATAGTAAAAACATAATAAAACATTGTACATTACACATTAATACTAACATTGAACAATTCACATTACTTAATTCACATTTACATAACTTGTAGCAAAACTTTACAACATTATTACTATCAACTCTCTATTAAACTTTTAGTTATTTAACGTTCATTAGATTCTATAAAAAAAAAAAATTCAAATTTATCCTTACCATTCTGTTACATCACCTTTCTACTATGAATTTTCCTTTTCTAACCCTTCCTCAATCCTTGTCAGTTTGGGTGACTCTCTATTATTCACGATTCTCTATATCTCATTTTGGCATTTGTCCATCTAACCTTACTCACCTTTTTTTCTACTAACAACCGCTTCTAACCATTAACATTTTATGACACCAATATCTCAATAATAACCCCCTTCACTAATCCCATTCAAATCCTCTGGCACCGCTCGTTTTTTGTACAAGGATGTGTGTTCCCTACCTGGCCATATCCATCCCTAACCATTTGCCCTCCACCAAATATCGGCAAACACTCTAACCCAAAATTGCTCCGCCTGCCACAACGCTGCACGTTGATCACTCCTTACACCGGATCCTTACTACAAAATATCATCATCAACAAATATAATTACCATTCACATTACTCACCTCTCTACATATAATCACTAACTACTGTGTCCGTAAAACATCTAACACCTCTTTGTGTATTATCTGTATCTCAACATTCTTATTTTCACTAACTCCCATTAACTCTATTTAACTAACTCCAATGCCCTTATTTTATCACTATCCCCAAACCTCTTTACAACATTTCACCTTAATATACAACTAGAAAATTCATCACTTATCTACTAATAACTATACCTCTCAATATCCAAATATATCATATGCGTAATCATTTACTATCCACTAGAATCTAAATCTCATAATTGTTTAAAATCATTATCAAACTTTTCTACAGTACATGGTTTACATAAAAAAATATAAAATACACAACAGCAAAAATACACAAATACATTGACCTTAATACATACAAAATATACAATCCAAAATTATCATTTCATCATTTATCAAAATCAGTTCATAAGCAGTCCATCTTGAAAAACCCTGTCCACATAATTAAATGTTCATAAACACAATAAAATAATTAACCTCCATCGTCGAACAATAATCTTATCTTAAAACTATATACATTGTTTAATATTAGATATCTTATCTTATCATTATACATGTACCAACTATTCAAATTTTTATCCTTTTTCTCAAACTCATATAACTCATGATCGGGTATGGTTCTGTCACCTTCGGTATAATTTGTCATATTCAGGTAAGTTATATTATCATTGTTATCAACATCATCTCCTACTACCTCAGTTTCAATACAAGGTAAGTACTTGCTATTATTATCACTTCTCTCTCCACCTAACCTTTCTATAAATTCTTCATAGTCTCTACTTATCTTAAAAATTTCTATTTCTCTTTTTCTCTCACAATACCTCTCACTTTTAAAACATCTCTCTCTACCACAAGCTACATTCTCTCTTTCTACGTTTGCAGGGGACACTAATTCACAATTATTGCACCACCTGTGAAGTGCACTAATAAAACCAAGGACAACTTTATTTGTAGACCATATGTCTCCCAAATATACATCGAAGGCACGCTCGTCCTTCCTCAACACATGTACATCACCCCCCAAATACACCATTAAGGGAAGAATCTACCCCCTGGAACTCTTTTACAATTATACTCTCTTTACACACTCTCTTTAACCCTTCAACACACACACTATCATTCCATTATCATCATATTCTATTCCCCATAAAATCTCATTATCACTACCCCTGTTTACATAATCATTTTCTAATATCATACTTTTATTTATATTGTTACAATTCTCTCCCCTACTTACCTTGTCATCTTTGTTCAATTCTAATTTGTCTATTCCTCTCTTATTTTCTAATTCTATCTCGTCCAACCGTGTCTGTATATCATTTAATCTTTTGTCAAAATTGCCATTCTGTTTTTTAATTTCTTTTTTGATATCATTAAATTGTTCATCATACTGGTTTAATTTATCGTTAAAATTATCTAATTTTGTATCGAACTTAATGCTCTGCTCTTTGAACTCATTATTTTGTATCTTCATCAACTGAAAAAGGTCTTCTAATGACACTTTATTACTTATAATGGGTGTCGAATTAGCTTGTGGTTCATTTAATAACAGCGACTCTGTTGCTGTATTACTTATATTAATGCTTTCGTTATCTGCCATTTTGGAGTTCTAAATATATATTTGAAACATTACTGTATACTCTACATAACATAACCTACCCTCTCATTTATCGTGTCACACCTTGATCTAATAACCGTTCTGTCTCTTTTTGCCGGCTTATTTATATAAACTTTATTTATATATTGTCCCTAGTTCGGAAGCCATTTGTTAACATACTCATTAATAAATATTATGTATTCATAGTTACTTACCGTCTGAGCGAGGTTAACTGTTCTCTGTTTACATTTTAGTTCAGGCGCCATGTTGATGTTACCAACCTTACGTATTCGATATTATTCGGGTCCAAGGTTCCTATAAGCGAGGCTGAGACTGAACGGTTACCAGAAATAACGTACACTGACAGCATTTGTGGTAAAATAAACGTTTGTTTTTATTATTTCCTTTTTTGCGTAATTTGTCTTCTAAAACATCAAAATGGCTACTGGCCTATTACATAAAACAAAATGGCGTTCCTACTTCCGCCTCTTTACACAATTAATAATTCTTTTTGATTACCCCACCTGTTAGTTTTATTTCCCCAAAAGATTTTAAAATAAGCTGCAGCTTGACTAAATTGATCATTAAAAATTTTAACATGACTTTTATAAACAATTAAATAAGGAACACAAACCAACGCCTCATGGCGTCTCGCCAGTTTAATATTCGGCCTTACATTTACTCAGCTACACACACTCATTCGTTTTCTTTAAAGTAGAGACAATTTGGATTGAATTGATTTTTCATGTTGAGCTCAAAAACTTATTATGATATGTAAAAAGGGATTAGTGCACTTTCCTGTTTCTGATGTGGCGTAGTCCTATGGGAACCTCCTCTTCGCCGGCCTGTGTTTTCTGTTGTTTTACTGCATACTGTTGATAGTTCTGTTTGTTACCACACTGAATTTACACTCTGTTTCTACATTTTAGCACGAATTGAAAATATTGTTACATTTTCCTGTAATTTGTAATTTGTCTGGTATTAGTTACCGGACGACCCTTTGCCAGGTGTTGTCGTCTCGGCTGTAGTATGAAGACTGGGGCGGATGCAACGTACATTATTTCGTATGTGTGAGTGCATCACGTCATTGTTCTTTTGTTTTGAACGGTTAACGCCCTGTTTCATGCCATTGTTGTTACGTCATTGTTATATTTTTTAATGACGTCCAGCCTTGTGGACCAATGGAAATTGATATTAATAGTCAGTTTGCACTTATAACGCCATTGTGTATGCTCGGCTCCACACGCCGCTCTTGACCTTGGAATCGTTTCGCTCTGCTGAAATCTGCGTCGTCCTTTTACAAAGGGAAAATAGTCCTACCCATGTATGTGTGTGCAAAAATAATGAAATACAATAATTTACTACCACTCATACCATAATTCCGATGTCAGAATTTTCGTACTGTCACAAAACCCCCTCAGTGAAAGGTTTTATGTCGAAACAAAAACTTTCATTGACTCATTCACACTTTTCTAAAAGGATCAGTTCAGATATGTTGCCACAACCCCCTGTAGTGTTAATATAAGAGAAATACAATCACTTACCCTTGGTCCAATGATGCTGGTCGTACCGTCTGACCTTACTGGACTTCTCAGGAGAGATCCCAACACCATAAGGCCATGAGGCACTTAACGCTCCTGTTCTGATGCTCCGGCCAGCTCAGGACCGCGGTCACAACACCACCAAACTCTGAAACATGCAATACAAATTTTAATATAGTGGCCTTATATATTCCCATATCCACAACTGATATGTCTCCCCTTAGATGCATTGGTTTGTGTTTTGAGGCATTGGTTTGCTCCATTAATAAATTTTCAAATAACAAGACAAGATTTAAGACAGAAAAAACCCTCTCCATTTTTCAACATTCCTGCATTTATAAAAACTCTCTGACTCCAGTCAACCATAATTACTCTCTTTACCACATGAAAATATATTCTTATCCTAAGCAGAAAACAAATTTTAACTATTCTAAGCAACAACCACTAACTCTTACTATTTTACTTCATATAACATTGAAACATATACCTATCATGGCAAAGAACTTCAAAACTCTTTATTTCTTCTTTACTCATTTTCTTTGTTCAAAACCACTGTTATCTTTATATTTTTTAACACATTAATATTTTTACCGTCGCTACCCCCGTAACGACCTCCTAACCACACACACTATTGTACCATCAACATAGTAAAAACATAATAAAACATTGTACATTACACATTAATACTAACATTGAACAATTCACATTACTTAATTCACATTTACATAACTTGTAGCAAAACTTTACAACATTATTACTATCAACTCTCTATTAAACTTTTAGTTATTTAACATTCATTAGATTCTATAAAAAAAAAAAATTCAAATTTATCCTTACCATTCTGTTACATCACCTTTCTACTATGAATTTTCCTTTTCTAACCCTTCCTCAATCCTTGTCAGTTTGGGTGACTCTCTATTATTCACGATTCTCTATATCTCATTTTGGCATTTGTCCATCTAACCTTACTCACCTTTTTTTCTACTAACAACCGCTTCTAACCATTAACATTTTATGACACCAATATCTCAATAATAACCCCCTTCACTAATCCCATTCAAATCCTCTGGCACCGCTCGTTTTTTGTACAAGGATGTGTGTTCCCTACCTGGCCATATCCATCCCTAACCATTTGCCCTCCACCAAATATCGGCAAACACTCTAACCCAAAATTGCTCCGCCTGCCACAACGCTGCACGTTGATCACTCCTTACACCGGATCCTTACTACAAAATATCATCATCAACAAATATAATTACCATTCACATTACTCACCTCTCTACATATAATCACTAACTACTGTGTCCGTAAAACATCTAACACCTCTTTGTGTATTATCTGTATCTCAACATTCTTATTTTCACTAACTCCCATTAACTCTATTTAACTAACTCCAATGCCCTTATTTTATCACTATCCCCAAACCTCTTTACAACATTTCACCTTAATATACAACTAGAAAATTCATCACTTATCTACTAATAACTATACCTCTCAATATCCAAATATATCATATGCGTAATCATTTACTATCCACTAGAATCTAAATCTCATAATTGTTTAAAATCATTATCAAACTTTTCTACAGTACATGGTTTACATAAAAAAATATAAAATACACAACAGCAAAAATACACAAATACATTGACCTTAATACATACAAAATATACAATCCAAAATTATCATTTCATCATTTATCAAAATCAGTTCATAAGCAGTCCATCTTGAAAAACCCTGTCCACATAATTAAATGTTCATAAACACAATAAAATAATTAACCTCCATCGTCGAACAATAATCTTATCTTAAAACTATATACATTGTTTAATATTAGATATCTTATCTTATCATTATACATGTACCAACTATTCAAATTTTTATCCTTTTTCTCAAACTCATATAACTCATGATCGGGTATGGTTCTGTCACCTTCGGTATAATTTGTCATATTCAGGTAAGTTATATTATCATTGTTATCAACATCATCTCCTACTACCTCAGTTTCAATACAAGGTAAGTACTTGCTATTATTATCACTTCTCTCTCCACCTAACCTTTCTATAAATTCTTCATAGTCTCTACTTATCTTAAAAATTTCTATTTCTCTTTTTCTCTCACAATACCTCTCACTTTTAAAACATCTCTCTCTACCACAAGCTACATTCTCTCTTTCTACGTTTGCAGGGGACACTAATTCACAATTATTGCACCACCTGTGAAGTGCACTAATAAAACCAAGGACAACTTTATTTGTAGACCATATGTCTCCCAAATATACATCGAAGGCACTCTCGTCCTTCCTCAACACATGTACATCACCCCCCAAATACACCATTAAGGGAAGAATCTACCCCCTGGAACTCTTTTACAATTATACTCTCTTTACACACTCTCTTTAACCCTTCAACACACACACTATCATTCCATTATCATCATATTCTATTCCCCATAAAATCTCATTATCACTACCCCTGTTTACATAATCATTTTCTAATATCATACTTTTATTTATATTGTTACAATTCTCTCCCCTACTTACCTTGTCATCTTTGTTCAATTCTAATTTGTCTATTCCTCTCTTATTTTCTAATTCTATCTCGTCTAACCGTGTCTGTATATCATTTAATCTTTTGTCAAAATTGCCATTCTGTTTTTTAATTTCTTTTTTGATATCATTAAATTGTTCATCATACTGGTTTAATTTATCGTTAAAATTATCTAATTTTGTATCGAACTTAATGCTCTGCTCTTTGAACTCATTATTTTGTATCTTCATCAACTGAAAAAGGTCTTCTAATGACACTTTATTACTTATAATGGGTGTCGAATTAGCTTGTGGTTCATTTAATAACAGCGACTCTGTTGCTGTATTACTTATATTAATGCTTTCGTTATCTGCCATTTTGGAGTTCTAAATATATATTTGAAACATTACTGTATACTCTACATAACATAACCTACCCTCTCACTTATCGTGTCACACCTTGATCTAATAACCGTTCTGTCTCTTTTTGCCGGCTTATTTATATAAACTTTATATATTGTCCCTAGTTCGGAAGCCATTTGTTAACATACTCATTAATAAATATTATGTATTCATAGTTACTTACCGTCTGAGCGAGGTTAACTGTTCTCTGTTTACATTTTAGTTCAGGCGCCATGTTGATGTTACCAACCTTACGTATTCGATATTATTCGGGTCCAAGGTTCCTATAAGCGAGGCTGAGACTGAACGGTTACCAGAAATAACGTACACTGACAGCATTTGTGGTAAAATAAACGTTTGTTTTTATTATTTCCTTTTTTGCGTAATTTGTCTTCTAAAACATCAAAATGGCTACTGGCCTATTACATAAAACAAAATGGCGTTCCTACTTCCGCCTCTTTACACAATTAATAATTCTTTTTGATTACCCCACCTGTTAATTTTATTTCCCCAAAAGATTTTAAAATAAGCTGCAGCTTGACTAAATTGATCATTAAAAATTTTAACATGACTTTTATAAACAATTAAATAAGGAACACAAACCAACATGGCGTCTCGCCAGTTTAATATTCGGCCTTACATTTACTCAGCGACACACACTCATTCGTTTTCTTTAAAGTAGAGACAATTTGGATTGAATTGATTTTTCATGTTGAGCTCAAAAACTTATTATGATATGTAAAAAGGGATTAGTGCACTTTCCTGTTTCTGATGTGGCGTAGTCCTATGGGAACCTCCTCTTCGCCGGCCTGTGTTTTCTGTTGTTTTACTGCATACTGTTGATAGTTCTGTTTGTTACCACACTGAATTTACACTCTGTTTCTACATTTTAGCACGAATTGAAAATATTGTTACATTTTCCTGTAATTTGTAATTTGGCTGGTATTAGTTACCGGACGACCCTTTGCCAGGTGTTGTCGTCTCGGCTGTAGTATGAAGACTGGGGCGGATGCAACGTACATTATTTCGTATGTGTGAGTGCGTCACGTCATTGTTCTTTTGTTTTGAACGGTTAACGCCCTGTTTCATGCCATTGTTGTTACGTCATTGTTATATTTTTTAATGACGTCCAGCCTTGTGGACCAATGAAAATTGATATTAATAGTCAGTTTGCACTTATAACGCCATTGTGTATGCTCGGCTCCACACGCCGCTCTTGACCTTGGAATCGTTTCGCTCTGCTGAAATCTGCGTCGTTGTCCTTTTACAAAGGGAAAATAGTCCTACCCATGTATGTGTGTGCAAAAATAATGAAATACAATAATTTACTACCACTCATACCATAATTCCGATGTCAGAATTTTCGTACTGTCACAAAACCCCCTCAGTGAAAGGTTTTATGTCGAAACAAAAACTTTCATGGACTCATTCACACTTTTCTAAAAGGATCAGTTCAGATATGTCGCCACAACCCCCTGTAGTGTTAATATAAGAGAAATACAATCACTTACCCTTGGTCCAATGATGCTGGTCGTACCGTCTGACGTTACTGGACTTCTCAGGAGAGATCCCAACACCAATAAGGCCATGAGGCACTTAACGCTCCTGTTCTGACGCTCCGGCCAGCTCAGGACCGCGGTCACAACACCACCAAACTCTGAAACATGCAATACAAATTTTAATATAGTGGCCTTATCTATTCCCATATCCACAACTGATATGTCTCCCCTTAGATGCATTGGTTTGTGTTTTGAGGCATTGGTTTGCTCCATTAATAAATTTTCAAATAACAAGACAAGATTTAAGACAGAAAAAACCCTCTCCATTTTTCAACATTCCTGCATTTATAAAAACTCTCTGACTCCAGTCAACCATAATTACTCTCTTTACCACATGAAAATATATTCTTATCCTAAGCAGAAAACAAATTTTAACTATTCTAAGCAACAACCACTAACTCTTACTATTTTACTTCATATAACATTGAAACATATACCTATCATGGCAAAGAACTTCAAAACTCTTTATTTCTTCTTTACTCATTTTCTTTGTTCAAAACCACTGTTATCTTTATATTTTTTAACACATTAATATTTTTACCGTCGCTACCCCCGTAACGACCTCCTAACCACACACACTATTGTACCATCAACATAGTAAAAACATAATAAAACATTGTACATTACACATTAATACTAACATTGAACAATTCACATTACTTAATTCACATTTACATAACTTGTAGCAAAACTTTACAACATTATTACTATCAACTCTCTATTAAACTTTTAGTTATTTAACATTCATTAGATTCTATAAAAAAAAAAAATTCAAATTTATCCTTACCATTCTGTTACATCACCTTTCTACTATGAATTTTCCTTTTCTAACCCTTCCTCAATCCTTGTCAGTTTGGGTGACTCTCTATTATTCACGATTCTCTATATCTCATTTTGGCATTTGTCCATCTAACCTTACTCACCTTTTTTTCTACTAACAACCGCTTCTAACCATTAACATTTTATGACACCAATATCTCAATAATAACCCCCTTCACTAATCCCATTCAAATCCTCTGGCACCGCTCGTTTTTTGTACAAGGATGTGTGTTCCCTACCTGGCCATATCCATCCCTAACCATTTGCCCTCCACCAAATATCGGCAAACACTCTAACCCAAAATTGCTCTGCCTGCCACAACGCTGCACGTTGATCACTCCTTACACCGGATCCTTACTACAAAATATCATCATCAACAAATATAATTACCATTCACATTACTCACCTCTCTACATATAATCACTAACTACTGTGTCCCTAAAACATCTAACACCTCTTTGTATATTATCTGTATCTCAACATTCTTATTTTCACTAACTCCCATTAACTCTATTTAACTAACTCCAATGCCCTTATTTTATCACTATCCCCAAACCTCTTTACAACATTTCACCTTAATATACCACTAGAAAATTCATCACTTATCTACTAATAACAATACCTCTCAATATCCAAATATATCATATGCGTAATCATTTACTATCCACTAGAATCTAAATCTCATAATTGTTTAAAATCATTATCAAACTTTTCTACAGTACATGGTTTACATAAAAAAATATATAAAATACACAACAGCAAAAATACACAAATACATTGACATTAATACATACAAAATATACAATCCAAAATTATCATTTCATCATTTATCAAAATCAGTTCATAAGCAGTCCATCTTGAAAAACCCTGTCCGCATAATTAAATGTTCATAAACACAATAAAATAATTAACCTCCATCGTCGAACAATAATCTTATCTTAAAACTATATACATTGTTTAATATTAGATATCTTATCTTATCATTATACATGTACCAACTATTCAAATTTTTATCCTTTTTCTCAAACTCATATAACTCATGATCGGGTATGGTTCTGTCACCTTCGGTATAATTTGTCATATTCAGGTAAGTTATATTATCATTGTTATCAACATCATCTCCTACTACCTCAGTTTCAATACAAGGTAAGTACTTGCTATTATTATCACTTCTCTCTCCACCTAACCTTTCTATAAATTCTTCATAGTCTCTACTTATCTTAAAAATTTCTATTTCTCTTTTTCTCTCACAATACCTCTCACTTTTAAAACATCTCTCTCTACCACAAGCTACATTCTCTCTTTCTACGTTTGCAGGGGACACTAATTCACAATTATTGCACCACCTGTGAAGTGCACTAATAAAACCAAGGACAACTTTATTTGTAGACCATATGTCTCCCAAATATACATCGAAGGCACTCTCGTCCTTCCTCAACACATGTACATCACCCCCCAAATACACCATTAAGGGAAGAATCTACCCCCTGGAACTCTTTTAAAATTATACTCTCTTTACACACTCTCTTTAACCCTTCAACACACACACTATCATTCCATTATCATCATATTCTATTCCCCATAAAATCTCATTATCACTACCCCTGTTTACATAATCATTTTCTAATATCATACTTTTATTTATATTGTTACAATTCTCTCCCCTACTTACCTTGTCATCTTTGTTCAATTCTAATTTGTCTATTCCTCTCTTATTTTCTAATTCTATCTCGTCTAACCGTGTCTGTATATCATTTAATCTTTTGTCAAAATTGCCATTCTGTTTTTTAATTTCTTTTTTGATATCATTAAATTGTTCATCATACTGGTTTAATTTATCGTTAAAATTATCTAATTTTGTATCGAACTTAATGATCTGCTCTTTTAACTCATTATTTTGTATCTTCATCAACTGAAAAAGGTCTTCTAATGACACTTTATTACTTATAATGGGTGTCGAATTAGCTTGTGGTTCATTTAATAACAGCGACTCTGTTGCTGTATTACTTATATTAATGCTTTCGTTATCTGCCATTTTGGAGTTCTAAATATATATTTGAAACATTACTGTATACTCTACATAACATAACCTACCCTCTCACTTATCGTGTCACACCTTGATCTAATAACCGTTCTGTCTCTTTTTGCCGGCTTATTTATATAAACTTTATTTATATATTGTCCCTAGTTCGGAAGCCATTTGTTAACAAACTCATTAATAAATATTATGTATTCATAGTTACTTACCGTCTGAGCGAGGTTAACTGTTCTCTGTTTACATTTTAGTTCAGGCGCCATGTTGATGTTACCAACCTTACGTATTTGATATTATTCGGGTCCAAGGTTCCTATAAGCGAGGCTGAGACTCAACGGTTACCAGAAATAACGTACACTGACAGCATTTGTGGTAAAATAAACGTTTGTTTTTATTATTTCCTTTTTTGCGTAATTTGTCTTCTAAAACATCAAAATGGCTACTGGCCTATTACATAAAACAAAATGGCGTTCCTACTTCCGCCTCTTTACACAATTAATAATTCTTTTTGATTACCCCACCTGTTAATTTTATTTCCCCAAAAGATTTTAAAATAAGCTGCAGCTTGACTAAATTGATCATTAAAAATTTTAACATGACTTTTATAAACAATTAAATAAGGAACACAAACCAACGCCTCATGGCGTCTCGCCAGTTTAATATTCGGCCTTACATTTACTCAGCTACACACACTCATTCGTTTTCTTTAAAGTAGAGACAGTTTGGATTGAATTGATTTTTCATGTTGAGCTCAAAAACTTATTATGATATGTAAAAAGGGATTAGTGCACTTTCCTGTTTCTGATGTGGCGTAGTCCTATGGGAACCTCCTCTTCGCCGGCCTGTGTTTTCTGTTGTTTTACTGCATACTGTTGATAGTTCTGTTTGTTACCACACTGAATTTACACTCTGTTTCTACATTTTAGCACGAATTGAAAATATTGTTACATTTTCCTGTAATTTGTAATTTGGCTGGTATTAGTTACCGGACGACCCTTTGCCAGGTGTTGTCGTCTCGGCTGTAGTATGAAGACTGGGGCGGATGCAACGTACATTATTTCGTATGTGTGAGTGCGTCACATCATTGTTCTTTTGTTTTGAACGGTTAACGCCCTGTTTCATGCCATTGTTGTTACGTCATTGTTATATTTTTTAATGACGTCCAGCCTTGTGGACCAATGAAAATTGATATTAATAGTCAGTTTGCACTTATAACGCCATTGTGTATGCTCGGCTCCACACGCCGCTCTTGACCTTGGAATCGTTTCGCTCTGCTGAAATCTGCGTCGTTGTCCTTTTACAAAGGGAAAATAGTCCTACCCATGTATGTGTGTGCAAAAATAATGAAATACAATAATTTACTACCACTCATACCATAATTCCGATGTCAGAATTTTCGTACTGTCACAAAACCCCCTCAGTGAAAGGTTTTATGTCGAAACAAAAACTTTCATGGACTCATTCACACTTTTCTAAAAGGATCAGTTCAGATATGTCGCCACAACCCCCTGTAGTGTTAATATAAGAGAAATACAATCACTTACCCTTGGTCCAATGATGCTGGTCGTACCGTCTGACCTTACTGGACTTCTCAGGAGAGATCCCAACACCAATAAGGCCATGAGGCACTTAACGCTCCTGTTCTGACGCTCCGGCCAGCTCAGGACCGCGGTCACAACACCACCAAACTCTGAAACATGCAATACAAATTTTAATATAGTGGCCTTATCTATTCCCATATCCACAACTGATATGTCTCCCCTTAGATGCATTGGTTTGTGTTTTGAGGCATTGGTTTGCTCCATTAATAAATTTTCAAATAACAAGACAAGATTTAAGACAGAAAAAACCCTCTCCATTTTTCAACATTCCTGCATTTATAAAAACTCTCTGACTCCAGTCAACCATAATTACTCTCTTTACCACATGAAAATATATTCTTATCCTAAGCAGAAAACAAATTTTAACTATTCTAAGCAACAACCACTAACTCTTACTATTTTACTTCATATAACATTGAAACATATACCTATCATGGCAAAGAACTTCAAAACTCTTTATTTCTTCTTTACTCATTTTCTTTGTTCAAAACCACTGTTATCTTTATATTTTTTAACACATTAATATTTTTACCGTCGCTACCCCCGTAACGACCTCCTAACCACACACACTATTGTACCATCAACATAGTAAAAACATAATAAAACATTGTACATTACACATTAATACTAACATTGAACAATTCACATTACTTAATTCACATTTACATAACTTGTAGCAAAACTTTACAACATTATTACTATCAACTCTCTATTAAACTTTTAGTTATTTAACATTCATTAGATTCTATAAAAAAAAAAATTCAAATTTATCCTTACCATTCTGTTACATCACCTTTCTACTATGAATTTTCCTTTTCTAACCCTTCCTCAATCCTTGTCAGTTTGGGTGACTCTCTATTATTCACGATTCTCTATATCTCATTTTGGCATTTGTCCATCTAACCTTACTCACCTTTTTTTCTACTAACAACCGCTTCTAACCATTAACATTTTATGACACCAATATCTCAATAATAACCCCCTTCACTAATCCCATTCAAATCCTCTGGCACCGCTCGTTTTTTGTACAAGGATGTGTGTTCCCTACCTGGCCATATCCATCCCTAACCATTTGCCCTCCACCAAATATCGGCAAACACTCTAACCCAAAATTGCTCCGCCTGCCACAACGCTGCACGTTGATCACTCCTTACACCGGATCCTTACTACAAAATATCATCATCAACAAATATAATTACCATTCACATTACTCACCTCTCTACATATAATCACTAACTACTGTGTCCCTAAAACATCTAACACCTCTTTGTGTATTATCTGTATCTCAACATTCTTATTTTCACTAACTCCCATTAACTCTATTTAACTAACTCCAATGCCCTTATTTTATCACTATCCCCAAACCTCTTTACAACATTTCACCTTAATATACCACTAGAAAATTCATCACTTATCTACTAATAACAATACCTCTCAATATCCAAATATATCATATGCGTAATCATTTACTATCCACTAGAATCTAAATCTCATAATTGTTTAAAATCATTATCAAACTTTTCTACAGTACATGGTTTACATAAAAAAATATATAAAATACACAACAGCAAAAATACACAAATACATTGACATTAATACATACAAAATATACAATCCAAAATTATCATTTCATCATTTATCAAAATCAGTTCATAAGCAGTCCATCTTGAAAAACCCTGTCCGCATAATTAAATGTTCATAAACACAATAAAATAATTAACCTCCATCGTCGAACAATAATCTTATCTTAAAACTATATACATTGTTTAATATTAGATATCTTATCTTATCATTATACATGTACCAACTATTCAAATTTTTATCCTTTTTCTCAAACTCATATAACTCATGATCGGGTATGGTTCTGTCACCTTCGGTATAATTTGTCATATTCAGGTAAGTTATATTATCATTGTTATCAACATCATCTCCTACTACCTCAGTTTCAATACAAGGTAAGTACTTGCTATTATTATCACTTCTCTCTCCACCTAACCTTTCTATAAATTCTTCATAGTCTCTACTTATCTTAAAAATTTCTATTTCTCTTTTTCTCTCACAATACCTCTCACTTTTAAAACATCTCTCTCTACCACAAGCTACATTCTCTCTTTCTACGTTTGCAGGGGACACTAATTCACAATTATTGCACCACCTGTGAAGTGCACTAATAAAACCAAGGACAACTTTATTTGTAGACCATATGTCTCCCAAATATACATCGAAGGCACTCTCGTCCTTCCTCAACACATGTACATCACCCCCCAAATACACCATTAAGGGAAGAATCTACCCCCTGGAACTCTTTTACAATTATACTCTCTTTACACACTCTCTTTAACCCTTCAACACACACACTATCATTCCATTATCATCATATTCTATTCCCCATAAAATCTCATTATCACTACCCCTGTTTACATAATCATTTTCTAATATCATACTTTTATTTATATTGTTACAATTCTCTCCCCTACTTACCTTGTCATCTTTGTTCAATTCTAATTTGTCTATTCCTCTCTTATTTTCTAATTCTATCTCGTCTAACCGTGTCTGTATATCATTTAATCTTTTGTCAAAATTGCCATTCTGTTTTTTAATTTCTTTTTTGATATCATTAAATTGTTCATCATACTGGTTTAATTTATCGTTAAAATTATCTAATTTTGTATCGAACTTAATGCTCTGCTCTTTTAACTCATTATTTTGTATCTTCATCAACTGAAAAAGGTCTTCTAATGACACTTTATTACTTATAATGGGTGTCGAATTAGCTTGTGGTTCATTTAATAACAGCGACTCTGTTGCTGTATTACTTATATTAATGCTTTCGTTATCTGCCATTTTGGAGTTCTAAATATATATTTGAAACATTACTGTATACTCTACATAACATAACCTACCCTCTCACTTATCGTGTCACACCTTGATCTAATAACCGTTCTGTCTCTTTTTGCCGGCTTATTTATATAAACTTTATTTATATATTGTCCCTAGTTCGGAAGCCATTTGTTAACATACTCATTAATAAATATTATGTATTCATAGTTACTTACCGTCTGAGCGAGGTTAACTGTTCTCTGTTTACATTTTAGTTCAGGCGCCATGTTGATGTTACCAACCTTACGTATTCGATATTATTCGGGTCCAAGGTTCCTATAAGCGAGGCTGAGACTGAACGGTTACCAGAAATAACATACACTGACAGCATTTGTGGTAAAATAAACGTTTGTTTTTATTATTTCCTTTTTTGCGTAATTTGTCTTCTAAAACATCAAAATGGCTACTGGCCTATTACATAAAACAAAATGGCGTTCCTACTTCCGCCTCTTTACACAATTAATAATTCTTTTTGATTACCCCACCTGTTAATTTTATTTCCCCAAAAGATTTTAAAATAAGCTGCAGCTTGACTAAATTGATCATTAAAAATTTTAACATGACTTTTATAAACAATTAAATAAGGAACACAAACCAACGCCTCATGGCGTCTCGCCAGTTTAATATTCGGCCTTACATTTACTCAGCTACACACACTCATTCGTTTTCTTTAAAGTAGAGACAATTTGGATTGAATTGATTTTTCATGTTGAGCTCAAAAACTTATTATGATATGTAAAAAGGGATTAGTGCACTTTCCTGTTTCTGATGTGGCGTAGTCCTATGGGAACCTCCTCTTCGCCGGCCTGTGTTTTCTGTTGTTTTACTGCATACTGTTGATAGTTCTGTTTGTTACCACACTGAATTTACACTCTGTTTCTACATTTTAGCACGAATTGAAAATATTGTTACATTTTCCTGTAATTTGTAATTTGGCTGGTATTAGTTACCGGACGACCCTTTGCCAGGTGTTGTCGTCTCGGCTGTAGTATGAAGACTGGGGCGGATGCAACGTACATTATTTCGTATGTGTGAGTGCGTCACGTCATTGTTCTTTTGTTTTGAACGGTTAACGCCCTGTTTCATGCCATTGTTGTTACGTCATTGTTATATTTTTTAATGACGTCCAGCCTTGTGGACCAATGAAAATTGATATTAATAGTCAGTTTGCACTTATAACGCCATTGTGTATGCTCGGCTCCACACGCCGCTCTTGACCTTGGAATCGTTTCGCTCTGCTGAAATCTGCGTCGTTGTCCTTTTACAAAGGGAAAATAGTCCTACCCATGTATGTGTGTGCAAAAATAATGAAATACAATAATTTACTACCACTCATACCATAATTCCGATGTCAGAATTTTCGTACTGTCACAAAACCCCCTCAGTGAAAGGTTTTATGTCGAAACAAAAACTTTCATTGACTCATTCACACTTTTCTAAAAGGATCAGTTCAGATATGTCGCCACAACCCCCTGTAGTGTTAATATAAGAGAAATACAATCACTTACCCTTGGTCCAATGATGCTGGTCGTACCGTCTGACGTTACTGGACTTCTCAGGAGAGATCCCAACACCAATAAGGCCATGAGGCACTTAACGCTCCTGTTCTGACGCTCCGGCCAGCTCAGGACCGCGGTCACAACACCACCAAACTCTGAAACATGCAATACAAATTTTAATATAGTGGCCTTATCTATTCCCATATCCACAACTGATATGTCTCCCCTTAGATGCATTGGTTTGTGTTTTGAGGCATTGGTTTGCTCCATTAATAAATTTTCAAATAACAAGACAAGATTTAAGACAGAAAAAACCCTCTCCATTTTTCAACATTCCTGCATTTATAAAAACTCTCTGACTCCAGTCAACCATAATTACTCTCTTTACCACATGAAAATATATTCTTATCCTAAGCAGAAAACAAATTTTAACTATTCTAAGCAACAACCACTAACTCTTACTATTTTACTTCATATAACATTGAAACATATACCTATCATGGCAAAGAACTTCAAAACTCTTTATTTCTTCTTTACTCATTTTCTTTGTTCAAAACCACTGTTATCTTTATATTTTTTAACACATTAATATTTTTACCGTCGCTACCCCCGTAACGACCTCCTAACCACACACACTATTGTACCATCAACATAGTAAAAACATAATAAAACATTGTACATTACACATTAATACTAACATTGAACAATTCACATTACTTAATTCACATTTACATAACTTGTAGCAAAACTTTACAACATTATTACTATCAACTCTCTATTAAACTTTTAGTTATTTAACATTCATTAGATTCTATAAAAAAAAAAATTCAAATTTATCCTTACCATTCTGTTACATCACCTTTCTACTATGAATTTTCCTTTTCTAACCCTTCCTCAATCCTTGTCAGTTTGGGTGACTCTCTATTATTCACGATTCTCTATATCTCATTTTGGCATTTGTCCATCTAACCTTACTCACCTTTTTTTCTACTAACAACCGCTTCTAACCATTAACATTTTATGACACCAATATCTCAATAATAACCCCCTTCACTAATCCCATTCAAATCCTCTGGCACCGCTCGTTTTTTGTACAAGGATGTGTGTTCCCTACCTGGCCATATCCATCCCTAACCATTTGCCCTCCACCAAATATCGGCAAACACTCTAACCCAAAATTGCTCTGCCTGCCACAACGCTGCACGTTGATCACTCCTTACACCGGATCCTTACTACAAAATATCATCATCAACAAATATAATTACCATTCACATTACTCACCTCTCTACATATAATCACTAACTACTGTGTCCCTAAAACATCTAACACCTCTTTGTATATTATCTGTATGTCAACATTCTTATTTTCACTAACTCCCATTAACTCTATTTAACTAACTCCAATGCCCTTATTTTATCACTATCCCCAAACCTCTTTACAACATTTCACCTTAATATACCACTAGAAAATTCATCACTTATCTACTAATAACAATACCTCTCAATATCCAAATATATCATATGCGTAATCATATACTATCCACTAGAATCTAAATCTCATAATTGTTTAAAATCATTATCAAACTTTTCTACAGTACATGGTTTACATAAAAAAATATATAAAATACACAACAGCAAAAATACACAAATACATTGACATTAATACATACAAAATATACAATCCAAAATTATCATTTCATCATTTATCAAAATCAGTTCATAAGCAGTCCATCTTGAAAAACCCTGTCCGCATAATTAAATGTTCATAAACACAATAAAATAATTAACCTCCATCGTCGAACAATAATCTTATCTTAAAACTATATACATTGTTTAATATTAGATATCTTATCTTATCATTATACATGTACCAACTATTCAAATTTTTATCCTTTTTCTCAAACTCATATAACTCATGATCGGGTATGGTTCTGTCACCTTCGGTATAATTTGTCATATTCAGGTAAGTTATATTATCATTGTTATCAACATCATCTCCTACTACCTCAGTTTCAATACAAGGTAAGTACTTGCTATTATTATCACTTCTCTCTCCACCTAACCTTTCTATAAATTCTTCATAGTCTCTACTTATCTTAAAAATTTCTATTTCTCTTTTTCTCTCACAATACCTCTCACTTTTAAAACATCTCTCTCTACCACAAGCTACATTCTCTCTTTCTACGTTTGCAGGGGACACTAATTCACAATTATTGCACCACCTGTGAAGTGCACTAATAAAACCAAGGACAACTTTATTTGTAGACCATATGTCTCCCAAATATACATCGAAGGCACTCTCGTCCTTCCTCAACACATGTACATCACCCCCCAAATACACCATTAAGGGAAGAATCTACCCCCTGGAACTCTTTTAAAATTATACTCTCTTTACACACTCTCTTTAACCCTTCAACACACACACTATCATTCCATTATCATCATATTCTATTCCCCATAAAATCTCATTATCACTACCCCTGTTTACATAATCATTTTCTAATATCATACTTTTATTTATATTGTTACAATTCTCTCCCCTACTTACCTTGTCATCTTTGTTCAATTCTAATTTGTCTATTCCTCTCTTATTTTCTAATTCTATCTCGTCTAACCGTGTCTGTATATCATTTAATCTTTTGTCAAAATTGCCATTCTGTTTTTTAATTTCTTTTTTGATATCATTAAATTGTTCATCATACTGGTTTAATTTATCGTTAAAATTATCTAATTTTGTATCGAACTTGATGATCTGCTCTTTTAACTCATTATTTTGTATCTTCATCAACTGAAAAAGGTCTTCTAATGACACTTTATTACTTATAATGGGTGTCGAATTAGCTTGTGGTTCATTTAATAACAGCGACTCTGTTGCTGTATTACTTATATTAATGCTTTCGTTATCTGCCATTTTGGAGTTCTAAATATATATCTGAAACATTACTGTATACTCTACATAACATAACCTACCCTCTCACTTATCGTGTCACACCTTGATCTAATAACCGTTCTGTCTCTTTTTGCCGGCTTATTTATATAAACTTTATTTATATATTGTCCCTAGTTCGGAAGCCATTTGTTAACAAACTCATTAATAAATATTATGTATTCATAGTTACTTACCGTCTGAGCGAGGTTAACTGTTCTCTGTTTACATTTTAGTTCAGGCGCCATGTTGATGTTACCAACCTTACGTATTTGATATTATTCGGGTCCAAGGTTCCTATAAGCGAGGCTGAGACTCAACGGTTACCAGAAATAACGTACACTGACAGCATTTGTGGTAAAATAAACGTTTGTTTTTATTATTTCCTTTTTTGCGTAATTTGTCTTCTAAAACATCAAAATGGCTACTGGCCTATTACATAAAACAAAATGGCGTTCCTACTTCCGCCTCTTTACACAATTAATAATTCTTTTTGATTACCCCACCTGTTAATTTTATTTCCCCAAAAGATTTTAAAATAAGCTGCAGCTTGACTAAATTGATCATTAAAAATTTTAACATGACTTTTATAAACAATTAAATAAGGAACACAAACCAACGCCTCATGGCGTCTCGCCAGTTTAATATTCGGCCTTACATTTACTCAGCTACACACACTCATTCGTTTTCTTTAAAGTAGAGACAGTTTGGATTGAATTGATTTTTCATGTTGAGCTCAAAAACTTATTATGATATGTAAAAAGGGATTAGTGCACTTTCCTGTTTCTGATGTGGCGTAGTCCTATGGGAACCTCCTCTTCGCCGGCCTGTGTTTTCTGTTGTTTTACTGCATACTGTTGATAGTTCTGTTTGTTACCACACTGAATTTACACTCTGTTTCTACATTTTAGCACGAATTGAAAATATTGTTACATTTTCCTGTAATTTGTAATTTGGCTGGTATTAGTTACCGGACGACCCTTTGCCAGGTGTTGTCATCTTGGCTGTAGTATGAAGACTGGGGCGGATGCAACGTACATTATTTCGTATGTGTGAGTGCATCACGTCATTGTTCTTTTGTTTTGAACGGTTAACGCCCTGTTTCATGCCATTGTTGTTACGTCATTGTTATATTTTTTAATGACGTCCAGCCTTGTGGACCAATGAAAATTGATATTAATAGTCAGTTTGCACTTATAACGCCATTGTGTATGCTCGGCTCCACACGCCGCTCTTGACCTTGGAATCGTTTCGCTCTGCTGAAATCTGGGTCGTTGTCCTTTTACAAAGGGAAAGTAGTTCTACCCATGTATGTGTGTGCAAAAATAATGAAATACAATAATTTACTACCACTCATACCATAATTCCGATTTCAGAATTTTCGTACTGTCACAAAACCCCCTCAGTGAAAGGTTTTATGTCGAAACAAAAACCTTCATTGACTCATTCACACTTTTCTAAAAGGATCAGTTCAGATATGTCGCCACAACCCCCTGTAGTGTTAATATAAGAGAAATACAATCACTTACCCTTGGTCCAATGATGCTGGTCGTACCGTCTGACCTTACTGGACTTCTCAGGAGAGATCCCAACACCATAAGGCCATGAGGCACTTAACGCTCCTGTTCTGACGCTCCGGCCAGCTCAGGACCGCGGTCACAACACCACCAAACTCTGAAACATGCAATACAAATTTTAATATAGTGGCCTTATCTATTCCCATATCCACAACTGATATGTCTCCCCTTAGATGCATTGGTTTGTGTTTTGAGGCATTGGTTTACTCCATTAATAAATTTTCAAATAACAAGACAAGATTTAAGACAGAAAAAACCCTCTCCATTTTTCAACATTCCTGCATTTATAAAAACTCTCTGACTCCAGTCAACCATAATTACTCTCTTTACCACATGAAAATATATTCTTATCCTAAGCAGAAAACAAATTTTAACTATTCTAAGCAACAACCACTAACTCTTACTATTTTACTTCATATAACATTGAAACATATACCTATCATGGCAAAGAACTTCAAAACTCTTTATTTCTTCTTTACTCATTTTCTTTGTTCAAAACCACTGTTGTCTTTATATTTTTTAACACATTAATATTTTTACCGTCGCTACCCCCGTAACGACCTCCTAACCACACACACTATTGTACCATCAACATAGTAAAAACATAATAAAACATTGTACATTACACATTAATACTAACATTGAACAATTCACATTACTTAATTCACATTTACATAACTTGTAGCAAAACTTTACAACATTATTACTATCAACTCTCTATTAAACTTTTAGTTATTTAACATTCATTAGATTCTATAAAAAAAAAAAATTCAAATTTATCCTTACCATTCTGTTACATCACCTTTCTACTATGAATTTTCCTTTTCTAACCCTTCCTCAATCCTTGTCAGTTTGGGTGACTCTCTATTATTCACGATTCTCTATATCTCATTTTGGCATTTGTCCATCTAACCTTACTCACCTTTTTTTCTACTAACAACCGCTTCTAACCATTAACATTTTATGACACCAATATCTCAATAATAACCCCCTTCACTAATCCCATTCAAATCCTCTGGCACCGCTCGTTTTTTGTACAAGGATGTGTGTTCCCTACCTGGCCATATCCATC
The DNA here is from genome assembly GCA_034769895.1 of Magicicada septendecula. Taxonomy (NCBI): domain Eukaryota; kingdom Metazoa; phylum Arthropoda; class Insecta; order Hemiptera; family Cicadidae; genus Magicicada; species Magicicada septendecula. The sequence continues at coordinate 537,383,157 of CM068368.1, forward strand.
CCTAACCATTTGCCCTCCACCAAATATCGGCAAACACTCTAACCCAAAATTGCTCCGCCTGCCACAACGCTGCACGTTGATCACTCCTTACACCGGATCCTTACTACAAAATATCATCATCAACAAATATAATTACCATTCACATTACTCACCTCTCTACATATAATCACTAACTACTGTGTCCCTAAAACATCTAACACCTCTTTGTGTATTATCTGTATCTCAGCATTCTTATTTTCACTAACTCCCATTAACTCTATTTAACTAACTCCAATGCCCTTATTTTATCACTATCCCCAAACCTCTTTACAACATTTCACCTTAATATACCACTAGAAAATTCATCACTTATCTACTAATAACAATACCTCTCAATATCCAAATATATCATATGCGTAATCATTTACTATCCACTAGAATCTAAATCTCATAATTGTTTAAAATCATTATCAAACTTTTCTACAGTACATGGTTTACATAAAAAAATATATAAAATACACAACAGCAAAAATACACAAATACATTGACATTAATACATACAAAATATACAATCCAAAATTATCATTTCATCATTTATCAAAATCAGTTCATAAGCAGTCCATCTTGAAAAACCCTGTCCACATAATTAAATGTTCATAAACACAATAAAATAATTAACCTCCATCGTCGAACAATAATCTTATCTTAAAACTATATACATTGTTTAATATTAGATATCTTATCTTATCATTATACATGTACCAACTATTCAAATTTTTATCCTTTTTCTCAAACTCATATAACTCATGATCGGGTATGGTTCTGTCACCTTCGGTATAATTTGTCATATTCAGGTAAGTTATATTATCATTGTTATCAACATCATCTCCTACTACCTCAGTTTCAATACAAGGTAAGTACTTGCTATTATTATCACTTCTCTCTCCACCTAACCTTTCTATAAATTCTTCATAGTCTCTACTTATCTTAAAAATTTCTATTTCTCTTTTTCTCTCACAATACCTCTCACTTTTAAAACATCTCTCTCTACCACAAGCTACATTCTCTCTTTCTACGTTTGCAGGGGACACTAATTCACAATTATTGCACCACCTGTGAAGTGCACTAATAAAACCAAGGACAACTTTATTTGTAGACCATATGTCTCCCAAATATACATCGAAGGCACTCTCGTCCTTCCTCAACACATGTACATCACCCCCCAAATACACCATTAAGGGAAGAATCTACCCCCTGGAACTCTTTTAAAATTATACTCTCTTTACACACTCTCTTTAACCCTTCAACACACACACTATCATTCCATTATCATCATATTCTATTCCCCATAAAATCTCATTATCACTACCCCTGTTTACATAATCATTTTCTAATATCATACTTTTATTTATATTGTTACAATTCTCTCCCCTACTTACCTTGTCATCTTTGTTCAATTCTAATTTGTCTATTCCTCTCTTATTTTCTAATTCTATCTCGTCTAACCGTGTCTGTATATCATTTAATCTTTTGTCAAAATTGCCATTCTGTTTTTTAATTTCTTTTTTGATATCATTAAATTGTTCATCATACTGGTTTAATTTATCGTTAAAATTATCTAATTTTGTATCGAACTTAATGATCTGCTCTTTTAACTCATTATTTTGTATCTTCATCAACTGAAAAAGGTCTTCTAATGACACTTTATTACTTATAATGGGTGTCGAATTAGCTTGTGGTTCATTTAATAACAGCGACTCTGTTGCTGTATTACTTATATTAATGCTTTCGTTATCTGCCATTTTGGAGTTCTAAATATATATTTGAAACATTACTGTATACTCTACATAACATAACCTACCCTCTCACTTATTGTGTCACACCTTGATCTAATAACCGTTCTGTCTCTTTTTGCCGGCTTATTTATATAAACTTTATTTATATATTGTCCCTAGTTCGGAAGCCATTTGTTAACAAACTCATTAATAAATATTATGTATTCATAGTTACTTACCGTCTGAGCGAGGTTAACTGTTCTCTGTTTACATTTTAGTTCAGGCGCCATGTTGATGTTACCAACCTTACGTATTTGATATTATTCGGGTCCAAGGTTCCTATAAGCGAGGCTGAGACTGAACGGTTACCAGAAATAACGTACACTGACAGCATTTGTGGTAAAATAAACGTTTGTTTTTATTATTTCCTTTTTTTCGTAATTTGTCTTCTAAAACATCAAAATGGCTACTGGCCTATTACATAAAACAAAATGGCGTTCCTACTTCCGCCTCTTTACACAATTAATAATTCTTTTTGATTACCCCACCTGTTAATTTTATTTCCCCAAAAGATTTTAAAATAAGCTGCAGCTTGACTAAATTGATCATTAAAAATTTTAACATGACTTTTATAAACAATTAAATAAGGAACACAAACCAACGCCTCATGGCGTCTCGCCAGTTTAATATTCGGCCTTACATTTACTCAGCTACACACACTCATTCGTTTTCTTTAAAGTAGAGACAGTTTGGATTGAATTGATTTTTCATGTTGAGCTCAAAAACTTATTATGATATGTAAAAAGGGATTAGTGCACTTTCCTGTTTCTGATGTGGCGTAGTCCTATGGGAACCTCCTCTTCGCCGGCCTGTGTTTTCTGTTGTTTTACTGCATACTGTTGATAGTTCTGTTTGTTACCACACTGAATTTACACTCTGTTTCTACATTTTAGCACGAATTGAAAATATTGTTACATTTTCCTGTAATTTGTAATTTGGCTGGTATTAGTTACCGGACGACCCTTTGCCAGATGTTGTCGTCTTGGCTGTAGTATGAAGACTGGGGCGGATGCAACGTACATTATTTCGTATGTGTGAGTGCATCACGTCATTGTTCTTTTGTTTTGAACGGTTAACGCCCTGTTTCATGCCATTGTTGTTACGTCATTGTTATATTTTTTAATGACGTCCAGCCTTGTGGACCAATGAAAATTGATATTAATAGTCAGTTTGCACTTATAACGCCATTGTGTATGCTCGGCTCCACACGCCGCTCTTGACCTTGGAATCGTTTCGCTCTGCTGACATCTGCGTCATTGTCCTTTTACAAAGGGAAAATAGTCCTACCCATGTATGTGTGTGCAAAAATAATGAAATACAATAATTTACTACCACTCATACCATAATTCCGATGTCAGAATTTTCGTACTGTCACAAAACCCCCTCAGTGAAAGGTTTTATGTCGAAACAAAAACTTTCATTGACTCATTCACACTTTTCTAAAAGGATCAGTTCAGATATGTCGCCACAACCCCCTGTAGTGTTAATATAAGAGAAATACAATCACTTACCCTTGGTCCAATGATGCTGGTCGTACCGTCTGACCTTACTGGACTTCTCAGGAGAGATCCCAACACCATAAGGCCATGAGGCACTTAACGCTCCTGTTCTGACGCTCCGGCCAGCTCAGGACCGCGGTCACAACACCACCAAACTCTGAAACATGCAATACAAATTTTAATATAGTGGCCTTATCTATTCCCATATCCACAACTGATATGTCTCCCCTTAGATGCATTGGTTTGTGTTTTGAGGCATTGGTTTGCTCCATTAATAAATTTTCAAATAACAAGACAAGATTTAAGACAGAAAAAACCCTCTCCATTTTTCAACATTCCTGCATTTATAAAAACTCTCTGACTCCAGTCAACCATAATTACTCTCTTTACCACATGAAAATATATTCTTATCCTAAGCAGAAAACAAATTTTAACTATTCTAAGCAACAACCACTAACTCTTACTATTTTACTTCATATAACATTGAAACATATACCTATCATGGCAAAGAACTTCAAAACTCTTTATTTCTTCTTTACTCATTTTCTTTGTTCAAAACCACTGTTATCTTTATATTTTTTAACACATTAATATTTTTACCGTCGCTACCCCCGTAACGACCTCCTAACCACACACACTATTGTACCATCAACATAGTAAAAACATAATAAAACATTGTACATTACACATTAATACTAACATTGAACAATTCACATTACTTAATTCACATTTACATAACTTGTAGCAAAACTTTACAACATTATTACTATCAACTCTCTATTAAACTTTTAGTTATTTAACATTCATTAGATTCTATAAAAAAAAAAAATTCAAATTTATCCTTACCATTCTGTTACATCACCTTTCTACTATGAATTTTCCTTTTCTAACCCTTCCTCAATCCTTATCAGTTTGGGTGACTCTCTATTATTCACGATTCTCTATATCTCATTTTGGCATTTGTCCATCTAACCTTACTCACCTTTTTTTCTACTAACAACCGCTTCTAACCATTAACATTTTATGACACCAATATCTCAATAATAACCCCCTTCACTAATCCCATTCAAATCCTCTGGCACCGCTCGTTTTTTGTACAAGGATGTGTGTTCCCTACCTGGCCATATCCATCCCTAACCATTTGCCCTCCACCAAATATCGGCAAACACTCTAACCCAAAATTGCTCCGCCTGCCACAACGCTGCACGTCGATCACTCCTTACACCGGATCCTTACTACAAAATATCATCATCAACAAATATAATTACCATTCACATTACTCACCTCTCTACATATAATCACTAACTACTGTGTCCCTAAAACATCTAACACCTCTTTGTGTATTATCTGTATCTCAACATTCTTATTTTCACTAACTCCCATTAACTCTATTTAACTAACTCCAATGCCCTTATTTTATCACTATCCCCAAACCTCTTTACAACATTTCACCTTAATATACCACTAGAAAATTCATCACTTATCTACTAATAACAATACCTCTCAATATCCAAGTATATCATATGCGTAATCATTTACTATCCACTAGAATCTAAATCTCATAATTGTTTAAAATCATTATCAAACTTTTCTACAGTACATGGTTTACATAAAAATATATATAAAATACACAACAGCAAAAATACACAAATACATTGACATTAATACATACAAAATATACAATCCAAAATTATCATTTCATCATTTATCAAAATCAGTTCATAAGCAGTCCATCTTGAAAAACCCTGTCCACATAATTAAATGTTCATAAACACAATAAAATAATTAACCTCAATCGTCGAACAATAATCTTATCTTAAAACTATATACATTGTTTAATATTAGATATCTTATCTTATCATTATACATGTACCATCTATTCAAATTTTTATCCTTTTTCTCAAACTCATATAACTCATGATCGGTTATGGTTCTGTCACCTTCGGTATAATTTGTCATATTCAGGTAAGTTATATTATCATTGTTATCAACATCATCTCCTACTACCTCAGTTTCAATACAAGGTAAGTACTTGCTATTATTATCACTTCTCTCTCCACCTAACCTTTCTATAAATTCTTCATAGTCTCTACTTATCTTAAAAATTTCTATTTCTCTTTTTCTCTCACAATACCTCTCACTTTTAAAACATCTCTCTCTACCACAAGCTACATTCTCTCTTTCTACGTTTGCAGGGGACACTAATTCACAATTATTGCACCACCTGTGAAGTGCACTAATAAAACCAAGGACAACTTTATTTGTAGACCATATGTCTCCCAAATATACATCGAAGGCACTCTCGTCCTTCCTCAACACATGTACATCACCCCCCAAATACACCATTAAGGGAGGAATCTACCCCCTGGAACTCTTTTACAATTATACTCTCTTTACACACTCTCTTTAACCCTTCAACACACACACTATCATTCCATTATCATCATATTCTATTCCCCATAAAATCTCATTATCACTACCCCTGTTTACATAATCATTTTCTAATATCATACTTTTATTTATATTGTTACAATTCTCTCCCCTACTTACCTTGTTGTCATCTTTGTTCAATTCTAATTTGTCTATTCCTCTCTTATTTTCTAATTCTATCTCGTCTAACCGTGTCTGTATATCATTTAATCTTTTGTCAAAATTGCCATTCTGTTTTTTAATTTCTTTTTTGATATCATTAAATTGTTCATCATACTGGTTTAATTTATCGTTAAAATTATCTAATTTTGTATCGAACTTAATGCTCTGCTCTTTTAACTCATTATTTTGTATCTTCATCAACTGAAAAAGGTCTTCTAATGACACTTTATTACTTATAATGGGTGTCGAATTAGCTTGTGGTTCATTTAATAACAGCGACTCTGTTGCTGTATTACTTATATTAATGCTTTCGTTATCTGCCATTTTGGAGTTCTAAATATATATTTGAAACATTACTGTATACTCTACATAACATAACCTACCCTCTCACTTATCGTGTCACACCTTGATCTAATAACCGTTCTGTCTCTTTTTGCCGGCTTATTTATATAAACTTTATTTATATATTGTCCCTAGTTCGGAAGCCATTTGTTAACAAACTCATTAATAAATATTATGTATTCATAGTTACTTACCGTCTGAGCGAGGTTAACTGTTCTCTGTTTACATTTTAGTTCAGGCGCCATGTTGATGTTACCAACCTTACGTATTTGATATTATTCGGGTCCAAGGTTCCTATAAGCGAGGCTGAGACTGAACGGTTACCAGAAATAACGTACACTGACAGCATTTGTGGTAAAATAAACGTTTGTTTTTATTATTTCCTTTTTTTCGTAATTTGTCTTCTAAAACATCAAAATGGCTACTGGCCTATTACATAAAACAAAATGGCGTTCCTACTTCCGCCTCTTTACACAATTAATAATTCTTTTTGATTACCCCACCTGTTAATTTTATTTCCCCAAAAGATTTTAAAATAAGCTGCAGCTTGACTAAATTGATCATTAAAAATTTTAACATGACTTTTATAAACAATTAAATAAGGAACACAAACCAACGCCTCATGGCGTCTCGCCAGTTTAATATTCGGCCTTACATTTACTCAGCTACACACACTCATTCGTTTTCTTTAAAGTAGAGACAGTTTGGATTGAATTGATTTTTCATGTTGAGCTCAAAAACTTATTATGATATGTAAAAAGGGATTAGTGCACTTTCCTGTTTCTGATGTGGCGTAGTCCTATGGGAACCTCCTCTTCGCCGGCCTGTGTTTTCTGTTGTTTTACTGCATACTGTTGATAGTTCTGTTTGTTACCACACTGAATTTACACTCTGTTTCTACATTTTAGCACGAATTGAAAATATTGTTACATTTTCCTGTAATTTGTAATTTGGCTGGTATTAGTTACCAGACGACCCTTTGCCAGGTGTTGTCGTCTCGGCTGTAGTATGAAGACTGGGGCGGATGCAACGTACATTATTTCGTATGTGTGAGTGCATCACGTCATTGTTCTTTTGTTTTGAACGGTTAACGCCCTGTTTCATGCCATTGTTGTTACGTCATTGTTATATTTTTTAATGACGTCCAGCCTTGTGGACCAATGAAAATTGATATTAATAGTCAGTTTGCACTTATAACGCCATTGTGTATGCTCGGCTCCACACGCCGCTCTTGACCTTGGAATCGTTTCGCTCTGCTGAAATCTGCGTCGTTGTCCTTTTACAAAGGGAAAATAGTCCTACCCATGTATGTGTGTGCAAAAATAATGAAATACAATAATTTACTACCACTCATACCATAATTCCGATGTCAGAATTTTCGTACTGTCACAAAACCCCCTCAGTGAAAGGTTTTATGTCGAAACAAAAACTTTCATTGACTCATTCACACTTTTCTAAAAGGATCAGTTCAGATATGTCGCCACAACCCCCTGTAGAGTTAATATAAGAGAAATACAATCACTTACGCTTGGTCCAATGATGCTGGTCGTACCGTCTGACCTTACTGGACTTCTCAGGAGAGATCCCAACACCATAAGGCCATGAGGCACTTAACGCTCCTGTTCTGACGCTCCGGCCAGCTCAGGACCGCGGTCACAACACCACCAAACTCTGAAACATGCAATACAAATTTTAATATAGTGGCCTTATCTATTCCCATATCCACAACTGATATGTCTCCCCTTAGATGCATTGGTTTGTGTTTTGAGGCGTTGGTTTGCTCCGTTAATAAATTTTCAAATAACAAGACAAGATTTAAGACAGAAAAAACCCTCTCCATTTTTCAACATTCCTGCATTTATAAAAACTCTCTGACTCCAGTCAACCATAATTACTCTCTTTACCACATGAAAATATATTCTTATCCTAAGCAGAAAACAAATTTTAACTATTCTAAGCAACAACCACTAACTCTTACTATTTTACTTCATATAACATTGAAACATATACCTATCATGGCAAAGAACTTCAAAACTCTTTATTTCTTCTTTACTCATTTTCTTTGTTCAAAACCACTGTTATCTTTATATTTTTTAACACATTAATATTTTTACCGTCGCTACCCCCGTAACGACCTCCTAACCACACACACTATTGTACCATCAACATAGTAAAAACATAATAAAACATTGTACATTACACATTAATACTAACATTGAACAATTCACATTACTTAATTCACATTTACATAACTTGTAGCAAAACTTTACAACATTATTACTATCAACTCTCTATTAAACTTTTAGTTATTTAACATTCATTAGATTCTATAAAAAAAAAAAATCAAATTTATCCTTACCATTCTGTTACATCACCTTTCTACTATGAATTTTCCTTTTCTAACCCTTCCTCAATCCTTGTATCCTTGTCAGTTTGGGTGACTCTCTATTATTCACGATTCTCTATATCTCATTTTGGCATTTGTCCATCTAACCCTACTCACCTTTTTTTCTACTAACAACCGCTTCTAACCATTAACATTTTATGACACCAATATCTCAATAATAACCCCCTTCACTAATCCCATTCAAATCCTCTGGCACCGCTCGTTTTTTGTACAAGGATGTGTGTTCCCTACCTGGCCATATCCATCCCTAACCATTTGCCCTCCACCAAATATCGGCAAACACTCTAACCCAAAATTGCTCCGCCTGCCACAACGCTGCACGTTGATCACTCCTTACACCGGATCCTTACTACAAAATATCATCATCAACAAATATAATTACCATTCACATTACTCACCTCTCTACATATAATCACTAACTACTGTGTCCCTAAAACATCTAACACCTCTTTGTGTATTATCTGTATCTCAACATTCTTATTTTCACTAACTCCCATTAACTCTATTTAACTAACTCCAATGCCCTTATTTTATCACTATCCCCAAACCTCTTTACAACATTTCACCTTAATATACCACTAGAAAATTCATCACTTATCTACTAATAACAATACCTCTCAATATCCAAGTATATCATATGCGTAATCATTTACTATCCACTAGAATCTAAATCTCATAATTGTTTAAAATCATTATCAAACTTTTCTACAGTACATGGTTTACATAAAAATATATATAAAATACACAACAGCAAAAATACACAAATACATTGACCTTAATACATACAAAATATACAATCCAAAATTATCATTTCATCATTTATCAAAATCAGTTCATAAGCAGTCCATCTTGAAAAACCCTGTCCACATAATTAAATGTTCATAAACACAATAAAATAATTAACCTCAATCGTCGAACAATAATCTTATCTTAAAACTATATACATTGTTTAATATTAGATATCTTATCTTATCATTATACATGTACCAACTATTCAAATTTTTATCCTTTTTCTCAAACTCATATAACTCATGATCGGTTATGGTTCTGTCACCTTCGGTATAATTTGTCATATTCAGGTAAGTTATATTATCATTGTTATCAACATCATCTCCTACTACCTCAGTTTCAATACAAGGCAAGTACTTGCTATTATTATCACTTCTCTCTCCACCTAACCTTTCTATAAATTCTTCATAGTCTCCACTTATCTTAAAAATTTCTATTTCTCTTTTTCTCTCACAATACCTCTCACTTTTAAAACATCTCTCTCTACCACAAGCTACATTCTCTCTTTCTACGTTTGCAGGGGACACTAATTCACAATTATTGCACCACCTGTGAAGTGCACTAATAAAACCAAGGACAACTTTATTTGTAGACCATATGTCTCCCAAATATACATCGAAGGCACTCTCGTCCTTCCTCAACACATGTACATCACCCCCCAAATACACCATTAAGGGAAGAATCTACCCCCTGGAACTCTTTTACAATTATACTCTCTTTACACACTCTCTTTAACCCTTCAACACACACACTATCATTCCATTATCATCATATTCTATTCCCCATAAAATCTCATTATCACTACCCCTGTTTACATAATCATTTTCTAATATCATACTTTTATTTATATTGTTACAATTCTCTCCCCTACTTACCTTGTTGTCATCTTTGTTCAATTCTAATTTGTCTATTCCTCTCTTATTTTCTAATTCTATCTCGTCTAACCGTGTCTGTATATCATTTAATCTTTTGTCAAAATTGCCATTCTGTTTTTTAATTTCTTTTTTGATATCATTAAATTGTTCATCATACTGGTTTAATTTATCGTTAAAATTATCTAATTTTGTATCGAACTTAATGCTCTGCTCTTTTAACTCATTATTTTGTATCTTCATCAACTGAAAAAGGTCTTCTAATGACACTTTATTACTTATAATGGGTGTCGAATTAGCTTGTGGTTCATTTAATAACAGCGACTCTGTTGCTGTATTACTTATATTAATGCTTTCGTTATCTGCCATTTTGGAGTTCTAAATATATATTTGAAACATTACTGTATACTCTACATAACATAACCTACCCTCTCACTTATCGTGTCACACCTTGATCTAATAACCGTTCTGTCTCTTTTTGCCGGCTTATTTATATAAACTTTATTTATATATTGTCCCTAGTTCGGAAGCCATTTGTTAACAAACTCATTAATAAATATTATGTATTCATAGTTACTTACCGTCTGAGCGAGGTTAACTGTTCTCTGTTTACATTTTAGTTCAGGCGCCATGTTGATGTTACCAACCTTACGTATTTGATATTATTCGGGTCCAAGGTTCCTATAAGCGAGGCTGAGACTGAACGGTTACCAGAAATAACGTACACTGACAGCATTTGTGGTAAAATAAACGTTTGTTTTTATTATTTCCTTTTTTTCGTAATTTGTCTTCTAAAACATCAAAATGGCTACTGGCCTATTACATAAAACAAAATGGCGTTCCTACTTCCGCCTCTTTACACAATTAATAATTCTTTTTGATTACCCCACCTGTTAATTTTATTTCCCCAAAAGATTTTAAAATAAGCTGCAGCTTGACTAAATTGATCATTAAAAATTTTAACATGACTTTTATAAACAATTAAATAAGGAACACAAACCAACGCCTCATGGCGTCTCGCCAGTTTAATATTCGGCCTTACATTTACTCAGCTACACACACTCATTCGTTTTCTTTAAAGTAGAGACAGTTTGGATTGAATTGATTTTTCATGTTGAGCTCAAAAACTTATTATGATATGTAAAAAGGGATTAGTGCACTTTCCTGTTTCTGATGTGGCGTAGTCCTATGGGAACCTCCTCTTCGCCGGCCTGTGTTTTCTGTTGTTTTACTGCATACTGTTGATAGTTCTGTTTGTTACCACACTGAATTTACACTCTGTTTCTACATTTTAGCACGAATTGAAAATATTGTTACATTTTCCTGTAATTTGTAATTTGGCTGGTATTAGTTACCAGACGACCCTTTGCCAGGTGTTGTCGTCTCGGCTGTAGTATGAAGACTGGGGCGGATGCAACGTACATTATTTCGTATGTGTGAGTGCATCACGTCATTGTTCTTTTGTTTTGAACGGTTAACGCCCTGTTTCATGCCATTGTTGTTACGTCATTGTTATATTTTTTAATGACGTCCAGCCTTGTGGACCAATGAAAATTGATATTAATAGTCAGTTTGCACTTATAACGCCATTGTGTATGCTCGGCTCCACACGCCGCTCTTGACCTTGGAATCGTTTCGCTCTGCTGAAATCTGCGTCGTTGTCCTTTTACAAAGGGAAAATAGTCCTACCCATGTATGTGTGTGCAAAAATAATGAAATACAATAATTTACTACCACTCATACCATAATTCCGATGTCAGAATTTTCGTACTGTCACAAAACCCCCTCAGTGAAAGGTTTTATGTCGAAACAAAAACTTTCATTGACTCATTCACACTTTTCTAAAAGGATCAGTTCAGATATGTCGCCACAACCCCCTGTAGAGTTAATATAAGAGAAATACAATCACTTACGCTTGGTCCAATGATGCTGGTCGTACCGTCTGACCTTACTGGACTTCTCAGGAGAGATCCCAACACCATAAGGCCATGAGGCACTTAACGCTCCTGTTCTGACGCTCCGGCCAGCTCAGGACCGCGGTCACAACACCACCAAACTCTGAAACATGCAATACAAATTTTAATATAGTGGCCTTATCTATTCCCATATCCACAACTGATATGTCTCCCCTTAGATGCATTGGTTTGTGTTTTGAGGCGTTGGTTTGCTCCGTTAATAAATTTTCAAATAACAAGACAAGATTTAAGACAGAAAAAACCCTCTCCATTTTTCAACATTCCTGCATTTATAAAAACTCTCTGACTCCAGTCAACCATAATTACTCTCTTTACCACATGAAAATATATTCTTATCCTAAGCAGAAAACAAATTTTAACTATTCTAAGCAACAACCACTAACTCTTACTATTTTACTTCATATAACATTGAAACATATACCTATCATGGCAAAGAACTTCAAAACTCTTTATTTCTTCTTTACTCATTTTCTTTGTTCAAAACCACTGTTATCTTTATATTTTTTAACACATTAATATTTTTACCGTCGCTACCCCCGTAACGACCTCCTAACCACACACACTATTGTACCATCAACATAGTAAAAACATAATAAAACATTGTACATTACACATTAATACTAACATTGAACAATTCACATTACTTAATTCACATTTACATAACTTGTAGCAAAACTTTACAACATTATTACTATCAACTCTCTATTAAACTTTTAGTTATTTAACATTCATTAGATTCTATAAAAAAAAAAAATCAAATTTATCCTTACCATTCTGTTACATCACCTTTCTACTATGAATTTTCCTTTTCTAACCCTTCCTCAATCCTTGTATCCTTGTCAGTTTGGGTGACTCTCTATTATTCACGATTCTCTATATCTCATTTTGGCATTTGTCCATCTAACCCTACTCACCTTTTTTTCTACTAACAACCGCTTCTAACCATTAACATTTTATGACACCAATATCTCAATAATAACCCCCTTCACTAATCCCATTCAAATCCTCTGGCACCGCTCGTTTTTTGTACAAGGATGTGTGTTCCCTACCTGGCCATATCCATCCCTAACCATTTGCCCTCCACCAAATATCGGCAAACACTCTAACCCAAAATTGCTCCGCCTGCCACAACGCTGCACGTTGATCACTCCTTACACCGGATCCTTACTACAAAATATCATCATCAACAAATATAATTACCATTCACATTACTCACCTCTCTACATATAATCACTAACTACTGTGTCCCTAAAACATCTAACACCTCTTTGTGTATTATCTGTATCTCAACATTCTTATTTTCACTAACTCCCATTAACTCTATTTAACTAACTCCAATGCCCTTATTTTATCACTATCCCCAAACCTCTTTACAACATTTCACCTTAATATACCACTAGAAAATTCATCACTTATCTACTAATAACAATACCTCTCAATATCCAAGTATATCATATGCGTAATCATTTACTATCCACTAGAATCTAAATCTCATAATTGTTTAAAATCATTATCAAACTTTTCTACAGTACATGGTTTACATAAAAATATATATAAAATACACAACAGCAAAAATACACAAATACATTGACCTTAATACATACAAAATATACAATCCAAAATTATCATTTCATCATTTATCAAAATCAGTTCATAAGCAGTCCATCTTGAAAAACCCTGTCCACATAATTAAATGTTCATAAACACAATAAAATAATTAACCTCAATCGTCGAACAATAATCTTATCTTAAAACTATATACATTGTTTAATATTAGATATCTTATCTTATCATTATACATGTACCAACTATTCAAATTTTTATCCTTTTTCTCAAACTCATATAACTCATGATCGGTTATGGTTCTGTCACCTTCGGTATAATTTGTCATATTCAGGTAAGTTATATTATCATTGTTATCAACATCATCTCCTACTACCTCAGTTTCAATACAAGGCAAGTACTTGCTATTATTATCACTTCTCTCTCCACCTAACCTTTCTATAAATTCTTCATAGTCTCCACTTATCTTAAAAATTTCTATTTCTCTTTTTCTCTCACAATACCTCTCACTTTTAAAACATCTCTCTCTACCACAAGCTACATTCTCTCTTTCTACGTTTGCAGGGGACACTAATTCACAATTATTGCACCACCTGTGAAGTGCACTAATAAAACCAAGGACAACTTTATTTGTAGACCATATGTCTCCCAAATATACATCGAAGGCACTCTCGTCCTTCCTCAACACATGTACATCACCCCCCAAATACACCATTAAGGGAAGAATCTACCCCCTGGAACTCTTTTACAATTATACTCTCTTTACACACTCTCTTTAACCCTTCAACACACACACTATCATTCCATTATCATCATATTCTATTCCCCATAAAATCTCATTATCACTACCCCTGTTTACATAATCATTTTCTAATATCATACTTTTATTTATATTGTTACAATTCTCTCCCCTACTTACCTTGTCATCTTTGTTCAATTCTAATTTGTCTATTCCTCTCTTATTTTCTAATTCTATCTCGTCTAACCGTGTCTGTATATCATTTAATCTTTTGTCAAAATTGCCATTCTGTTTTTTAATTTCTTTTTTGATATCATTAAATTGTTCATCATACTGGTTTAATTTATCGTTAAAATTATCTAATTTTGTATCGAACTTAATGCTCTGCTCTTTTAACTCATTATTTTGTATCTTCATCAACTGAAAAAGGTCTTCTAATGACACTTTATTACTTATAATGGGTGTCGAATTAGCTTGTGGTTCATTTAATAACAGCGACTCTGTTGCTGTATTACTTATATTAATGCTTTCGTTATCTGCCATTTTGGAGTTCTAAATATATATTTGAAACACTACTGTATACTCTACATAACACAACCTACCCTCTCACTTATCGTGTCACACCTTGATCTAATAACCGTTCTGTCTCTTTTTGCCGGCTTATTTATATAAACTTTATTTATATATTGTCCCTAGTTCGGAAGCCATTTGTTAACAAACTCATTAATAAATATTATGTATTCATAGTTACTTACCGTCTGAGCGAGGTTAACTGTTCTCTGTTTACATTTTAGTTCAGGCGCCATGTTGATGTTACCAACCTTACGTATTTGATATTATTCGGGTCCAAGGTTCCTATAAGCGAGGCTGAGACTGAACGGTTACCAGAAATAACGTACACTGACAGCATTTGTGGTAAAATAAACGTTTGTTTTTATTATTTCCTTTTTTGCATAATTTGTCTTCTAAAACATCAAAATGGCTACTGGCCTATTACATAAAACAAAATGGCGTTCCTACTTCCGCCTCTTTACACAATTAATAATTCTTTTTGATTACCCCACCTGTTAATTTTATTTCCCCAAAAGATTTTAAAATAAGCTGCGGCTTGACTAAATTCATCATTAAAAATTTTAACATGACTTTTATAAACAATTAAATAAGGAACACAAACCAACGCCTCATGGCGTCTCGCCAGTTTAATATTCGGCCTTACATTTACTCAGCTACACACACTCATTCGTTTTCTTTAAAGTAGAGACAATTTGGATTGAATTGATTTTTCATGTTGAGCTCAAAAACTTATTATGATATGTAAAAAGGGATTAGTGCACTTTCCTGTTTCTGATGTGGCGTAGTCCTATGGGAACCTCCTCTTCGCCGGCCTGTGTTTTCTGTTGTTTTACTGCATACTGTTGATAGTTCTGTTTGTTACCACACTGAATTTACACTCTGTTTCTACATTTTAGCACGAATTGAAAATATTGTTACATTTTCCTGTAATTTGTAATTTGGCTGGTATTAGTTACCGGACGACCCTTTGCCAGGTGTTGTCGTCTCGGCTGTAGTATGAAGACTGGGGCGGATGCAACGTACATTATTTCGTATGTGTGAGTGCATCACATCATTGTTCTTTTGTTTTGAACGGTTAACGCCCTGTTTCATGCCATTGTTGTTACGTCATTGTTATATTTTTTAATGACGTCCAGCCTTGTGGACCAATGAAAATTGATATTAATAGTCAGTTTGCACTTATAACGCCATTGTGTATGCTCGACTCCACACGCCGCTCTTGACCTTGGAATCGTTTCGCTCTGCTGAAATCTGCGTCGTCCTTTTACAAAGGGAAAATAGTCCTACCCATGTATGTGTGTGCAAAAATAATGAAATACAATAATTTACTACCACTCATACCGTAATTCCGATATCAGAATTTTTGTACTGTCACAAGTTTCTTTTAGTTTGTCTAGCAGCTTGGATCGTTCGACATCATAAAGTTTCTCAATCCGTCTAGTTACGTCTCTAGATGGAAGATTATAAGAACTACTACCTACAGCTTCCCTTAAAACTTCTTTTAGCCCTTCATCCGAAATTATATTGATAGTTCGACTGTCTTTTACTATCCATTTCACAATTTTATTTGTTAGTTCAGCCTCCTTTAATGAAGAGATTGGTTTCACTATGAAATGTTTTTCACCACATAAATCAGATGTTTTGGCCCCACCATTGGACCATTGGATCTTCAGTTGTTGCTCAAGTCATTATACTAAGGTTGGAATGATGATACACAATAATGATATGTAATATATATGATATACCATATAGTAAACTAAAGTAAACAAAACAATTACAGTTTAAACTTGTTCATTCGAACAACTTCCTACAAGATCTTTTAATGGAAAATTCATTTATGACTTCATATGTAAGTTTTTGTGTTGTGTTTGACTCATGCGTAGTATTGCAAGATAGTTCAAATCAAGCTAGTTCAGGTAGTTTTTAACTCTTCTTAGGCAGGAAAAACTACATTCTCCGGCACAATTCGTGGCAGGTACAAACTTTCAAACTTATTTTTAGTACACTGTCCAAATGTGGATAAATGTCTCCTAAGGAATGAAATCCGAAAAATTTGAAAAATTCTTTGTAAGGATTTCTCTGATGGATTTTCTGTTCCAGCCATGCAGTGTCTTAAAAATGAATACATTCTTCAACGAAATTGGATTTGAGATTGTTTTTATACATGAGCTTAAGATTAGTAGCCTTCTTTATCGGGTTTTCATCAGTACCTGCTTGTCTATCAAATAATTTTGCCAAGAAATAAAATCTTTTTTGAAAATTGTTATAGGCAGGTCACCTTTTCTTGAATTCACTAAAAGTATCTATGATAAATACAAGTGCTTATTCTAAAGTCATCTCTTCCACTTCCAGTATGATGTATATCTCCACTTCTGTTTTCATCAGGCCAAACTTTCCTTTTAGGTTGTCATTTAGTGTCCTTTTAATATTCAGTATTCTTTGTTAAATTCATTACCAGTGACTTGAAGCTTTAAGATCTAATTAGGTATTAAAATACTGAAATTGAGTCCCTTTTTAGGGCACCAACTGAAGCTGTACAAGTTTATTAATGTTTAAAATATTAAAGTTCTAGTCACTTACCTTTACCGAGAATTTACCAAGGTGTCGTCTGATGTACTCTGTCAGAGTAAAACCACAGGTGAATGCAAATTAACAAACACATACTTTTATAAACTAAAATAATATGTTACTTTATTTTCTTTAGCATGACATTTTTTCTTTTTTATTTATAGTTTGAATCTACTAATATAATCGTACGACATAATACATGATGACAACTACTTCAAATTGTGACTTTTACTGTTGAGTTATGTTTTTCTAGGAGTAACACTCTGAGCAATATTTAATTCACATATGCATGCTATCGAAATTCACTTACTACTGACTATATCATAATGATTAACTTATTCTCTACTAAAACGACCCAGATTGCTCACGCTCTCACTCATACCATTTAAATTTTCCCCATACTTTATTTTTAGCGCTTTATAAAAATTATGGCAATAATTAAGAAGAAATTTGCACTGTTACTTCTCTGTACGTCCTGGTCGACCCGTGTTGTACTCTGTGGGTTTATTCCCTCACATGTCCGAAAATAGTTCTCACATTTTGTTTTCTATGTCACTGTAAACTAATTTGTTCTCACGTTGTTTTTAATTCCACTTTATATTATCAATTTAGCCACATTTTAATACTTTAAAATTACAAGCTGAAGTTTTAGGCTGACGAGTCTATGTGTTAACGCCCGGCCGGGGTTCGGTCTCTCAATAGACTGCCGAGTTTTTTGCACACACACAGCAAAAGAATTTCTTAATACGTGACCAAACTCTGGGAAAGTTGGCCGTCCGAGTGCGCGGTTGAAAGCACGGGCGCGCCCTCTTTGCAATCTGCACATACCAATGTCAATTCACACCCATCTCGACGCTATAGTCTATTCACCATAATTTCTTAGTTGCAATGTTGAAAAGATTTCACTTACAAAACCCCATTGGTCTGTACCGTTACAATACCCGCCCAATGAGAGGTTTTCTGCCGAAACAGAAAAACTCTCATTGCTAACCCCTAAGAGGATCAGTGAGGATATGGTGCCAACAACCCCCCGTTAATTTCTAAACACATCATGGATAAACTATCCCCCTAGCTCGGCGACCATGGCTGCACCTGAACGAGATTACTGGACTTCTCTGTACGAGATCCCAACACCATAAAATCGGACAGATACTCACCATAGTACCACCTAACCTTGTATCATTCCGTCAAAAAATCAAAACTTGGCCTTATACCATACCAGATCCTCAACCGATATGTTCCCCCTTACATGCATACTGGGTCGCTTTTAGCAATTACTGGGTGCGTACACATTTTCGTTATTAATTAAACACAAACTCCCTACTTCTTGACATCAACTCTCAAAAATAATCTCTCAAATCAATTATATAAATTTCGTTCGATAGAGCAATCAACCCAAGTCTCTTATCAAAGATTCTCCTTTTAGGATGAGTCATATGGTTTACTGTAACCCTTCGGTGGGCGTGCAAAATTCGCATTCAATAGTGGGCGCACTGCAGCTTTTTTACCGCAATTGTAAATTGCACTTTTTTACTCTAAGACAAGATAGTATGAGAAGTATATAGACTGGTTAAGGTGTTTTAAATTTTATTTAGTATTATTAAACACAAAAACATAATGCTTAGGCAATGACGTCCATATCTTGGCCCTGGTCGCCATCGCACCTGACACATGTTGTCTCTTGACGCGAATGCCTCTTGCAGACATTATTTCTGCATCTCTGGCACACAATTTTTGGTCTGTTATTCTTATGCCGTCTGCAAATATGACAGATTCCTGGTTTTGGTGCTTCTTGAACCTCCTCCTCTTTTTTATATTTAGCTAAAAATGCTGTGATATCTTTTGGCAGGTTACGTAGTCTAGATCTTTCTTCCAGATGAGTTTCCATAAGGCTAAGTGCCAGATTCTTCAAAAACAGTCTTCTTCTTCCTCGGTTATCAGGATTGTTGTATTTGAAAATTATGTTGGCATAAAATTCCGGCGATATCAAGATGCCGATAAAACAGCGCGAGAGGCCATCTTCTACTTATTCTAGAAGTTGTGTAGGATGCGCACATCTGGTCAACCGTATCAACTCCTCCCTTTGTGGCATTGTAATCCAGGTTTATTGTGGATTTGCTGGTTGCTTCGTCTATCTCATTTGTATCATGCATCGATGAGAGAAATATCACCGCCTTATTTCTTTTTAGGGGCCGAAGAAGACAAACAGAAATCATACTGAAAACCAGAAAGCATCGACTTGATTTCTCTTGTTTTGTTGGCTTGGAATTCTGGTGGTATTTCTCTTTTATTTTTTTTTTTCATAGTCCGAGTAAGGTCAGCCCCTTCTCAAGATCTTTAGCCAGAGTGTAGCTTGTATAGTAGTTGTCAGTTGTGATATTTCGTTTGGAACCCTTTATTGGTTCAACCAGTCTTTTCACAATGTCATCTGGTTTGTTCGATTTGAGATAGGGACCAGGCATCTGCTTGCCACAATATATTTCTAAGTTGAGAGTAAAAAAAGGTTTTTGCGTCAGAGTGCGTATATTTTCAGCCCATACTTGGCTGGCTTGTTTGGTATATATTGTATGAAGCCACATCGCCCCCTAAAAGCATGTAGCATCTCGTCAATAGTCACAAACTCGCTGGCATTGTAGTGAGTCAAACAGTTATTCACAAAATTTTGGTGAAAATCACAAATAGGTGCAAGTTTGTCCATAGCTCTTTGCTCGTTCCGTGTATCTAAATTGTCGAACCTAAGGGCTCGAAGCAGAAATCGGAAACGCTTATAACTGAAGAACCCACGTAAAATTATCATTCCTGTGCTATCGGAATTCCACAGTTCAGCACAATTCGTATGTGATCCCTTTTTTATGCCTATCAAGTATAACGCACCAAAGAGAGCCTTGACCACCACTTTTGTAGTTTCTCTACAGTCTCTATCTCTACCATAATTGACATCATTTCTTTTTTTCTGAATGTATCTGTTAGTGTGAGTTACAATATCATCTATCATGGCATCAGTAATGAACAGGTGAAACGTGTCTACTTCTTTCTGCGCAGTTGTAGCATTCATTTTTGGACCTGGCATTATTTTCATAATATTTTTGGCCTTCTGTTTAGTTGAAGATACAGGGTTACTCATCCAAAGCGTATCTCCATCTTTCCCGATGTAAAAATGGTAATCATCTTCAGCGACTTCTGGCACAGTTAGTTGATTGGCATCCGCTTCATCCGCTGATTGCTCCGAGTCACTGCTGTGGTTGTCAGCTTGTATCATTTCATCCTCCATATCTGGGTCATCTGACTCATCCTCTTCATTTTCTCCTTCCGACAATTCTGATAATTCCATGAGTACTTTCTCAAAGTCTTCAGGGCGCACAAATCGACTAGACCTGAACGTAAACACAAACTCAGATAACATAGGAAAAACAGGCACCGGTATATAGAATAGGCGAAAACCAAAAGATTCAAAACAAAACCTAACCAAGCTCTAAGAAGACATTTGATTCTATGGTAATGGTCAAAATATGCATGAAAAATAAAAAAAACATCACAAAACTAAAAAAAATTAACACTTACATGACTGGGCGCGCAGGCGGCAAAATAGCCGCAGACACGTCACTCTCTTTTCAAAGCATAACAGCTACTGAAGCGTTATGCACATGATTTATCCGCATGTCGGAAATACTGCCATCTATCATGAAAATTGCATACTAGGCAGAATATACAATAAACACTACCGGTACCTAGGGGACAGTTCAGAAACTAAAATTTGCAGCTTTCTGCCGCGGGTGCGCCCACCGGAGGGTTAATTAGTGAAGTTAATCATAAAAAAGTTTTTTTTTTCTTTAAAACATTCCCAAATTCTCCAAATGCATTTAATTTAACAAATAAATAAACAATGTAATAGTATAACTATATAGTAATATAGTAACCCATATAATAATAAACAAATTTATTATATTAAACTTATAATAAACAACCTATGACTACCATAACTTCGAAAATAGCTACACGTGATTTCAAAGATAACAAGATACATATCATGAATCAGCTGACACCTTCCCTACTTATAATGAACATTACAATTTACAATGACGTACTTTAATGCAGATTTTTTTTTTTCAAAAATTTTAATTTCCCAAAATATTTCTTTTATCAATATCAAGAAAAAAAACAAAATTATTGAATTTAATTGAAGTAACAAAATTCATGAGTTAATCACTATAAACCTATCCTGGCTCTAACATCAGTTATCAGCTGATCCCTCTGGGTCAGGTGACTGACCTTGCCCTATATACACCATGTAAAATTATACCATAAAAAACACAACATCTGTTCATAATCCTTACAATCTAACATCATAACAATAATGACACAATAAAACATAATAAACAAAATCTGATAAACATCTTCTCTACTTGAGATAATCTTTTAAAAATCAGTAAAGTCATTTATAAAATACTAGCAAAATACCTGTGCTTCGCTACGGAGTTTCATGTTGTACGTAATTGTACAATTATTGCTCGCTTAATAGTATAGGATTAGATAGATTGTACAAATTCTCAACTCTTAGTTTGTTTATTTACATTCATAGCAACAGCTATTTATTATTTATTTCGAGAAAATCGTTAGAGCCGTTTCCGAGAAAAGAAAGGACATACATTTATTAATTAATTGAACTTCGAAATTTTCTCGACTATAAGAACCTGCAAACAACAAAGTTTTTTTCAATTTAAAACAATGATTAAAAACTCAGGACTAAATGTATTCGGGGTTTCCAGTAAACTGAGATGTCAACCACTTCATTTACAAAGTGTGCAATTCCCGTGATAAATTTCAGTATTTGGTTTTTTGCCCCTTAGGAGTGAAAGTTTTTAAAACCGTTTCTTAATGAGCACCTAAGACCTATGATGAAGCTAAGTTCAAAGTTTCATTGATATCCATTCAGTGGTTTCAGAGATATCGTGATCAGTGAGTCAGTCAGTGGTATTTGGCTTATATAGATATCTATATATAGCCGATTTATCCAGCGTTGCTCAGGTTCATAATTTATTCATAGGTTCATAGGCACCTATTCTTGTTCTAACGTTATATTACTTGTATATTGTATAATCTTCCTTATATTGTTACGTTCGCATTCTCACTGGAGGAATATTCTGTAGCGCACCTGTTTAAGAACATGTCATAAACTGTATTCTTATATCTGGAGAAGAATTCTTTCTGTTGCGCTGATGCTCCTCCTCGATTTCTAACTCTGGGAGAGGGCGAACAGCTAAATTAGTTTTCAATAAAATGTCTACAGTACTTGCACGCGCTGCGTATTTAACTGTCGTTTTATAATTCATTGTGTTAATGTTGAAATAAGGCATTTGTTAAATTAGTGTCTCCTAAACTTATTCTAACAATACAATACCTCTATAGATTTCAGCTTATCAATTTTTAAATTCAAACTGAAGCAAGTGCATTTATATTGTCTGAACACTATGATCTGAATACATTCGCTATCAAAACTTTGTTTTTTATACTCGCTTATAACTTACTTCGATCTTAACTTATCCACTTTTAAATTCAAACTGAAACAACTCTGAATTCACACACTATTAAGAAGTTTCTTAAGACGCATACACCACCTTTGATATCATAACCTATATCTTTATTTATAAGAACCGTGGACTCTGGCCCCGCCGTCTTTCGCGGGATCCGACCTAAGACTCCCCGGGTTCCGTGGATGAACTCTGGGGAAGACCCGTCGGACGACTCCTGCGCTATTTCCTACGCGGGAGACTTCCACCGATGCTATGCTAACCAGAATCCATTCTGTTGGGTTGCCATAGTAACCAGATCTAATAGTTTTTAAGACCCAAAGGACCCCCCAAAGGATCGTATTGAAAAAACACTTGTCCTATGTTGGTTCTCCTGTTGCGTAAAATATTTGTGCCAAGTGTGGTTGAAATCGGTCCAGTGGTTTAGGAGGAGATGTGGAAGACGCCAGAGGACCCCCCGAAGGATCGTATCGAAAAAACACCTATCCTATGTTGGTTCTCCCGTTGCATAAAATATTTGTTCCAAGTTTGGTTGAAATCGGTCCAGTGGTTTAGGAAGAGATATGGAAGACCCCAAAGGACCCCATCGAAGAAAACACCTATCCTATGTTGGTTCTCCCGTTGCATAAAATATTTGTGCCAAGTTTCTTTGAAATCTGTCCAGTGGTTTAGGAGGAGATGTGGAAGACCCCAAATAACCCCCCAAAGGACGCCATCGAAAAAAACGCCTATCCTATGTTGGTTCTCCCGTCGCGTAAAATATTTGTGCCAAGTTTGGTTGAAATCGGTCCAGTGGTTTAGGAGGAGATGTGGAAGACCCCAAATAACCCCCCAAAGGATCCCATCGAAAAAACACCTATCCTGTGTTGGTTCTCCCGTCGCGTAAAATATTTGTGCCAAGTTTGGTTGAAATCGGTCCAGTGGTTTAGGAGGAGATGTGGAAGACCCCAAAGAACCCCCCAAAGGACCTCATCGAAAAAACACCTATCCTATGTTGGTTCTCCCGTTGAGTAAAATATTTGTGCCAAGTTTGGTTGAAATCGGTCCAGTGGTTTAGGAGGAAATGTGGAAGACCCCAAAGAAGCCCCTTAGGAGTGAAAGTTTTTAAAACCGCTTCTTAGTGAGCATCTACGACCCCATAAGAATATACCTTCAAATTTTGAGATCATTATCTTAAGTAGTTTTTGCTCTACGTTGATTCTCTCTCAGTCAGGACAAAGCCGCTTATATATATAGAGATCATACAGAATATAACACATGTAAAGCAATTACATGTCTGAATATTTACATGTAAATAAATTCGTACAAGTTGTCTACGGTCAAACTACAATCATTTAGTCAGCGTCATTAAATTTCAAATTTTAGTTCGTCACTCCCCTGAGTAACCTCCCTTACCACACACACTATGACCCCCCACTGAACTGTGGCATTCAGCTGCTTCCACAAAGACTGAATTGGTGGAGGAATTTTGGCATCTCCTTGTCCTTGATTCGGCTTTACATTTTTTAAAAGGGTCAGATATCATAATATCTGATTTTACATATTGACAACCTTAAGACGGGTCTATCACGTGTTTTACTGTTCCTACGCAAACAAGGTGATAGCCGCTGTTCCATAGTTCCGGGGATTCCCCTAAGTGGCCCCCCCGTTAATGTCAATGTTCACCAATTTTAAGGACAACCAACTATGGTCAGTTTTACAATTGCTGCCCACAGCTGGCTGTCGTCCAAAACCACGATTAGTGCTGGTAAGACAGTAATCGCCCGAAAAAACGGGGAAATCATCTTTCATTAGCATGTTTTTTCGTCACCATTTCTATACACTGTACGATAGCAATTAACATGAATATTATATTGCTACAACAGCACAGAACAATCTATGCGTTTATCGAATGTGCCAGAAAGATCTCGATGTAAGCGTGTGGTGTACGTGCTACTAGACGCATTTTGCGAGAATCTTCTCGACTGTGCCGGGCTTCGCTCGGACTGTGTCAAGGCCGTAGTAATTACGTAGTTCACGAGAGATAAGACGCAGTTTGGAAGCTTCTGATGTGTGAGCGTGACTATAAATACATCGGGTAGTGGCCTTAGTTTTTAGTTCCATGCGAGATATTGGTTAGTGCGGTTCGAGAGTATTAGTGCGATATATTTTCAGAGCGGTTCGAGTTATTACTGTGTAGGTTCAAGAAGTTATTATTGAAGTGTTGCGTTTTATAATCAGACGGTATAATTGTAATACAATTGATTTTTAATATTTGTGGACATTTTATTACGTGTGTACAATTTTCATTTGATTTGTTGTAGAGACTGTGTTGTTAATTACGAACTATTTTTACTGTAACAATTAAAGGTGTGATTAGTGACTTAATTGGTGTCTTGTACGTATTTTGTTTCCACTGTACCTACGACGATCGAATAGACCGTCATAACAGTGGCGTCAGAACTGGGATAGAACGGGTAACAGTGGACACTTTGTACAAGACGAGTGTAGTTCGTAATTAATTAAAAAATGGATTCCAGTCAGATGATGGAAGCTTTACAAACACTGCTGCGGCAGACACAGGAAGAAGCAGAGGGAAGACGCAGACAGGAGGCGGAAGAAGCAGAAAGACGACAAAAGGAAGAACGAAGACAGGAAAGAGAAGAGGCTGAGGAACGTCAGAAAACACTAATGCTAGAAACAGAAGAAAGACAAAAAGATAAAACGGAAGCTCTCTTTGAAGTTATGCAGAAACAGTTGCAAGAACACAGTACCGCAGAATTGGGTCTCCTACGAGGTGAGCTTAATAAACAAGTTACTAAAATATCGGAGGTACAAGAATCAATGACATTAAAAATAGCTGAAGTAGAAAAATCTGTCTTGATTGTTGAAGAATCGATGTCTACAAAAATATCTGTTATAGAAGAATCTGTGTCAAGTAAAATATCTGCAGTAGAAAACTCAATGGCAAACATAAGAGAACAAATTAAAAGTGAAGTCGAACAGTGCATGAAGATTCAACCAAAACAAATTTCTGAACAGACTGTACCAGTGATAAAGACAGAAAAAGACACAGAAAATAAGTTAATAGAGAAAGTCACTTTGCCTGCGGTAGGGGCAGTTCATGTCAAAGCTCCAACCTTTGACGGAACAGTCACTGGACAACGTACCTCCGTCAATTTGAAGCTGCTGCATGCGCAAATAATTGGACTGAGAAAGACAAGGCTGTTTCACTTGTTCTCTCATTAAAAGGACCCGCGGCAGAACTACTACAGAAAGTGCCACCTGACAGCCAGAACATCTATGCCGAGTTGATAAAAGCTCTAGAATTACGCTACGGTGATAAACATTTGCGAGAGGTGTACTACGCTCAGTTGAGAACAAGACGACAACGTTCCGGGGAAAGTCTTCAAGAATTTGAAGCAAGTATCGACAGATTGATTAGATTGGCCTATCCTGAAGCACCAGAAGACTTCCGAATAAGGTTTACGGTGCAGACATTTATTGATGGCATCGGAGATTGTGAACTTCAGCAAGTGTTACGAATGGCAAGACACCGAGATAGCTCAGAAGCTCTTGCTCACGCCCTAGAGTTTGAAGCTACCAGGTCAGTGTCCCGCTACATTAATGGGTTTGTGCCATCACGTTGCAGTCAGAAGATCCCTGTATCACATTACCGTTACGATGGGTGCACAAAAACAGTGTTGTCGGACAAACAATTCAAAAGTTCAAGAGAGTCGCAACAATTTGAAAAAGACAGAAGACCGAAATGTTACAACTGTGGAAAACATGGTCATCTACAGGTAGACTGTTGGGAGTAGAAGATACCGAGAGAAGAGACTGATCACACCAATTGGAGAAGTAAAGGCCCAGACCAGCACACAGTTTCCACGCTACATAAGATCAGTGGAAACTTGATTGTTAATGGATTTGCGGATGGTAAACCAACATCATTTACAGTTAAAACGGGCGCAACAGTGTCCATTGTGCGCCCTGACTTAGTCTGTAACTGCCATCCTCTAATTAGCTCTTGTACAATACAGACTGTGACTGGAAGCCCCGTCAAGGTGCTAGGAAAGGTAGACGTACGTGTACGCCTGGGTCTTCTTGAGTTTAGCCACCAAATGCTCGTTGCAGACATTGTCGATGAAGTGATTCTTGGCACGGACATTATGAATGCCTACGGATTCGTTGTGGACTTAAGAGAGAATGTCCTGTGTGTCGGCCAAGAGGAGATAAAGCTTTCCATGGCTAAAACGACAGGGTCTACCAACCATTCGATTAAGCGAGTGGCATTAGTCGAAGAAAAAGTCAACAAGTCTGGTCAAGAGGAACCCTCCCTGTTGCCAGCGGAAATATAGGAAGAACTAGCAGAGGAAGTACAAATAAGTATAAGGACAAAAGAAGTGATTGGAAAGCCAACTATGGGTGTCGAGACAAAACTCTTGCTTGTTCCTGAGCTGATAGAAGCGCCCGAGGGTAAAGTGGCTGAAGATGAGGTTACGCAAGAGGTTGTTGACGAGGACCAAACAGACTTGGATCAGCCAGTGGTATTTCGGTCATCAGTAGGCCTACATGACGCAACGGGAATGATTCCAGCGAAACTAGTGGTTGCGCAAAAGACTCGCATTCCTGGGAACGTGGTGTTCGGATCACACGAGACTGAATTCGAAGAACGGGAAAATTATCCTTCGCAAGGACGTCCACCTAGATCGCCTGGTCAAGTATTACTTTGGAGACGCTTTGCCAGTTCGGGACGAACAGGCTTAAGGAGGGGGCAGTGCTACAACAGCACAGAACAATCTACGCGTTTATCGAATGTGCCAGAAAGATCTCGATGTAAGCGTGTGGTGTACGTGCTACTAGACGCATTTTGTGAGAATCTTCTCGACTGTGCCGGGCTTCGCTCGGACTGTGTCAAGGCCGTAGTAATTACGTAGTTCACGAGAGATAAGACGCAGTTTGGAAGCTTATGGTGTGTGAGCGTGATTATAAATACATCGGGTAGTGGCCTTAGTTTTTAGTTCCATGCGAGATATTGGTTAGTGCGGTTCGAGAGTATTAGTGCGATATATTTCCAGAGCGGTTCGAGTTATTACTGTGTAGGTTCAAGTAGTTATTATTGAAGTGTTGCATTTTATAATCAGGCAGTATAATTGTAATACAATTGAGTTTTAATATTTGTGGACATTTTATTACGTGTGTACAATTTTCATTTGATTTGTTGTAGAGACTGTGTTGTTAATTACGAACTATTTTTACTGTAACAATTAAAGGTGTGATTAGTGACTTAATTGGTGTCTTGTACTTATTTTGTTTCCACTGTACCTACGACGATCGAGTAGACTATCGTAACAATATTAACATATAACATAATATTATATAAAGTTGTACAGTGTATTTTACGCCCTATTTAGGCCTCCGATGATGGTTGACCACTCATCGCTATCCACAGTGGCACATGCCGCCACCGCAATAGCATAACTAATAGCTAAACTTAATGTCCTTCTACTTTGCAGTCTCTACATGCCATCATTGATTTACACTTCGATTAACACCAAACAACCCCCCCCAAAATTACCCTTTCATCTTGCATGATAACATAATAAACATGAACAATATCATTGCTACAATTCACATTTAAATAATTTTTTATAAAAAATTATCAACATTACAACTTGAACTTTCTATTAACTCATTTTATTTATACTCTAAATTATTTAACATTTCTTGGACCATTAGATTCTCCTAAAAATTCAAATTTATTATTAACATTCATTTTGCATCATTTCACAATAATAATTTACCTAAGTTAGCTTCTTTCAAACTCATTTAGTACCATTATAACTCTTTTACTTTACTTCAAGGTCATTATCAAATTCATACTTACATATGGTCAATCACTCCCTCTAATAAATACATGATTACTGTCATTAATTCCAAATATCACCACAATATCCCGTACAACCACATGTACCTTCTGAAACATTTTAACAACCATATGATTCCACAACTAAACAAATTTTATATTTATTCATTCACTGTTTATTACTACCAAGTTCAAATCTCAAAAATCATTTAAATTCATTAGCAAAATATCATTATATAACCTTTTAAATTAATTAATTAATTCATCTCCACTTATTTTAATTCCATCACTTATTTAAAACACAATATTACTTTAATTACCTTCTTCCAAAACAGTTACAATTCATTGATTATCACCTCTCATTATGTATTTGGTTTAACAAAATATTATTATTATTATTATTATTATTATTAAATTAATTTCAGCTACACACACACATATTGTTTACCTACAATACATTTTACAACACAAACATAATTACTCTCACTCTAAATTTATTTACAATTCTTTGTCATTATTTTATTGTTTACCACACCTCATTTCGTAAAGCAGTCCAATCCAAAACCATTAATTACATATTAAACGTTCATAAACATTTATTGTTTTTACCCCCCATCATCATACAAAAACCTGGTTTTACGTTTACACAGTTCATTTTTTATTAAACTCATTATATCATTTTTATTAATATAAAGATTATCCAAATTTTTATATTCTTCCACAATACCAACAGGATTATTCCATGTTATTAAATCATATAATTTATTATCATCGAGTATAGTCCAGTCACCTTTCGTATGATCTGTCATAGTTATGTCAATTACAGTTTCATTATCATTATTATCTACTGCTGTATTAGCTTTGTTATAAAGTAAGTAATCAATATCATAAATTGCTGTGCTAACTATTTCACAAGGTAAGTACTTATTATCACTAATTCTTTCCATATCTAACCTCTTTATTAATTCGTCATAACCTCTACTAACCTTAAATAACTTTACCTTCTTATCAACATATCTTTCATCATAACACCAATTCATACTTTTGCTATCATTCCGTACAGAGGGTATTAAATCATAAAAACGCCTACTAAAAATTAAAGACCTATTTGAAAACACGTTTTCCTGTAAGGGACTCTTGCCCTTCAAAAACATTTGTAACCAGCTTGGTTTACCATAAAACTGGGGAAAATTTACCCTCTGCCCTGTATTCACAAAATCATTCTCTTCATACTCTCTCTCTAACTTACAAATACTGATCTCTACTTGTAATCAATTAGTCCCTGTCTTAAGGGCGCAAATGTAATCTCTTATATTAATTTATATTGTTTGATTACAATGTACAATGTATTTTGTCTGTACAACAATCTAGGGTGCCATGTTGTGCAAGTGTCTGTACTGTACTGTGTATGATCGACATTTACTATTATTAGGGCCAGAATTCGGTTAACACGTACCATTTCAGTGAAACCCATTACCTGAAATAACGAAACTTCAAATAACATATAAAAAGTATTTATTAACATTAAACATGATAAATGTTACATGGATATATATATTGCGCCATGGGCGTTGTCCCCATGATATTACTCTACACAAAAAATATACGTTGCATTATAATAATTATTTAAACGTAAATTATTTAAATTTTAGCAAAACCCAACACTTAATATTTTTTAACCCACACACTCAAATACTCACTCTCACATACTCATGGTACAAATTTCATACATAGTGGAGCTCCCTTTATATATTGAAAAATTTAATTGATTTTTTAGTATTGAATTTAAAATGATTTTACATTGATTCAAAATTTGGTATTGGGAATGAATCAAAGGATTGAAGATGTAATAGAACGTTCTCACCAATGTAGTGTTGCTGGTTGTTCTCGGTTTGCACGAACTTCGCGCACTGCGAGTTCGGCGATTTTTTCCCGGTCACATCTTGGAGTTGGCGCACTCCATTTAATATATTATAACTGTTTATTAACCACCTACAGTGGTCTAAAAAGTTAAAAAATTCACCCGTGAGTGAATGAGTTTTGGGCCGGCTGGCTCAAATCAGAGCTGCAGATGAAATGACGACAATTTCTGGTTGAAATCTGCGGAAGTGGGGTGTACTGACGTCACATTCCTTTGTCTATCGTGTTGACATCGCAGTTTGGTTGCTGTCAACACATTCTCAGCCTCTGACGTAACGAAGGCTTGGCTCTGCTTATCTCAATAACTGCACACTGTTTTTGTGATGTGACACCGTTTTTTGTCATGAATTAGTTCAAATCCTGGCAAATACTGTAATATAGTCCCCTCACTGTAAATTCGATATCGTGTGTTTTAGGTTGGGTTGGGTATGTCAAAAAATAGGAAAATACAATATTTACTATCTCGTTACCATATTTTAGGTAATTATACAATGTACCATGATTGTACCATCACATACTCTCTCGCTCTCTCTCACCGTTTCTATATTATTATGATCGCTAATTATTTTCACGGTATTATTTTTATATATCTCGTTTTCAACTATCTTACTACTATTAGTTGTTAATTCATTTTCGTAACTAACACCTACCTTGTTGATGGTCCCTTCGTAATTATTTGTTATTTTACTATTACCCTGGTCGTCTGTTATTTCGTCACCTTCACCCGTAAATGTGTCATTTTCTACCTCCTCCTTCAGCGTTCTACTTTCGTTTACTTCGTCTTGTATTTTATTTATATTTATCATTATCTCACCTTTCATCCCCGCAATAGTTTTATTCATACTTTCCAATCAGCTATTCATATTTACATTACTCAGTTTTAATTCGCTTCTTATGTTCGCAAACTCGTTATTTATTTCTATTAACCTTTCGTCTTGTTTGTTAAGTTTAATATTTACAACATTTATTTCTGATTTGATTTCAGTTTTAAACTCATCTAAACTCATATTCAGTTTATCATTGTTCTTATTTTGTTGTTCGAATTTATTGTTTATCATTTCCATCATTAATGCTAACTGGTTGAATATATCTACATTATGGCTCTTACTACTACACTCAGCTTCGACCGTTTCATCTACATTCTGTATTTCTAATTGTACACTGTCATCAATATTTTCGTTTGTTGAAATTAAATTGTCTTGCGTAATGTTTAAAATAGCTTCCTCTACAGTACTTTCACATAAATTTACATTCTTGCTTTTCTCTGCCATTTTGATCAGGTTGTAGATTAATTCAATTTATATTAAATTAAAAATTAATTTACAACGTCAACTGTTACAGGCGCCAACTGAAGTCTGACTTGTTATTTAGTAATTTAAATATTTAAATTTTGTCCCTGTTTGGGCGCCAACTGAAGCTTTAAGATCTAATTAGGTATTAAAATACTGAAATCGAGTCCCTTTTTAGGGCACCAACTGAAGCTGTAGAAGTTTATTAATGTTTAAAATATTGAAGTTCTAGTCACTTACCTTTACCGAGAATTTACCAAGGTGTCGTCTGATGTACTCTGTCAGAGTAAAACCACAGGTGAATGCAAATTAACAAACACATAATACTTTTATAAACTCAAATAATATGTTACTTTATTTTCTTTAGCATGACATTTTTTCTTTTTTATTTATAGTTTGAATCTACTAATATAATCGTACGACATAATACATGATGACAACTACTTCAAATTGTGACTTTTACTGTTGAGTTATGCTTTTTCTAGGAGTAACACTCCGAGCAATATTTACTTCACATATGCATGCTATCAAAATTCACTTACTACTGACTATATCATAATGATTAACTTATTCTCTACTAAAACGACCCAGATTGCTCACGCTGTCACTCATACCATTTAAATTTTCCCCATACTTTATTTTTAGCACTTTATAAAAATTACGGCAAGAATTAAGAAGAAAGTTGCACTGTTACTTCTCTGTACGTCCTGGTCGACCCGTGTTGTACTCTGTGGGTTTATTCCCTCAACATGTCCGAAAATAGTTCTCACATTTTGTTTTCTATGTCACTGTAAAGTAATTTGTTCTCACGTTGTTTTTAATTCCACTTTATATTATCAATTTAGCCACATTTTAATACTTTAAAATTACAAGCTGAAGTTTTAGGCTGACGAGTCTATGTGTTAACGCTCGGCCGGGGTTCGGTCTCTCAATAGACTGCCGAGTTTTTTGCGCGCACACAGCGAAAGAATTTCTTAATACGTGACCAAACTCTGGGAAAGTTGGCCGTCCGAGTGCGCGGTTGAAAGCGCGGGCGCGCCCTCTTTGCAATCTGCACATACCAATGTCAATTCACACCCATCTCGACGCTATAGTCTATTCACCATAATTTCTTAGTTGCAAACAATGTTGAAAAGATTTCACTTACAAAACCCCATTGGTCTGTACCATTACAGACTCGAAGTATTCAAAGTTATTTCTCTGCTGATTGAAATATTCTTCAAGTGAACCATACAAATCTCACACCGTCAACACATCTGCAGATTCACTTTGAAGAGCTTTACTTGTTTTGTGAATCCTGTTAAGTACAGTGCTCCAAAAACACACCATAAATGCTGTTTCAAATTGTTCCAGTTGTCAAAGAATTCCTTGAGTTTCACACCTAGTGGTTGCTTTTTCAGTAACATCATTTTATATATAGGTCAAAGTATTGTGAATTTCTTCCCATGAGTCTCTTAAACTTTGGCAAGCATCATCTCTTGCTGACCAACATGTGGGGCATACTTTGTTTACAGTTTTCTTTTTAAACATTTCCTTCATTAAGCACTCCCATATTTTGGTAGAGTTTGTGAAAAATACATAGACTTCTTGCAGCAGCATGATTCAGCTGCAGAAGTCCCAACTAGATTTACGGAGTGAGCTGCGCATGGTATAAATGAGCTAAAGAGACCCTCTCCATGATTTTGGCCTGCAGACCATTATATGGCTCTGCCGTATTTAAGGCATTGTCGTAGGACTATGCGGATAGCCGCAATGACTCAGGTTAAAATATTTCTCCAGTAGTGGGCTTCTTTGTCCAATTGTAGTGTAAGCAAATATGAATGCGGTTGAGACAAATGCTCCTTGCTTTGAAAGTAATTATTGAAGACTTATGAATAGGCGAATAAGGTGAATTCTAACATCTCTTCTTCCAATATCTTATTATTCACTTTGCTTTTTGAACTTATATTGACTTCTAAAACTTACAGTTGTAATTGCATCAATTACTTGAATAGATGGAGTTGGAATGGTGGCATTGGTAGAACAACTAGCAACAGCAACATCAGCAATTGAGTCATTAACGTCAGGATTTATATTCTCATTTATCTTCATCCTTGTTTGGTAAATTATTACTTTTAAAAAACAATTTACTTGTAGAGTTAGCTTAAGGACGCGTTGCTGTTCATCCACTTTCAAATTAGATTGTTTTTTGTTTCGTTGTTTAGTGGTGTATTCTGCACCACTGAGTCCTTTCCTACCATCACTTATACTGATTTTTTCCAACGTAACTGCAAAATGTAACACTATATGCGAGTGTGATGTGAATTAAAAAAAAAAGTTTTCTCAATTTTTTTAACATGAGACTTTTAATTAACATAACTAAAAAGATAAAGCAGATAAAAAAAACACCACACCACTCTGAAAACTAAGTCTGTATATTAATGGTGCAGGTTTCCCACTATATCGCTGTACTCACAACTACTCAACATAAACACGATATGACAAACTGTGCAGCCATGTGACGTTAGCCGTGTTGCCTGAGCACGACTGACTGGAGTCCAGCCACCCCTATCCCCAAATAACTTAGGATATTTGTTTAGCCTTGAGATCTGAATGGAAACATGTTATGTTCTGTTAATGTAGTTTTGTTCTACTAAACGAAATAAAGAAAGATATAAGAAAATGACAACACGAAACTATAATACTTTCACAGTATTAAAAAAGTAAATCGCTATGTAGTTTTTTCTTGTAAAATTCGTTGCCCCTTCAAAATTTGCTACTCTAGGCTGCAGCCTAATTACCCCATTTAGAAATCTAGGCCAGCATGGGACAGTCAAGTGAACTCAGCCTTCATTTGTTTTAGACTTCTTAGCTGTTATTTGATATCGGTTGTTATTGATATTTAAAGAATGATATAAAATGATATATATTTTTTTATATATTTTACAAAACCTTTGTTTTAAAGAATGTGTATGTAGACATTTGTATTTTATATCCATTTTTTAAGTAGCAGGGCAACTGACTTTTTCAGTCTCGTATTATATATAAGTCTCTATATAAAGCCAAATTGTCTCACCTCCACATGTGACTGTGTATAGTTTTATTAATAAATTTGCTGATCTTCAGGATAAGTAGCATTAGCTTGACTGTTTATTCCTTTCTTTTTCGTGGACAATATCTAATTATTATTCTCCTGTCTGTTAGTTCGGAGACTTCTAGTAAGTTCCCAAGAAATACTTGATGTAGTTGATTAAATTCAGGTGTCTTATATTCTCATATTTAGTTTTCTGTATTTCTTTTTTAATTTTTCAAACTGATCTCATAACGTCTCTGTTCATTCTTGCATATCCTTTCATGTCTCTTGCTTTGTTAGTTATCAACCCACCCATTTCTGATATACTTGCTTTTTTGTCCATCCTCCTTTTTTGGTTAGCGGACAGTTATTCCGTTCAGTTCCTTCAGTCAAAGTATATCTGAAGCTGCCTCATTAACCTTATTTATTATGTTATAATACACATGCTTAGGAAATGAATAGGAGACTGTTGTCAGTTTATGATTTAAATACAACTAAACTAAATACAATTACAATTTACTAATACAAATACAAATACAATTTGTAACTAAATGAACTTGGTGCATTGTTTGCTTTTTCAAGGATATTTTTGACTGTGTATTTCGGTGTTTATTTGACACGTTGATAATTTTAATCTATCTATTCATCTGTATGATATATATATATATATATATATTATCTACTTGCAGAAGAAACAAATTGAAAACATCACAAATTATATGTGTATATATATATATATATATATATATATATTTTAGTCACTTTCTGCTACAGTCCGTTTCTTGATGTATATAATACATTTAATATTTATAATTAAATTTACCTCAAGGTGTTATTTTTTTCCTTTTTTGGAACATGTTTTGGGTACTATCTTGTACCCATCCTCAGCCTTCCGGTTTTTTTGTCTGGTGAAGTACATATGTGTTGTTGGTTGACTATTATTATTGTGGCTTCCTGTTGGCTTCTGGTATTTCAAATTGGTTTTATTGTGTGTGATTGTGGTGTATGTGTTAGTTTTTTGTGCATTTTCAATGTTGAGTGCTTTGAATATTGTGTCATGTTTTGTATTGATTTGTATTTGTTCAGGTATTAGTTTGTTTTCTTTTTTATGTTTGTATATTTGTAAATTTTCCCAAATGTTCATTATGGTGCCTTTGTGTGGTATATGTTTTATTAGTGTTACATTGGTTATAATTAAAATGAAAATTTACAAATATACAAACTTAAAACAGAAAACAAACTAATACCTGAACAAATACAAATCAATACAAAACATGACACAATATTCAAAGCACTCAACATTGAAAATGCACAAAAAACTAACACATACACCACAATCACACACAATTAAACCAATTTGAAATACCAGAAGCCAACAGGAAGCCACAATAATAATAGTCAACCAACAACACATATGTACTTCACCAGACAAAAAAACCGGAAGGCTGAGGATGGGTACAAGATAGTACCCGAAACATGTTCCAAAAAAGGAAAAAAAAATAACATCTTGAGGTAAATTTAATTATAAATATTAAATGTAATATATATATATATATATACATTGTAATATTCTGACAGTGTATTATGGTTGCAGGTTTTTTGGTTTATTTATTTATTTTGAAGTGAGATTTGTTTAGTGTAAATTGACTCCACTTATGTCAAATACGGACTTGTTGCCGCAATCGATAGTGTCCTCGAGCGCCCCGTTCTTTTTCCAAATGCTTCGGTCCGTTCACTGCTCACTCTCCTGTTGGATTACCTGTAATTGTCCTGTAAACCTTCAAATTATCTACAATGACAACTCCTTTGATTCCAAATAACAATGTTTATTTTTGTTTAAGTTATTTAGAGAAAATGAACAGTCGACTTGTCGAAATAAATATTGGTCGGGTCGACTCTAGCGCTCAATTCGACTTTTACACTGACAAGTTTCAAATAACAAATTATTTATAATAATATATCAAATCTCAGGGTTTAAGGGTTCTTTTACACTGTCATTGAATTCATAAAATACATACAAAAATACAATACATTACAAAGGTAAGTAAAATTTTAAAATCTTAATACTATATTTTGTTATTATTAGTTGCTATGGCAACCAGACTCCATCGGCAAGATGGCCGCGGAAAACGTTTGGCCACGTGCTGTTACAAGTTATTTTAAAATAAATGGTTCAGTGTTCACTGTTTTAGTTTCTAAGATTTTTCTTCAATAAATGATCGCTGGTGTTTTTCTGTAAGTGTAGATAGTGTCTACGGTAGTGTTGTGTAATCGTACCTGTAGTGTGGTTAATAGTTAAAATTGGCGTCACTCACAGGCGTTATGAAAGTGTGTTCATGGTAGGCAATCAGGATTTTCAAAGGTTCTGCATTTATTTGTTGTTTTAATTTCAATATTTTCGTCTTCTAATCTTCCACAGTATTTATAGCTTCTATTAGTTATAATTTTTCATCGCCAACGGTCCAAAAACATTACTATTATTTAATTAAAAACTTCTTCATTAGAGCTCATCTGCTCTCTGCAATAGTTAACAATACAATACTACAATTCTATATTCCTGCCTTTCCATCAACGGTTTCGTGCCCTCACAATACTGGCCTGTGATTGGTCAAAACAGAGAGTTCATAAGGTCACGTGGTCAGTTTACAAGATTTAAATGTTCATCTGCCTATAAGAAAAATACTCCTTTTTCAGCTTTAAGTTTTCTTAAATTTAAATTACATCATGCTTTTCTTTATGTCATTATGAACATTTTGCTACCCCATTTACTTACATTGGTTAATTATAAAGGGTGGTTTTTCACCTTACAAAAATTCTAATGTTGGGCCTATACTTTACTTATACATTTGTTATATCACTTTACAATTCCTTAAATTAATCTAATATGTAATATTACTGTTAAAACAATTAGCTTCATCATATAAATTTTGTCCCTTTCCTGTTTTATCACATTGGTTTACTAATCTACTCATTTCTGACATTATTTCCTTTGTATGGAACTTGTGGCCTAGGCCATCAATAGCATTTCATTAATATATTCTAAATAACATTTATTATTACCTAGGTTTTTGGTTTTGAACCCTTTTTCCTGAGTTACATCTTATTACTTGAGTCTTGACCCTTAACATGTTTTCACAATAGTTAAAAATGAAATCTTTTGACTTATTACTTAAAGTAGTGTTTACATGGAGAAGTTTACAATCATAAATTAACAAATAATGTAATTAGAACAAAATCCTTTAACATGTTACCTTCGAGGTATTGCCTTCATGGCCAAATTCTACATTTATAAATTGACAAATAATCATAAACTACTTGGTGTACCATTCTTCCATCCTATCAATCTTATCAAGCATTACTGTCTAATGGATAGATTATTGTTCATAGGTCCTGGTTTCTAGTACACAATTTTCTTACTTTGCTAGTAGGCTCAAACTAACTTACAATGTAGTTTACAAATGTGTAATAACTATAGGTTTTGGTGTAGAAGACAAATACAACTACCTACACCAAAGCCTTCACTAACATCTCAAACTGAGATGAAACCCTTCACCACAATTCACTATTGGTGTTATTTATGGGTTTTCCTTTTTTTATAAAAGTAATTAACTCGCACTTATGCTGTCACCACTTCACTGACACTTATTGTACAAAGGTTTGTATGTATATTTTATACTTACTTTAATACATTTTAATTAGTTATTTTATATTATTTGCATTGTATTTTTTTCTCTTATTATGTATATTGTACAGTCTTTTTTCTGTAACTAAGGGTTGTTCATCTTTATTTGGTTTATTTGGGTAGTATTGGTGATTCTACCTACTGAATTGAGCGGTTTTAAGTTTTGGGATAGGGCTACTATTGTGTCGCATTACATATGCTCCCCCACCAAAACATGTTTATTTTTCTTAGCTGCAGGTCTATGGAAAATTAACTGTTAATCTCCTGTTTCTTACATCATTCAAAATACTTTTTCATTTCGGACACATTGTATGTGCCCTTCACTTTGTTATTGCTTGGATTGGCTAAAACATAGGTGTTGTTATTGTTGTCTTTGATCACCACAAATGGTCCATGGTATAGCAGCAGAAGTTTTTTCATTACGCCTTCCGTACCACTGGGCTACTGTCTATTTCGTATAAGTACTCTTTCTCTGACTACAAATTTGAGTTCTGGTATCCCACTATTTCTTCATTTATTCCTCCTCAGCGCTATCTTGTTTCCAATTCGATGGTCTACTCTTGCAATATCCAATTCTTCTTCAGGCATCTCGGGGAACGTAATTAATTGAGTGAGCTCACACGGTGGTGGTCTTGAAAACATCATCTGATATGGGCTTAGTCCCAGCGTCTCATGGTATGCTATATTTAAAAATAGTTCGGTATTGGTCACGTGCTCGTTCCAACTTTTGTGATTGCTGTGGCAATAGGTCCTGAGAATGCGGCCCACTTCTCGCAATACTCTTTCTGCAGGGTTGCTTGAAGGGTGATATATGGAGGTTTTGTAAGTTTTTATCTTCCTAGATAATAACGCTTCTTTCCATCGTTTGCCCGTAAACTGAGTTCCATGGTCCGTTATCACTGATTCTGGTGTACCGACATCACTGGTATACTTTTCCAGTACTATTTTGACAATGACTTTAGTTGAGGCCTTGCTGATTGGGTACAGCTTGGTATGCTTGGAGAAATGATCCCATATTATTACAATATATTTGTATCGGTGTCTTCCCCCGCTTTTTGGAAAAGGTCCGCAAATGTCGAGGAACACCTTCTCTAATCCTCTGTTTGACGTAATGGTCATGAACTCTCCTTCCTTCTTGGCATTGTTTACCTTCACCTTTGGCATATCGCACATTTCTTTACTATCATCCTCACCTTTTTGTTCATCCCCTTCATCTACAAGTGTTCTTCTAACCCCTTGACTACTTTGGTTGGCCCCATGTGCCCATACATCTGGTGATAATTATTCACTATTGATTGCTCTAATGATTTTGGTACACTTAACTTCCATCGATTAACTTTAATACTGGATTCCGTGAAAACTAGCCCATCATGGAGTTGATGGTATGCTGTTACTATAGGGTTGTTATTTTCAATGTGTTTTATAATTCTGGCCAGTTTTTGGTCTAATGCTTGTTCTTCTCTGATATTGCTTACAATGTTTGCTAATTCTTCTCTGCCTGCTAATGAATAATATACTTTGCCAATATCCTCTCTGTCAGGTTCGAAAGTCCCTCTTTCTAAATTTATTCTTGACAAAGCGTCCGCAACCACATTCTTCTTCCCCGGTACATACTCCCAGGTGATGTTATACTCCTGTAGAGCCAGGACCCAATGAGCTAGCCTTCCATGGCTCAATTTACATCTTTGTAGAAACGAAATTGATTTGTGATCAGATTTCACTGTGGTCGGGTATCCCAAGATATAAGTGCGAAATTTGTTGCAAGCGAATACTACGCTTAGAAGTTCTTTCTCTGTAACATTATAGTTACGTTCGCAGTGGTTTAGTGTTCGACTGACAAAACTTACAACTCGGTGATCTCCTTCACTATCTTGTTGATAGAGTTCTGCACCTAAACTTGTATCACTTGCATCGCAATTAATGTAGAACCTTTTTTCAAAATTGGGATGATGTAGCATGACCTCTTCTAAGAATTTTTTCTTGATTAGATTGAAAGTTATGTCCTTCACTACTCCATTTCCATTCGTACTTGGGTGATAGCAGATGTTTGAAACGGGATGTTAACTCAGAGTAATTCTTTCGGAATTTTCTATAATAGTTACAGACCCCTAGGAAGGACTGTAACTGCCTGATGTTCTTAGGTTTGGGGAATTCCTGAATGGCCTCCATCTTCTCTGGAGCTGTGGTTATGCCTGTTTCTGAGAGTACAAATCCTAAAAATTGTAACTGGTTAGTCAGTAATTTTGATTTTTCAATTTTTAGTGTAATATTGTTGGTGGCTAGTCTTTGTAGAACCATCTACACGTTCACAGTGCTCCTCCCATGTGGTGGATGTAATCAATAAATCATCTACATACACCGTGGCGAACTCTAGTACATCTCTTCCTAATATCTGGTCCATGACCTTGACAAAAACAGCAACAGAATTTACCAGACCAAATGGTAATCTTTTAAACTGATAGTTGCGACCATCAAAAATAAACGCAACATACCTCCGGCTGTTGGGGTGCAGCTCAACTTGCCAATATCCGCATACGGTGTCGAGGATGCTCATGAACTTGCAGCCTTCAAATTTCTTCATAATTTCATCTATTTCGCCCGGTGATGTTCTATCGTTCACAATGTTTCTCTTTATCTCCCTGGCATCTAGACACAACCTGACCGCCCCATCCTTCTTCTGCAGAGCGACAATTGGACTGGTGTAGGGTGACGAACTGGTTTCAATAATGTCTTGTTCCAACATTCTGTGTATCTCTTTTCTGACTGCTTGTTTATGTGATTGAGCAATGGGGTAGGATTTTTTATTAAATTTTATTTGGTTGTGGAATTCTAACTCACAAACAAAGTTCTTCGCCTTCCCAGGTAGATCTGAGAAAGTGTTTCTATATTTCTGGTACACATTTACCAACCTTTCCTTTTGTTCTATTGTAATTTTGTCTCCTCTGGTGACTTGAAATGAATATATTTCGTTTAATTTTTTATTCCATTCTTTATTTTCAGGGTAGGTTGATCTTTGAGGTAGTGTCCTAAACTCCTCTCTCTCATCTTGGATCAAGGTGAATGAATGTCTATTGTGTGTGGCACTATTCTGGCCTAAAATTTCACTCGACCATTCACCCTGTTCGTTGGTCAGTGTTATTTTCTCACTGCCAATGTCAATAATTACTGAGTGGCGCCGTAAAGCATCGCACCCAATCATAACTTTAAACGGTAACCCTTGGGCCACCAGGAACACCACTTGGATCACCCTTCCGTTGCTCGATACATCTATTTGTACCTGTTGTCTTACTGACTTGTTCATTTTGCCAGTAGCACCTACTATCACCATATTATTAATTGGTAGGGTTGGTATTGGTTCTTTACTTATTGCTTTAATTCTATTAAACTCCACTTTGTCAATGAGTGATACATTCGCTCCTGTATCAATTATAATTTCAGTTGCTACCCCTTGCAATTTAGCATTGATAAAAATTATTTGATTGTTATCTTTCTTTTCTGAGTATTGTCCTTCTTCCATAAGGTCATTTCTTATATCCCTTAATAATAGTTTTCATTGATTATCTGGACTTCATTTCTTGTAATATCTTTGTTTATTCGCCCGTCCAATTCCCGCAGTGATGGGCCGGTCATAGTTCTCACTGCTGTGTCTAGTTTTCCACCCGGTCTACTTGCTGAATACTTGTTGTGGTTTCTCCAAGGTTTCTTGGAGAACGATCTCGAGAGCTTCCCCTCCTGGGTTGGTTTCCTTCCTCTTCATCTCTCCTATTGTTATCATTCGGATACCTCCGGTCATAGTTTATATTGCGTCTCCATTCTC
This sequence comes from Magicicada septendecula, assembly GCA_034769895.1. NCBI lineage: Eukaryota > Metazoa > Arthropoda > Insecta > Hemiptera > Cicadidae > Magicicada > Magicicada septendecula. The sequence goes on from CM068368.1 coordinate 537,426,027, forward strand.
GGTTTCCGCCACTATTATTATTATTTTGGATGCAGCCGTTATTTTGGTTGCGGCTGTTATAATTGCCTTGGTTATTTCTATGATTGTTATTATTATAGTTATTGCCACCATTTCTATTATTATGGTTATTGTCGTTATTCCCATTTCGGGGTTGGTTTGACCTTGGTAGTTGGTCTCTACCGTTATCTCCCCTGTCCATCTGTGATTGGTCATACTGCCTCCTTGATTTCCTATAATAATCTTGGTGTTCATAGCTCCCAAGCAGTCTTTCCATGTCAGCTATTGTCTTGATCTGGCTGCATAGGGTGGCTTGTATGTACAATCCCTTCATCAAAGTGGTATGCCATTTTGCTAATTAAGCATTTTTCGAGGATTTTCGGTTCCAAGTTGCGTGCTACACACACCTTCCCGAGAAAGTAGGCTGTTGGTGACTGGTAATGGTTGGCGTTGTACCTTCCATGGCAGAGATTATCTCTGATTATATTTTGTACTGACTCTGACCAGTATTTTATCCTGAAGGTTTGTTTAAACCCCTCATACGTCGTTATCTCATTTCTGACAGCTGACCACCAGTTGTCGGTTATCTCCTTGAAACTGTCATCCAGTAGATTCTTGAACATTGTCCAGCGGTTCTCTTTAGTTCTCTGTAAACATTCATCCACATGCTCTAGGAATTCCACTGGGTTCCTGCGATAATTCTTAAAGTTTATATTTTCTCTGTTGTCCAGCATATTATGTTGAACACTGCAGGCTGGTCTGTAGCTCACTCTGTCGAGATCCTCTCTCAGGTTCTTTAGCTGTACTTCCTGGATGTTATCGATTCTTCCCGTATTATCATTGGTTTGGTTCTTTACCCGGTTCATCTCCTCATTTACCCATTCGATTTTTCGTGAGGTGTTAGTTTGTAGTTCTTCCAGTCTTTCCTGTGTTCCTTGCTGTACCTCTGCTATCCTAATTTGGTTGATGTTGTCTGCTTGGTCTATTCTGGCGTCTAACTCTGCTCTGACCTGTACAATTGTTTCTTTGTTTTGTTCCACTTGTTCGACTATTTCGGCTGTTTGTTGCTTTCTTTCTTCATTGTATTCCTCTACCCTTTTGCCAAGTGTTTCATTGATATTTTCAATTTTTTCATCAATTCGTTTTAAATCTCCCTTTTGTCCATCAATAATTTCTCTCAACTCTTTGTTAGAGCTATCAATTTTCTCATTTATTTTCCGAAAGTCTTCCTTAGTACTCTCATTTGTACTATCTATTTTCTCGTTTATTCGTCTTAAACTTTCTTCATTTCGGTCAAATTTTTCCTCCATTCATTTAAAATTCTCATTTGTCTGTTTGGTATTCTCCTTAATACTGTCTATTTTTTCATTTGTATCCTAGATTTTTTTTTTCATTTAAAATTCTCATTTGTCTGTTTGTTATTCTCCTTAATACTGTCTATTTTTTCATTTGTGTCCTCGATTTTTTTTAAGCCTTCATGAGTACTGTTTATTTTTTCCTCCTGTCTGTCTATTTTCTCATTTATACTGTTCATCATTTCCATGAATTTATTCCAATCCGGTCCCCCTCTGGCTTCCTCCATGTCAAATCCCGCCTGTTGTTCCATTTCGGTGTCTGTGATTGCTTCTGTCTCTTCTTCTCGTCTATCTTCTTCCTTTTCTTGGTCCTTTGCCAACCTTTTCGTCACTCCTCTTGTATGCATTACTGTTTTTTCTGACAGTCGCCAGCTGAAATCGGGTTTCCTGTATCGTTAATAATTACGTTAGGATCGGTAATTTCCCCAATTCGAGCTTCACTAGTTGGACGCCATCTGTAATATTCTGACAGTGTATTACGGTTGCGGGTTTTTTGGTTAATTATTTATTTTGATGTGAGTTTAGTTTAGTATAAATTGACTCCACTTATGTCAAATACGGACTTGTTGCCGCAATCGATAGTGTCCTCGAGCGCCCCGTTCTTTTTCCAAATGCTTCGGTCCGTTCACTGCTCACTCTCCTGTTGGATTACCTGTAATTGTCCTGTAAACCTTCAAATTATCTACAATGACAACTCCTTTGATTCCAAATAACAATGTTCATTTTTGTTTAAGTTATTTAGAGAAAATGAACAGTCGACTTGTTGAATCAAATATTGGTCGGGTCGACTCTAGCGCTCAATTCGACTTTTACACTGACAAGTTTCAAATAACAAATTATTTATAATAATATATCAAATCTCAGGGTTTAAGGGTTCTTTTACACTGTCATTGAATTCATAAAATACATACAAAAATACAATACATTACAAAGGTAAGTAAAATTTTAAAATCTTAATACTATATTTTGTTATTATTAGTTGCTATGGCAACCAGACTCCATCGGCAAGATGGCCGCGGAAAACGTTTGGCCACGTGCTGTTACAAGTTATTTTAAAATAAATGGTTCAGTGTTCACTGTTTTAGTTTCTAAGATTTTTCTTCAATAAATGATCGCTGGTGTTTTTCTGTAAGTGTAGATAGTGTCTACGGTAGTGTTGTGTAATCGTACCTGTAGTGTGGTTAATAGTTAAAATTGGCGTCACTCACAGGCATTATGAAAGTGTGTTCATGGTAGGCAATCAGGATTTTCAAAGGTTCTGCATTTATTTGTTGTTTTAATTTCAATATTTTCGTCTTCTAATCTTCCACAGTATTTATAGCTTCTATTAGTTATAATTTTTCATCGCCAACGGTCCAAAAACATTACTATTATTTAATTAAAAACTTCTTCATTAGAGCTCATCTGCTCTCTGCAATAGTTAACAATACAATACTACAATTCTATATTCCTGCCTTTCCATCAACGGTTTCGTGCCCTCACAATACTGGCCTGTGATTGGTCAAAACAGAGAGCTCATAAGGTCACGTGGTCAGTTTACAAGATTTAAATGTTCATCTGCCTATAAGAAAAATACTCCTTTTTCAGCTTTAAATTTTCTTAAATTTAAATTACATCATGCTTTTCTTTATGTCATTATGAACATTTTGCTACCCCATTTACTTACACTTTACTAAAAATGAACTTTATCTTGTGAAAAACTTACTTTTTTCGTCGGACGCGTTTCGGCTTAAGTATCCGCCTTCTTCAGCTTTTTGGTCAGACTGCCATCATTTCGTAACGGTTTTTGTGTGGAAGGTGTAGTGGGGGTGGTGTGTGGAGGAAGGGGATTGGTGCAGGGATTCAACTTGATGTTTGTTTTTTGTAAAATTGTGTCAAAAAGTGTATGTGATTTATATTGTAATTGATCGTTGAGTATGTTGTTTGGTTGTGTTGTGTGGTGTTTATATATTTCGTATTGTTCAGTTGTGTTGAGTTTTCGGCCTTTAGGTAAGTAATGTAAAATTTCGAGATTGGTGTCTATGTTGGTGTAATTGTGGTTTTCTGTGTGTATGTGTGTGGCAAATGCGGAGTGTATATTGTTGTTGGTTAGAGCTTTTAAATGTTCAGAATAACGGGATGAAAAAGATCTTCCTGTCTGGCCGATGTAGAAGCTATTGCAGTCATTACATTTTAATTTGTAAACACCTGTTTTGTTATATTTGTCTATGTCTGTGTTTGTATTATTTATGTGTTTTGTAATGGTATTGGTTGTTCTGTATGCTATTTTGTATTTGTGTTTTCTGGATGTGTTGGCGATTTTGTGTGTGTAGGAGTTGTGGTATGTGAGTGTGATGTATTTATTGTGTTGTGTGCTGATGGTATTTTGTGTTTTGTTGTTTTTGTTTTTGATGCGTTTGTGTAGTGTGTTTATTAAATTAGGGTTGTAACGGTTTTTGATTGCTATGTATTTTATTGTGTTGAGTTCGTCGGTGTAATCTTGTTTATTTAAGGGTATTTTAGTTAGTATATGGAGCATATGGTTGAAGGCCGCATGTTTATGTTGTGTTGGGTGGTTTGATGTGTTGTGTATAACCATGTCAGTTGTGGTTGGTTTCCTGTTTATTTTGTATGTGTGTGTGTTGTTAGTTTTGTTAATTGTTAGGTCTAGAAAATTTATACTATTGTTTTGTTCAATTTCCAGTGTAAATTTTAATTTGTGGTGTATAGTGTTTATGTATTTGTGGAAGTTTTCAACTTGTCTTGTGTTGCCTTTGAATAAAAGTAATATATCATCTACATACCTGTGCCAATATATAATTTTGTTAGTGTATTTGTTGTTGTTTATTATGTGGTTCTGTTCTATGTTGTGTATATATATTTCTGCGAGTATTCCTGATATGGGGGAGCCCATTGGGAGACCTTCTGTTTGTGTGTATATCTTGCTATTGTATGTAAAGTAATTTTGTTCAGTTATTAGGTATAGACAGGTATACACACAAACAGAAGGTCTCCCAATGGGCTCCCCCATATCAGGAATACTAGCAGAAATATATATACACAACATAGAACAGAACCACATAATAAACAACAACAAATACACTAACAAAATTATATATTGGCACAGGTATGTAGATGATATATTACTTTTATTCAAAGGCAACACAAGACAAGTTGAAAACTTCCACAAATACATAAACACTATACACCACAAATTAAAATTTACACTGGAAATTGAACAAAACAATAGTATAAATTTTCTAGACCTAACAATTAACAAAACTAACAACACACACACATACAAAATATACAGGAAACCAACCACAACTGACATGGTTATACACAACACATCAAACCACCCAACACAACATAAACATGCGGCCTTCAACCATATGCTCCATAGACTAACTAAAATACCCTTAAATAAACAAGATTACACCGACGAACTCAACACAATAAAATACATAGCAATCAAAAACCGTTACAACCCTAATTTAATAAACACACTACACAAACGCATCAAAAACAAAAACAACAAAACACAAAATACCATCAGCACACAACACAATAAATACATCACACTCACATACCACAACTCCTACACACACAAAATCGCCAACACATTCAGAAAACACAAATACAAAATAGCATACAGAACAACCAATACCATTACAAAACACATCAATAATACAAACACAGACATAGACATATATAACAAAACAGGTGTTTACAAATTAAAATGTAATGACTGCAATAGTTTCTACATCGGCCAGACAGGAAGATCTTTTTCATCCCGTTATTCTGAACATTTAAAAGCTCTAACCAACAACAATATACACTCCGCATTTGCCACACACATACACACAGAAAACCACAATTACACCAACATAGACACCAATCTCGAAATTTTACATTACTTACCTAAAGGCCGAAAACTCAACACAACTGAACAATACGAAATATATAAACACCACACAACAAAACCAAACAACATACTCAACGATCAATTACAATATAAATCACATACACTTTTTGACACAATTTTACAAAAAACAAACATCAAGTTGAATCCCTGCACCAATCCCCTTCCTCCACACACCATCCCCACTACACCTTCCACACAAAAACCGTTACGAAATGATGGCAGTCTGACCAAAAAGCTGAAGAAGGCGGATACTTAAGCCGAAACGCGTCCGACGAAAACAGTAAGTTTTTCACAAGATAAAGTTCATTTTTAGTAAAGTGATAGTGCTGTGAAAGAAGAGATGAACAATCAAGACAACTACATTTACTTACATTGGTTAATTATAAAGGGTGGTTTTTCACCTTACAAAAATTCTAATGTTGGGCCTATACTTTACTTATACATTTGTTATATCACTTTACAATTCCTTAAATTAATCTAATATGTAATATTACTGTTAAAACAATTAGCTTCATCATATAAATTTTGTCCCTTTCCTGTTTTATCACATTGGTTTACTAATCTACTCATTTCTGACATTATTTCCTTTGTATGGAACTTGTGGCCTAGGTCATCAATAGCATTTCATTAATATATTCTAAATAACATTTATTATTACCTAGGTTTTTGGTTTGGAACCCTTTTTCCTGAGTTACATCTTATTACTTGAGTCTTGACCCTTAACATGTTTTCACAATAGTTAAAAATGAAATCTTTTGACTTATTACTTAAAGTAGTGTTTACATGGAGAAGTTTACAATCATAAATTAACAAATAATATAATTAGAACAAAATCCTTTAACATGTTACCTTCGAGGTATTGCCTTCATGGCCAAATTCTACATTTATAAATTGACAAAATAATCATAAATTACTTGGTGTACCATTCTTCCATCCTATCAATCTTATCAAGCATTACTGTCTAATGGATAGATTATTGTTCATAGGTCCTGGTTTCTAGTACACAATTTTCTTACTTTGCCAGTAGGCTCAAACTAACTTACAATGTAGTTTACAAATGTTTAATAACTATAGGTTTTGGTGTAGAAGACAAATACAACTACCTACACCAAAGCCTTCACTAACATCTCAAACTGAGATGAAACCCTTCACCACAATTCACTATTGGTGTTATTTATGGGTTTTCCTTTTTTTATAAAAGTAATTAACTCGCACTTATGCTGTCACCACTTCACTGACACTTATTGTACAAAGGTTTGTGTGTATATTTTATACTTACTTTAATACATTTTAATTAGTTATTTTATATTATTTGCATTGTATTTTTTTCTCTTATTACGTATATTGTACAGTCTTTTTTCTGTAACTAAGGGTTGTTCATCTTTATTTGGTTTATTTGGGTAGTATTGGTGATTCTACCTACTGAATTGAGCGGTTTTAAGTTTTGGGATAGGGCTACTATTGTGTCGCATTACATATGCTCCCCCACCAAAACATGTTTATTTTTCTTAGCTGCAGGTCTATGGAAAATTAACTGTTAATCTCCTGTTTCTTACATCATTCAAAATACTTTTTCATTTCGGACACATTGTATGTGCCCTTCACTTTGTTATTGCTTGGATTGGCTAAAACATAGGTGTTGTTATTGTTGTCTTTGATCACCACAAATGGTCCATGGTATAGCAGCAGAAGTTTTTTCATTACGCCTTCCGTACCACTGGGCTACTGTCTATTTCGTATAAGTACTCTTTCTCTGACTACAAATTTGAGTTCTGGTATCCCACTATTTCTTCTTTTATTCCTCCTCAGCGCTATCTTGTTTCCAATTCGATGGTCTACTCTTGCAATATCCAATTCTTCTTCAGGCATCTCGGGGAACGTAATTAATTGAGTAAGCTCACGCGGTGGTGGTCTTGAAAACATCATCTGATATGGGCTTAGTCCCAGCGTCTCATGGTATGCTATATTTAAAAATAGTTCGGTATTGGTCACGTGCTCGTTCCAACTTTTGTGATTGCTGTGGCAATAGGTCCTGAGAATGCGGCCCACTTCTCGCAATACTCTTTCTGCAGGGTCGCTTGAAGGGTGAAATATGGAGGTTTTGTAAGTTTTTATCTTCCTAGATAATAACGCTTCTTTCCATCGTTTGCCCTTAAACTGGGTTCCATGGTCCGTTATCACTGATTCTGGTGTACTGACATCACTGGTATACTTTTCCAGTACTATTTTGACAATGACTTTAGTTGAAGCCTTGCTGATTGGGTACAGCTTGGTATACTTGGAGAAATGATCCCATATTATTACAATATATTTGTATCGGTGTCTTCCACCGCTTTTTGGAAAAGGTCCGCAAATGTCGAGGAACACCTTCTCTAATCTTCTGTTTGACGTAATGGTCATGAACTCTCCTTCCTTCTTGGCATTGTTTACCTTCACCTTTTGGCATGTCGCACATTTCTTCACTATCATCCTCACCTTTTTGTTCATCCCCTTCATCTACAAGTGTTCTTGTAAGCCCTTGACTACTTTGGTTGGCCCCATGTGCCCATACATCTGGTGATAATTATTCACTATTGATTGCTCTAATGATTTTGGTACACTTAACTTCCATCGATTAACTTTAATACTGGGTTTCGTGAAAACTAGCCCATCATGGAGTTGATGGTATGCTGTTACTATAGGGTCGTTATTTTCAATGTGTTCTATTATTCTGGCCAGTTTTTGGTCTAATGCTTGTTCTTCTCTGATATTGCTTACAATGTTTGCTAATTCTTCTCTGCCTGCTAATGAATAATATACTTTGCCAATATCCTCTCTGTCAGGTTTGAAAGTCCCTCTTTCTAAATTTATTCTTGACAAAGCGTCCGCAACCACATTCTTCTTCCCCGGTACATACTCCCAGGTGATGTTATACTCCTGTAGAGCCAGGACCCAACGAGCTAGCCTTCCATGGCTCAATTTACATCTCTGTAGAAACGAAATTGATTTGCGATCAGATTTCACTGTGGTCGGGTATCCCAAGATATAAGTGCGAAATTTGTTGCAAGCGAATACTACGCTTAGAAGTTCTTTCTCTGTAACATTATAGTTACGTTCGCAGTGGTTTAGTGTTCGACTGACAAAACTTACAACTCGGTGATCTCCTTCACTATCTTGTTGATAGAGTTCTGCACCTAAACTTGTATCACTTGCATCGCAATTAATGTAGAACCTTTTTTCAAAATTGGGATGATGTAGCATGACCTCTTCTAAGAATTTTTTCTTGATTAGATTGAAAGTTATATCATCTTCACTACTCCATTTCCATTTGTACTTGGATGATAGCAGATGTTTGAAACGGGATGTTAACTCAGAGTAATTCTTTCGGAATTTTCTATAATAGTTACAGACCCCTAGGAAGGACTGTAACTGCCTGATGTTCTTAGGTTTGGGGAATTCCTGAATGGCCTCCATCTTCTCTGGAGCTGTGGTTATGCCTGTTTCTGAGAGTACAAATCCTAAAAATTGTAACTGGTTAGTCAGTAATTTTGATTTTTCAATTTTTAGTGTAATATTGTTGGTGGCTAGTCTTTGTAGAACCATCTACACGTTCACAGTGCTCCTCCCATGTGGTGGATGTAATCAATAAATCATCTACATACACCGTGGCAAACTCTAGTACATCTCTTCCTAATATCTGGTCCATGACCTTGACAAAAACAGCAACAGAATTTACCAGACCAAATGGTAATCTTTTAAACTGATAGTTGCGACCATCAAAAATAAACGCAACATACCTCCGGCTGTTGGGGTGCAGCTCAACTTGCCAATATCCGCATACGGTGTCGAGGATGCTCATGAACTTGCAGCCTTCAAATTTCTTCATAATTTCATCTATTTCGCCCGGTGATGTTCTATCGTTCACAATGTTTCTCTTTATCTCCCTGGCATCTAGACACAACCTGACCACCCCATCCTTCTTCTGCAGAGCGACAATTGGACTGGTGTAGGTTGACGAACTGGTTTCAATAATGTCTTGTTCCAACATTCTGTGTATCTCTTTTCTGACTGCTTGTTTATGTGATTGAGCAATGGGGTAGGATTTTTTATTAAATTTTATTTGGTTGTGGAATTCTAACTCACAAACAAAGTTCTTCGCCTTCCCAGGTAGATCTGAGAAAGTGTTTCTATATTTCTGGTACACATTTACCAACCTTTCCTTTTGTTCTATTGTAATTTTGTCTCCTCTGGTGACTTGAAATGAATATATTTCGTTTAATTTTTTATTCCATTCTTTATTTTCAGGGTAGGTTGATCTTTGAGGTAGTGTCCTAAACTCCTCTCTCTCATCTTGGATCAAGGTGAATGAATCTCTATTGTGTGTGGCACTATTCTGGCCTAAAATTTCACTCGACCATTCACCCTGTTCGTTGGTCAGTGTTATTTTCTCACTGCCAATGTCAATAATTGCTGAGTGGCGCCGTAAAGCATCGCACCCAATCATAACTTTAAACGGTAACCCTTGGGCCACCAGGAACACCACTTGGATCACCCTTCCGTTGCTCGATACATCTATTTGTACCTGTTGTCTTACTGACTTGTTCATTTTGCCAGTAGCACCTACTATCTCCATATTATTAATTGGTAGTGTTGGTATTGGTTCTTTACTTATTGCTTTAATTCTATTAAACTCCACTTTGTCAATGAGTGATACATTCGCTCCTGTATCAATTATAATTTCAGTTGCTACCCCTTGCAATTTAGCATTGATAAAAATTATTTGATTGTTATCTTTCTTTTCTGAGTATTGTCCTTCTTCCATAAGGTCATTTCTTATATCCCTTAATAATAGTTTTCATTGATTATCTGGACTTCATTTCTTGTAATATCTTTGTTTATTCGCCCGTCCAATTCCCGCAGTGATGGGCCGGTCATAGTTCTCACTGCTGTGTCTAGTTTTCCACCCGGTCTACTTGCTGATTACTTGTTGTGGTTTCTCCAAGGTTTCTTGGAGAACGATCTCGAGAGCTTCCCCTCCTGGGTTGGTTTCCTTCCTCTTCATCTCTCCTATTGTTATCATTCGGATACCTCCGGTCATAGTTTATATTGCGTCTCCATTCTCGGTTTCCGCCACTATTATTATTATTTTGGATGCAGCCGTTATTTTGGTTGCGGCTGTTATAATTGCCTTGGTTATTTCTATGATTGTTATTATTATAGTTATTGCCACCATTTCTGTTATTATGGTTATTGTCGTTATTCCCATTTCGGGGTTGGTTTGACCTTGGTTGTTGGTCTCTACCGTTATCTCCCCTGTCCATCTGTGATTGGTCATACTGCCTCCTTGATTTCCTATAATAATCTTGGTGGTCATAGCTCCCAAGCAGTCTTTCCATGTCAGCTATTGTCTTGATCTGGCTGCATAGGGTGGCTTGTACAATCCCTTCATCAAAGTGGTGTGCCATTTTGCTAATTAAGCATTCTTCGGGGATTTTCGGTTCCAAGTTGCGTGCTACACACACCTTCCCGAGAAAGTAGGCTGTTGGTGACTGGTAATGGGTGGCGTACCTTCCATGGCAGAGATTATCTCTGATTATATTTTGTACTGACTCTGACCAGTATTTTATCCTGAAGGTTTGTTTAAACCCCTCATACGTCGTTATCTCATTTCTGACAGCCGACCACCAGTTGTCGGTTATCTCCTTGAAACTGTCATCCAGTAGATTCTTGATCATTGTCCAGCGGTTCTCTTTAGTTCTCTGTAAACATTCATCCACATGCTCTAGGAATTCCACTGGGTTCCTGCGATAATTCTTAAAGTTTATATTTTCTCTGTTGTCCAGCATATTATGTTGAACACTGCAGGCTGGTCTGTAGCTCACTCTGTCGAGATCCTCTCTCAGGTTCTTTAGCTGTACTTCCTGGATGTTATCGATTCTTCCCGTATTATCATTGGTTTGGTTCTTTACCCGGTTCATCTCCTCATTTACCCATTCGATTTTTCGTGAGGTGTTAGTTTGTAGTTCTTCCAGTCTTTCCTGTGTTCCTTGCTGTACCTCTGCTATCCTAATTTGGTTGATGTTGTCTGCTTGGTCTATTCTGGCGTCTAACTCTGCTCTGACCTGTACAATTGTTTCTTTGTTTTGTTCCACTAGTTCGACTATTTCGGCTGTTTGTTGCTTTCTTTCTTCATTGTATTCCTCTACCCTTTTGCCAAGCGTTTCATTGATATTTTCAATTTTTTCATCAATTCGTTTTAAATCTCCCTTTTGACCATCAATAATTTCTCTCAACTCTTTGTTAGAGCTATCAATTTTCTCATTTATTTTCCGAAAGTCTTCCTTAGTACTCTCATTTGTACTATCTATTTTCTCGTTTATTCGTCTTAAACTTTCTTCATTTCGGTCAAATTTTTCCTCCATTCGTTTAAAATTCGCATTTGTCTGTTTGTTATTCTCCTTAATACTGTCTATTTTTTCATTTGTTTCCTCGATTTTTTTTAAGCCTTCATGAGTACTGTTTATTTTTTCCTCCTGTCTGTCTATTTTCTCATTTATACTGCTCATCATTTCCATGAATTTATTCCAATCCGGTCCCCCTCTGGCTTCCTCCTTGTCAAAACCCGCCTGTTGTTCCATTTCGGTGTCTGTGATTGCTTCTGTCTCTTCTTCTCGTCTATCTTCTTCCATTTCTTGGTACTTTGCCAACCTTTTCGTCACTCCTCTTGTATGCATTACTGTTTTTTCTGACAGTCGCCAGCTGAAATCGGGTTTCCTGTATCGTTAATAATTACGTTAGGATCGGTAATTTCCCCAATTCGAGCTTCACTAGTTGGACGCCATCTGTAATATTCTGACAGTGTATTACGGTTGCGGGTTTTTTGGTTAATTATTTATTTTGATGTGAGTTTAGTTTAGTATAAATTGACTCCACTTATGTCAAATACGGACTTGTTGCCGCAATCGATAGTGTCCTCGAGCGCCCCGTTCTTTTTCCAAATGCTTCGGTCCGTTCGCTGCTCACTCTCCTGTTGGATTACCTGTAATTGTCCTGTAAACCTTCAAATTATCTACAATGACAACTCCTTTGATTCCAAATAACAATGTTCATTTTTGTTTAAGTTATTTAGAGAAAATGAACAGTCGACTTGTCGAAACAAATATTGGTCGGGTCGACTCTAGCGCTCAATTCGACTTTTACACTGGCAAGTTTCAAATAACAAATTATTTATAATAATATATCAAATCTCAGGGTTTAAGGGTTCTTTTACACTGTCATTGAATTCATAAAATACATACAAAAATACAATACATTACAAAGGTAAGTAAAATTTTAAAATCTTAATACTATATTTTGTTATTATTAGTTGCTATGGCAACCAGACTCCATCGGCAAGATGGCCGCGGAAAACGTTTGGCCACGTGCTGTTACAAGTTATTTTAAAATAAATGGTTCAGTGTTCACTGTTTTAGTTTCTAAGATTTTTCTTCAATAAATGATCGCTGGTGTTTTTCTGTAAGTGTAGATAGTGTCTACGGTAGTGTTGTGTAATCATACCTGTAGTGTGGTTAATAGTTAAAATTGGCGTCACTCACAGGCGTTATGAAAGTGTGTTCATGGTAGGCAATCAGGATTTTCAAAGGTTCTGCATTTATTTGTTGTTTTAATTTCAATATTTTCGTCTTCTAATCTTCCACAGTATTTATAGCTTCTATTAGTTATAATTTTTCATCGCCAACGGTCCAAAAACATTACTATTATTTAATTAAAAACTTCTTAATTAGAGCTCATCTGCTCTCTTCAATAGTTAACAATACAATACTACAATTCTATATTCCTGCCTTCCATCAACGGTTTCGTGCCCTCACAATACTGGCCTGTGATTGGTCAAAACAGAGAGTTCATAAGGTCATGTGGTCAGTTTACAAGATTTAAATGTTCATCTGCCTATAAGAAAAATACTCCTTTTTCAGCTTTAAGTTTTCTTAAATTTAAATTACATCATGCTTTTCTTCATGTCATTATGAACATTTTGCTAGCCCATTTACTTACATTGGTAGGGCAGGCAATACACAGTGTGACCACCTGTATGTTGGGCGTAACGGGGCAGTGGTTACACAGTGAAACCACTTGCATTTCTCTAAATAGTCCTTTCCAGGGCAGCAGCTACACAGTGAAATCACCGTAGAAGTTCATTTCTCTGCCACTTGGAGTGCTGGCAGTTGCATCAGCTGTTAGGAGTCATCTGTTGTTGTAGTAAGCAACATTTGTTTACACGTGCAGTACGTTGGTATGTGTCATAGTTTACTTTCCTTGCATCTTTTATAGTTTTCATTTATTTTTGTTTTTTCAAGTGAATTAGTTATATTTAATATATTTTCTCAATGTTGAACAAAAGCCTAAAGATAAAGTTATACATATTTGTGAACAGTAAAGTGGTTTTTGGTGGTTACACTGTGTAACCACTGCCCTTGAGGTGCTTGTGGAAGGTAACTTACAAAATGTCTAGAAATTATTTGAGTGAAGAAGAAATCTTAAGATATGTATGCGATGATGGAATACCTTCGGACTGTGAAAGTATTGCCAGTGACTTAGATTCGGAATCTGACGTTCACCAAAATGAACCAGAAAAACGAAATTTTTTTCAGGTGACTTGAACATTCCTATTACTTTAGATGATGTTAGTAGTTATTGTGAAGAATCTGGTGATACGGGAAGTAATAAAATCATTTGGAATACTACAAACACTGTCAAATATGTTCCACAGTTCTGTGAATATAGCGGTGTTACTGAACATGTTAAAAAATAGATAATCCAGATCCTTATAAATTACTTACCCTTTTTGTAAATGATACAGTGATTTCTCATATTGTTTTTCATACAAACTTGTATGCAACACAAAAGTGTAAACCATTTAAACCTACAACTGATAAAGAGATACGATGTTTTTTAGGTATAAATTTGTACATGTCCATTAATAAAAAAACCAGCTATCGCGATTATTGGTCACAAGACGAAGACTTACATGATTCTTATATTTCAAAGCTAATGCCAGTGAAACGTTATAGCTTCTTGTGAGTCATTTACATTTAAATGATAACTTTTGCCAAATGACCCGAATTTTGATAAATTGTACAAATTGCGACCTTTCATTGATTTTTTATGTCAATCATTTATTGACTGCTACAAGCCACACCGTAACGTTGCTGTGGATGAGAGTATGGTTAAATTTAAGGGACGATCCTGTATGAAACAATTTATGAGGGATAAGCCAATTAAACGTGTTACAAAATTTGGATGTTATGTGATGAATCTGTTTACAACTTGAAATTTCAAATTTATGTTGGAAAAGGTAAAAATAAAGTTGAATGTGGATTAGGTGAAGGAGTAGTTTTGGATCTCACGAATGGTCTAAAAGGTAAGAACCACATAGTTTATATGGATAATTTTTTTTCATCTGTACAACTGTATGAAAAACTGAGAAATAAAAATACTTTTGCATGCGGTACAGTGAATCCTAAAAGGAAAGGTTTACCACCTCTTGAAAATGAGAAAAATATGGAGAGGGGAGAATTCTCATTCAGTGTAAGCAACACTGGAACTGCTGTTTACAGGTGGAAAGACAGCAAAGGTGTCAATGTATTAAGCACTGCTCATGACCCTTCAGAAATTTCTACGGTAAAAAGAAAACAAAAAGATGGAACAAGGAAAACATTCACATGCCCACTTGCTATTCAGGAGTACAACTGTCACATGAATTTTGTAGACAAATTTGACAGGTTAAAAAATGACAACAAAATTGATAGAAAGAGCAAAATATGGTGGATGCGATTATTCTTCCATTTTATTGATTGTTGTGTCACCAATGCTTTTATCATACACAAAGAGATGGACATACAGCAGTACAACAACAAAGATTTTAAGCGCACAATCTACACGGCAATTTTCGCTCCAAAAATTGTTACTACAAAGAAGGCAGCAGTACACTTAGAAGACAGACCAGCAAGTGTCACAAACAAAAAAAGCTCGTGTAGATGTTAATGTTAGGCTGGTATCTAGCAGTCATCAACCCACACATATGGCTTCACCACGAAGATGTGCGCTCTGCAGTTCTAAGAAAAACCCAGTACGATCAAGATGGAAATATGATGTGTGTGATGTAGCTTTGTGTTTGAGATCAGGAAAGACAAGTTTTAATGATTTTCATTCTCTTAAACAGTTGTAAAGAAAGTTTTAAATTATTTTAAATTTGTAAATTTTCTGCCTTTGTTATTAGTTAAAAGTATTTAGAATTAATATTAGGCAATTACCTGTAAAGTAAAAGTTGCTCAAGTGGGGCAGTGGTTACACAGTGTAACCACCTTTCTTTAGTAAATAAATTATATATTTTTTAAAATTATTGTGTTTTAATAATTTTTAACATTCATTTATATGCCTATAAAGATAAAATAAGAGAAAATTACAAAAACAAGTAAAAAAAATTTTCCTGCCCCACATAGGGTTTTTTGTGTGCTTATTGCCTGCCCTTCAAAGAGTTAATTATAAAGGGTGGTTTTTCACCTTACAAAAATTCTAATGTTGGGCCTATACTTTACTTATACATTTGTTATATCACTTTACAATTCCTTAAATTAATCTAATATGTAATATTACTGTTAAAACAATTAGCTTCATCATATAAATTTTGTCCCTTTCCTGTTTTATCACATTGGTTTACTAATCTACTCATTTCTGACATTATTTCCTTTGTATGGAACTTGTGGCCTAGGCCATCAATAGCATTTCATTAATATATTCTAAATAACATTTATTATTACCTAGGTTTTTGGTTTTGAACCCTTTTTCCTGAGTTACATCTTATTACTTGAGTCTTGACCCTTAACATGTTTTCACAATAGTTAAAAATGAAATCTTTTGACTTATTACTTAAAGTAGTGTTTACATGGAGAAGTTTACAATCATAAATTAACAAATAATGTAATTAGAACAAAATCCTTTAACATGTTACCTTCGAGGTATTGCCTTCATGGCCAAATTCTACATTTATAAATTGACAAAATAATCATAAACTACTTGGTGTACCATTCTTCCATCCTATCAATCTTATCAAGCATTACTGTCTAATGGATAGATTATTGTTCATAGGTCCTGGTTTCTAGTACACAATTTTCTTACTTTGCCAGTAGGCTCAAACTAACTTACAATGTAGTTTACAAATGTTTAATAACTATAGGTTTTGGTGTAGAAGACAAATACAACTACCTACACCAAAGCCTTCACTAACATCTCAAACTGAGATGAAACCCTTCACCACAATTCACTATTGGTGTTATTTATGGGTTTTCCTTTTTTTATAAAAGTAATTAACTCGCACTTATGCTGTCACCACTTCACTGACACTTATTGTACAAAGGTTTGTATGTATATTTTATACTTACTTTAATACATTTTAATTAGTTATTTTATATTATTTGCATTGTATTTTTTTCTCTTATTACGTATATTGTACAGTCTTTTTTCTGTAACTAAGGGTTGTTCATCTTTATTTGGTTTATTTGGGTAGTATTGGTGATTCTACCTACTGAATTGAGCGGTTTTAAGTTTTGGGATAGGGCTACTATTGTGTCGCATTACATATGCTCCCCCACCAAAACATGTTTATTTTTCTTAGCTGCAGGTCTATAGAAAATTAACTGTTAATCTCCTGTTTCTTACATCATTCAAAATACTTTTTCATTTCGGACACATTGTATGTGCCCTTCACTTTGTTATTGCTTGGATTGGCTAAAACGTAGGTGTTGTTATTGTTGTCTTTGATCACCACAAATGGTCCATGGTATAGCAGCAGAAGTTTTTTCATTACGCCTTCCGTACCACTGGGCTACTGTCTATTTCGTATAAGTACTCTTTCTCTGACTACAAATTTGAGTTCTGGTATCCCACTATTTCTTCATTTATTCCTCCTCAGCGCTATCTTGTTTCCAATTCGATGGTCTACTCTTGCAATATCCAATTCTTCTTCAGGCATCTCGGGGAACGTAATTAATTGAGTGAGCTCACGCGGTGGTGGTCTTGAAAACATCATCTGATATGGGCTTAGTCCCAGCGTCTCATGGTATGCTATATTTAAAAATAGTTCGGTATTGGTCACGTGCTCGTTCCAACTTTTGTGATTGCTGTGGCAATAGGTCCTGAGAATGCGGCCCACTTCTCGCAATACTCTTTCTGCAGGGTCGCTTGAAGGGTGAAATATGGAGGTTTTGTAAGTTTTTATCTTCCTAGATAATAACGCTTCTTTCCATCGTTTGCCCTTAAACTGGGTTCCATGGTCCGTTATCACTGATTCTGGTGTACCGACATCACTGGTATACTTTTCCAGTACTATTTTGACAATGACTTTAGTTGAAGCCTTGCTGATTGGGTACAGCTTGGTATACTTGGAGAAATGATCCCATATTATTACAATATATTTGTATCGGTGTCTTCCACCGCTTTTTGGAAAAGGTCCCCAAATGTCGAGGAACACCTTCTCTAATCTTCTGTTTGACGTAATGGTCATGAACTCTCCTTCCTTCTTGGCATTGTTTACCTTCACCTTTTGGCATGTCGCACATTTCTTCACTATCATCCTCACCTTTTTGTTCATCCCCTTCATCTACAAGTGTTCTTGTAAGCCCTTGACTACTTTGGTTGGCCCCATGTGCCCATACATCTGGTGATAATTATTCACTATTGATTGCTCTAATGATTTTGGTACACTTAACTTCCATCGATTAACTTTAATACTGGGTTTCGTGAAAACTAGCCCATCATGGAGTTGATGGTATGCTGTTACTATAGGGTCGTTATTTTCAATGTGTTCTATTATTCTGGCCAGTTTTTGGTCTAATGCTTGTTCTTCTCTGATATTGCTTACAATGTTTGCTAATTCTTCTCTGCCTGCTAATGAATAATATACTTTGCCAATATCCTCTCTGTCAGGTTCGAAAGTCCCTCTTTCTAAATTTATTCTTGACAAAGCGTCCGCAACCACATTCTTCTTCCCCGGTACATACTCCCAGGTGATGTTATACTCCTGTAGAGCCAGGACCCAACGAGCTAGCCTTCCATGGCTCAATTTACATCTTTGTAGAAACGAAATTGATTTGTGATCAGATTTCACTGTGGTCGGGTATCCCAAGATATAAGTGCGAAATTTGTTGCAAGCGAATACTACGCTTAGAAGTTCTTTCTCTGTAACATTATAGTTACGTTCGCAGTGGTTTAGTGTTCGACTGACAAAACTTACAACTCGGTGATCTCCTTCACTATTTTGTTGATAGAGTTCTGCACCTAAACTTGTATCACTTGCATCGCAATTAATGTAGAACCTTTTTTCAAAATTGGGATGATGTAGCATGACCTCTTCTAAGAATTTTTTCTTGATTAGATTGAAAGTTATGTCATCTTCACTACTCCATTTCCATTTGTACTTGGGTGATAGCAGATGTTTGAAACGGGATGTTAACTCAGAGTAATTCTTTCGGAATTTTCTATAATAGTTGCAGACCCCTAGGAAGGACTGTAACTGCCTGATGTTCTTAGGTTTGTAGAATTCCTGAATGGCCTCCATCTTCTCTGGAGCTGTGGTTATGCCTGTTTCTGAGAGTACAAATCCTAAAATTTGTAACTGGTTAGTCAGTAATTTTGATTTTTCAATTTTGAGTGTAATATTGTTGGTGGCTAGTCTTTGTAGAACCATCTACACGTTCACAGTGCTCCTCCCATGTGGTGGATGTAATCAATAAATCATCTACATACACCGTGGCGAACTGTAGTACATCTCTTCCTAATATCTGGTCCATGACCTTGACAAAAACAGCAACAGAATTTACCAGACCAAATGGTAATCTTTTAAACTGATAGTTGCGACCATCAAAAATAAACGCAACATACCTCCGGCTGTTGGGGTGCAGCTCAACTTGCCAATATCCGCATACGGTGTCGAGGATGCTCATGAACTTGCAGCCTTCAAATTTCTTCATAATTTCATCTATTTCGCCCGGTGATGTTCTATCGTTCACAATGTTTCTCTTTATCTCCCTGGCGTCTAGACACAACCTGACCGCCCCATCCTTCTTCTGCAGAGCGACAATTGGACTGGTGTAGGGTGACGAACTGGTTTCAATAATGTCTTGTTCCAACATTCTGTGTATCTCTTTTCTGACTGGATCACCACTTGGATCACCCTTCCGTTGCTCGATACATCTATTTGTACCTGTTGTCTTACTGACTTGTTCATTTTGCCAGTAGCACCTACTATCACCATATTATTAATTGGTAGGGTTGGTATTGGTTCTTTACTTATTGCTTTAATTCTATTAAACTCCACTTTGTCAATGAGTGATACATTCGCTCCTGTATCAATTATAATTTCAGTTGCTACCCCTTGCAATTTAGCATTGATAAAAATTATTTGATTGTTATCTTTCTTTTCTGAGTATTGTCCTTCTTCCATAAGGTCATTTCTTATATCCCTTAATAATAGTTTTCATTGATTATGTGGACTTCATTTCTTGTAATATCTTTGTTTATTCGCCCGTCCAATTCCCGCAGTGATGGGCCGGTCATAGTTCTCACTGCTGTGTCTAGTTTTCCACCCGGTCTACTTGCTGATTACTTGTTGTGGTTTCTCCAAGGTTTCTTGGAGAACGATCTCGAGAGCTTCCCCTCCTGGGTTGGTTTCCTTCCTCTTCATCTCTCCTATTGTTATCATTCGGATACCTTCGGTCATAGTTTATATTGCGTCTCCATTCTCGGTTTCCACCACTATTATTATTATTTTGGATGCAGCCGTTATTTTGGTTGCGGCTGTTATAATTGCCTTGGTTATTTCTATGATTGTTATTATTATAGTTATTGCCACCATTTCTATTATTATGGTTATTGTCGTTATTCCCATTTCGGGGTTGGTTTGACCTTGGTAGTTGGTCTCTACCTTTATATCCCCTGTCCATCTGTGATTGGTCATACTGCCTCCTTGATTTCCTATAATAATCTTGGTGTTCATAGCTCCCAAGCAGTCTTTCCATTTCAGCTATTGTCTTGACCTGGCTGCATAGGGTGGCTTGTACAATCCCTTCATCAAAGTGGTGTGCCATTTTGCTAATTAAGCATTCTTCGGGGTTTTTCGGTTCCAAGTTGCGTGCTACACACACCTTCCCGAGAAAATAGGCTGTTGGTGACTGGTAATGGGTGGCGTACCTTCCATGGCAGAGATTATCTCTGATTATATTTTGTACTGACTCTGACCAGTATTTTATCCTGAAGGTTTGTTTAAACCCCTCATACGTCGTTATCTCATTTCTGACAGCCGACCACCAGTTGTCGGTTATCTCCTTGAAACTGTCATCCAGTAGATTCTTGATTATTGTCCAGCGGTTCTCTTTAGTTGTCTGTAAACATTCATCCACACGCTCTAGGAATTCCACTGGGTTCCTGCGATAATTCTTAAAGTTTATATTTTCTCTGTTGTCCAGCATATGTTGAACACTGCAGGCTGGTCTATAGCTCACTCTGTCGAGATCCTCTCTCAGGTTCTTTAGCTGTACTTCCTGGATGTTATCGATTCTTCCCGTATTATCATTGGTTTGGTTCTTTACCCGGTTCATCTCCTCATTTACCCATTCGATTTTTCGTGAGGTGTTAGTTTGTAGTTCTTCCAGTCTTTCCTGTGTTCCTTGCTGTACCTCTGCTATCCTAATTTGGTTGATGTTGTCTGCTTGGTCTATTCTGGCGTCTAACTCTGCTCTGACCTGTACAATTGTTTCTTTGTTTTGTTCCACTTGTTCGACTATTTCGGCTGTTTGTTGCTTTCTTTCTTCATTGTATTCCTCTACCCTTTTGCCAAGTGTTTCATTGATATTTTCAATTTTTTCATCAATTCGTTTTAAATCTCCCTTTTGTCCATCAATAATTTCTCTCAACTCTTTGTTAGAGCTATCAATTTTCTCATTTATTTTCCGAAAGTCTTCCTTAGTACTCTCATTTGTACTATCTATTTTCTCGTTTATTTGTCTTAAACTTTCTTCATTTCGGTCAAATTTTTCCTCCATTCGTTTAAAATTCGCATTTGTCTGTTTGTTATTCTCCTTAATACTGTCTATTTTTTCATTTGTTTCCTCGATTTTTTTTAAGCCTTCATGAGTACTGTTTATTTTTTCCTCCTGTCTGTCTATTTTCTCATTTATACTGCTCATCATTTCCATGAATTTATTCCAATCCGGTCCCCCTCTGGCTTCCTCCTTGTCAAAACCCGCCTGTTGTTCCATTTCGGTGTCTGTGATTGCTTCTGTCTCTTCTTCTCGTCTATCTTCTTCCATTTCTTGGTACTTTGCCAACCTTTTCGTCACTCCTCTTGTATGCATTACTGTTTTTTCTGACAGTCGCCAGCTGAAATCGGGTTTCCTGTATCGTTAATAATTACGTTAGGATCGGTAATTTCCCCAATTCGAGCTTCACTAGTTGGACGCCATCTGTAATATTCTGACAGTGTATTACGGTTGCGGGTTTTTTGGTTAATTATTTATTTTGATGTGAGTTTAGTTTAGTATAAATTGACTCCACTTATGTCAAATACGGACTTGTTGCCGCAATCGATAGTGTCCTCGAGCGCCCCGTTCTTTTTCCAAATGCTTCGGTCCGTTCGCTGCTCACTCTCCTGTTGGATTACCTGTAATTGTCCTGTAAACCTTCAAATTATCTACAATGACAACTCCTTTGATTCCAAATAACAATGTTCATTTTTGTTTAAGTTATTTAGAGAAAATGAACAGTCGACTTGTCGAAACAAATATTGGTCGGGTCGACTCTAGCGCTCAATTCGACTTTTACACTGGCAAGTTTCAAATAACAAATTATTTATAATAATATATCAAATCTGAGGGTTTAAGGGTTCTTTTACACTGTTATTGAATTCATAAAATACATACAAAAATACAATGCATTACAAAGGTAAGTAAAATTTTAAAATCTTAATACTATATTTTGTTATTATTAGTTGCTATGGCAACCAGACTCCATCGGCAAGATGGCCGCGGAAAACGTTTGGCCACGTGCTGTTACAAGTTATTTTAAAATAAATGGTTCAGTGTTCACTGTTTTAGTTTCTAAGATTTTTCTTCAATAAATGATCGCTGGTGTTTTTCTGTAAGTGTAGATAGTGTCTACGGTAGTGTTGTGTAATCGTACCTGTAGTGTGGTTAATAGTTAAAATTGGTGTCACTCACAGGCGTTATGAAAGTGTGTTCATGGTAGGCAATCAGGATTTTCAAAGGTTCTGCATTTATTTGTTGTTTTAATTTCAATATTTTCGTCTTCTAATCTTCCACAGTATTTATAGCTTCTATTAGTTATAATTTTTCATCGCCAACGGTCCAAAAACATTACTATTATTTAATTAAAAACTTCTTAATTAGAGCTCATCTGCTCTCTTCAATAGTTAACAATACAATACTACAATTCTATATTCCTGCCTTCCATCAACGGTTTCGTGCCCTCACAATACTGGCCTGTGATTGGTCAAAACAGAGAGTTCATAAGGTCATGTGGTCAGTTTACAAGATTTAAATGTTCATCTGCCTATAAGAAAAATACTCCTTTTTCAGCTTTAAGTTTTCTTAAATTTAAATTACATCATGCTTTTCTTCATGTCATTATGAACATTTTGCTACCCCATTTACTTACATTGGTTAATTATAAAGGGTGGTTTTTCACCTTACAAAAATTCTAATGTTGGGCCTATACTTTACTTATACATTTGTTATATCACTTTACAATTCCTTAAATTAATCTAATATGTAATATTACTGTTAAAACAATTAGCTTCATCATATAAATTTTGTCCCTTTCCTGTTTTATCACATTGGTTTACTAATCTACTCATTTCTGACATTATTTCCTTTGTATGGAACTTGTGGCCTAGGCCATCAATAGCATTTCATTAATATATTCTAAATAACATTTATTATTACCTAGGTTTTTGGTTTTGAACCCTTTTTCCTGAGTTACATCTTATTACTTGAGTCTTGACCCTTAACATGTTTTCACAATAGTTAAAAATGAAATCTTTTGACTTATTACTTAAAGTAGTGTTTACATGGAGAAGTTTACAATCATAAATTAACAAATAATATAATTAGAACAAAATCCTTTAACATGTTACCTTCGAGGTATTGCCTTCATGGCCAAATTCTACATTTATAAATTGACAAAATAATCATAAACTACTTGGTGTACCATTCTTCCATCCTATCAATCTTATCAAGCATTACTGTCTAATGGATAGATTATTGTTCATAGGTCCTGGTTTCTAGTACACAATTTTCTTACTTTGCCAGTAGGCTCAAACTAACTTACAGTGTAGTTTACAAATGTTTAATAACTATAGGTTTTGGTGTAGAAGACAAATACAACTACCTACACCAAAGCCTTCACTAACATCTCAAACTGAGATGAAACCCTTCACCACAATTCACTATTGGTGTTATTTATGGGTTTTCCTTTTTTTATAAAAGTAATTTACTTGCACTTATGCTGTCACCACTTCACTGACACTTATTGTACAAAGGTTTGTATGTATATTGTATACTTACTTTAACACATTTTAATTAGTTATTTTATATTATTTACATTGTATTTTTTTCTCTTATTATGTATATTGTACAGTCTTTTTTCTGTAACTAAGGGTTGTTCATCTTTATTTGGTTTATTTGGGTAGTATTGGTGATTCTACCTACTGAATTCAGCGGTTTTAAGTTTTGGGATAGGGCTACTATTGTGTCGCATTACATATGCTCCCCCACCAAAACATGTTTATTTTTCTTAGCTGCAGGTCTATAGAAAATTAACTGTTAATCTCCTGTTTCTTACATCATTCAAAATACTTTTTCATTTCGGACACATTGTATGTGCCCTTCACTTTGTTATTGCTTGGATTGGCTAAAACATAGGTGTTGTTATTGTTGTCTTTGATCACCACAAATGGTCCATGGTATAGCAGCAGAAGTTTTTTCATTACGCCTTCCGTACCACTGGGCTACTGTCTATTTCGTATAAGTACTCTTTCTCTGACTACAAATTTGAGTTCTGGTATCCCACTATTTCTTCGTTTATTCCTCCTCAGCGCTATCTTGTTTCCAATTCGATGGTCTACTCTTGCAATATCAAATTCTTCTTCAGGCATCTCTGGGAACGTAATTAATTGAGTGAGCTCACGCGGTGGTGGTCTTGAAAACATCATCTGATATGGGCTTAGTCCCAGCGTCTCATGGTATGCTATATTTAAAAATAGTTCGGTATTGGTCACGTGCTCGTTCCAACTTTTGTGATTGCTGTGGCAATAGGTCCTGAGAATGCGGCCCACTTCTCGCAATACTCTTTCTGCAGGGTCGCTTGAAGGGTGAAATATAGAGGTTTTGTAAGTTTTTATCTTCCTAGATAATAACGCTTCTTTCCATCGCTTGCCCTTAAACTGGGTTCCATGGTCCGTTATCACTGATTCTGGTGTACCGACATCACTGGTATACTTTTCCAGTACTATTTTGACAATGACTTTAGTTGAAGCCTTGCTGATTGGGTACAGCTTGGTATACTTGGAGAAATGATCCCATATTATTACAATATATTTGTATCGGTGTCTTCCACCGCTTTTTGGAAAAGGTCCGCAAATGTCGAGGAACACCTTCTCTAATCTTCTGTTTGACGTAATGGTCATGAACTCTCCTTCCTTCTTGGCATTGTTTACCTTCACCTTTTGGCATGTCGCACATTTCTTCACTATCATCCTCACCTTTTTGTTCATCCCCTTCATCTACAAGTGTTCTTGTAAGCCCTTGACTACTTTGGTTGGCCCCATGTGCCCATACATCTGGTGATAATTATTCACTATTGATTGCTCTAATGATTTTGGTACACTTAACTTCCATCGATTAACTTTAATACTGGGTTTCGTGAAAACCAGCCCATCATGGAGTTGATGGTATGCTGTTACTATAGGGTCGTTATTTTCAATGTGTTCTATTATTCTGGCCAGTTTTTGGTCTAATGCTTGTTCTTCTCTGATATTGCTTACAATATTGCTTACAATGTCCGAGATAATGAACTACAAGTGTTACGAATGGCAAGACACCAGAACAGTGCGGACACCCTAGTACATGCTTTGCAATTTGAGGCAGCCAAATCAGCGTCTGGTTGGACAAGTCATAAAGTGCACACTAAAAGATCGCAACAGCACAGACAATGAGGAAGAAGAACAAGGAACAGAGACTCGACTGTCGGCGCCACAGAATAAAGTAAGAAAGGATGGGAGACCGAAGTGTTATCGATGTGGGAAACCTGGACATCTACAACGGGATTGTCGGGTTAGAGTTCAGCAGGAGGGGAACGAGCAGTATTTGGTACAACGGGGAGTGTGCTGACTAACTGGAGGAACAAAGCCCCCAGACAATACGCAATTTCTACACTTAAGAAAAACAGTGGGAACTTGGTGGTTACTGGGTTCGTTCAAGAAAGGCAACCTCGATTACAGTTAACACAGGCGCAACAGTTTCTGTTATGTGCCCCGACGTGGTGAAAGATCTCAAGCCAATCTGGTGCTCTTCCAGCTTGCGAACAGCTACTGGATGGCCTGTAAAAGTGTTTGGAAAAGTGGAGATACACCTACGCCTCGGTTGACTTGAGTTTAATCATCAAGTACTTGTTGCAGACATTGTGGATGAAGCAATTCTTGGTGTGGACGTTATGAATGCGTACAGATTTATAGTCGACTTCAAAAACAGTGTCTTGAGAACCAGAGGAGAAGAGGTAATGCTCTCCATAATGACTACATCAGAAAAATTGATGGACGTCATAAACCAAGTGGCTGTAACTGTTCCGCCAAACTCCGAAAAGATCATCATAGATACTAGGGGCAACCACTGCTCTATACTCGAACGCCAGGTAGTCAACACACCGGGCATACTAATTGCCATAAGTTTAGTAAAACCTGACGAAACGGGAAATGTACCTATTAGAGTGGCGAATATTTTGGATCAAGCTGTCACTTTACAAAGCAATACACTCCTAGGCAAATTGACTCCTGTGGCCTGGGTAGCCAGGATGACGCAGTGAAGATCCAGTGCTTTTGATAATTCCAAATTACCAGAGGAACTGCAGGAATTATTGAACAGATCTTGTAACGACCTCTCAAATGGTGAGGTAAAAGAACTCAGAGGGTTTTTACATGAATTCAAAGATGCTTTTGCAGTTCGGGGACAGTCACTGGGAAGAACCTCTCTTGTACAACATCGCATCAATACCGGGGACACAACGCCGATACGCCAACCTCCTCGAAGGCATCCATTATCTAAGCAAGAGGAAATGTCTCTGTTAGTACAGGACATGTTGACAGAGGGAGTAATCGAGCCTTCGTCAAGTGCTTGGTCTTCACCGGTAGTGGTGGTAGCGAAGAAGGATAGTGGATTGTATTTCTGCTTAGACTACCGGAGGTAAATGACTTTATAAAGAAGGACTGCTATCCATTACCTCGCGTTGACGATACACTCGACACGTCCGGAGCACAGTGGTTTTCCACATAGAACCTGAAGAGTGGATATTGGCAAGTGGGTCTTCATCAAGAAGACAAGGAAAAGACCGCTTTCTCGACCCCAAGTGGCTTATTCCAATTTAACATCGTGCCATTTGGACTCTGTAATGCACCGGCAACATTTGAAAGATTGATGGACCTGGTACTCCAAGGCCTGACATGGAAAACTTGCCTTGTTTACTTAGACGATGTCATAGTGATCGGGAAGACTTTCAAAGACCATTTGGAAAACCTGAAGGAGGTTCTAACTAGAATTCACGGTGTACAACTGAAGCTGAGCCCGAAGAAGTGTTCTCCATTCCAGAAGGAAGTACAGTATCTGGCCCATCTGGTTTCGGCAGCGGGTGTTAGCATGGATCCTAATAAAGTAGACACCGTAAGAGACTGGCCAGTTCTGAAGAGTAAACACGAAGTTAGGAGTTTCCTGGGGTTATGCTCATATTACCGACGTTTTGTGAAAGGCTTCGCTACTATTGCTGAACCACTACATGGGCTAACGGAAAATGAACGAAACTTCCAGTGGTCGAGAGAGTGTGACCAAACATTTAGAATGTTGAAGATTGCATTATGTTCACAGCCAATTCTCGCTTTACCGGCTTCCGAAGGGAAGTACATCGTAGACACAGACGCAAGCAATACTGGTGTAGGAGCAGTTTTGTCTCTAGTCCAGAACGGTGAAGAACAAGTAATAGCGTATTACAGCAAGACGCTTTCTAAACCAGAGAGAAATTATTGTGTTACAAGGAGAGAATTGTTAGCAGTTGTCAGAGCTTTGGAGCACTTCCATAAATACTTCTGTGGAAGAGAGTTTTCACTACATACCGACCATGCTGCGCTTGCATGGCTCTTGAGATTTAAAACTCCGGAAGGACAGTTGGCAAGGTGGCTCAAACGTCTGCAAGAGTACAACTTCAAGGTACAACATCGGTGGGAGCACCTGCATGGTAATGCAGATGGCTTATCACGAGGACTGTGCCCGGAAGACTGCCGACATTGCCACAGAAAGGAAGAACAAATTGCGTATGAACATGTTCAAGCCATCACTATAAATTTCCTGGCAGATGGCTGATGACACATGATTGTCAACAAGAGCAGATGACTGATGAAGACATTGGACCGATCTTGACAGCAAAAGAGGAAGGTCGCCACCCAGATTGGCAAGATATCTGCCATGGCTCCGAAGTGCTGAAGGGCTACTGGGCACAATGGGAAAACCTTACCGTAGAAAACGGATTGATGGAAAGGGCTTGGGAAAGTGCAGATGGACGAGAGTGGTCATGCAGTTGATAGTTTTCCGAAGTAAAGTGCAGTCTGTTTTGAAGGCGATCCATGATGGGACGTCTGGATGCCATCTTGGCATTAACAAAACCCTTGACAAAATACGGAAGCGATTCTATTGGCTTCATCTTCGCCACGACGTAGAGGAATGGGTTCGGAAATGTGAAATATGTGCTACAAGCAAGGGAAAAATAAGACAGTAAACGTTGGACTGCCTTTTGGGAGAATTGCCATAGACATTGCTAGACCATTCCCAGTTATTGACGATGGAAACCGGTACATCATGGTTGTAGGTGACTACTTTACTAAGTGGGTGGAAGCCTACGCAATTCCAAATCTGGAGGTTACCACTGTGGCAAAGGAGTTAGTTCACAACTTATGTTGCTGTTATGGAGCCCCTATGGAAATCCATACGGATCAAGGGAGAAATTTCGAATCAGGAGTGTTTAAAGAATTATGTCGTCTATTCAGAATTCGAAAGACCAGGACAGTGCCTCTGCATCCTCAGTCGGACGGGATGGTTTAGAGATTCAATAGGACATTTGAGCAGCATCTTTCGAAGGTTGTTGACAAGAACCAAACAGACTGGGACCAATGTATACCACTATTCCTCATGGCGTATAGATCAACAGTACATGACACAACCGGCAAAATTGGTGTTTGGGTGGGAGATTCGTCTCCCTGGGGACTTGATGTTCGGATCACCTGAGACTCAGTCCCAAGAGCCACAGAACTATTCCTCGCAATTAGAAAACCAACTGCGAGAAATGAATCGCTTGATAAGAGGATGGCTGTAGATTGCCAGTGATAAAATGAAAACTCGGTATGACGTTCACAGCAATAGTGTGGGGTTTCCAAGAAGGAGACAGGTCTGGTTGTTCAACCCAAAGCGCCATCATGGTCGCTCACCTAAGTTGCAAACTAACTGGGAAGGACCCTATACTGTGAAAAAAAGAATCAGCAATGTTGTTTATCGGATTTAACAGGAAGAACAGCGAAAGTTGAAGGTCGTCCACCTAGATTGCCTGGCCAAGTATTACTTTAGAGACGGTTTGCCAGTTCGGGACAAACAGGCTTAAGGAGGGGGCAGTGTTACGACATCACAGAACTATCTACGTGTTTCTCGAACGATCCATTGGAATCCAGCTATAATGTTGCATGCATATGTGATGTCAACATGCGCTTGCGTGACTTTTCTGGAAGCTGCTAGCCGCACGGACTGTGTCAAGGCCGCAATTAATTATGTCGTAGTTTAGAGATAAGGCGTAGTTTGGAATCTTCTGGTCTGTGAGTGTTGTATAAATACTAGGCGGCAGCAGCCTTAGTTTTCAGTTATAGTCGTGATATATTTACAGTGCGGTCTGAGTTATTATCGGGCGATATTACTATGTGCATTCAAGTGGTTATTAGTGAAGTGTCCGTTTTATTATTGGGTGGTATATTGTAATACAATTGTGTTTTAATATTAGTTGACATTTTATTGTGTGTGAACAATTTCTATTTGATTTGTTGTAAGAGACTGTGTTGTTAATTACGAACTGTTTAACTGTGAAAATTAAAGCTGGTGATTAGTGACTTAATTGGTGTCTTGTATTTTGTTTTCCACTGTATCTACGACAGATCAAGTAGATCATCATAACAATATCTTCCTGTGATGTCAATGTTATTGTTATTCCCAATTAACACATTAAGATCACCCAGCACAATAAGCCTTTTATAGATTTGCAGTTTTTTATAAAAACTCAACTGCAAAAAGTGGTATACTGCAAAAAGTAATCATTTTTTGTATTTAAAATCATACAAACATAAGCATGCAAGTGTTAATATACTGTAAGCATACAACAGCTTATAAGTATTCATGTCTTACTTAAATAAACAGCAGTATCATAATTTGTTCCTCCAATTTACAACAGTTGCACCTACAAACACATCCTAAATATACAAAATAATTTATCTACTCTAAGTAATTGTGGTGGTACAATGAATTTATATACCAGATAAGCTACAAAATGATAATTTTATTTTTAAATTACTATTTAATTTTTTATATGAAAATGGAAAAAGATAAAACAATATAATATCTTGCAAGGATCGATCAATAAGTAGATAACATTTTTCACTATTTGTGTTGACAAGTGTATATTTGTGTAATACAAGCTATTGTGAATATGTATTACATCTGAGTGTTTTGTATATATGTTAACTCCACTATAAAAAATAACTTTGAATAATGTATAATAATATATGAATAATGTTTTCAGAATATTTATATTGATCTGTTTATGTGTTTGATGATTTCTTTATTGCCCATAAACAGGATGACAATAAAAATTGTCAGAACATCAACACAAATGCCATAAAAATTGTGTCTACTTATTAACCGATTCTTCCAAAACCTTTCATCATTTATTGGTCCATGGTCATTTACTAACGTAAGGAATGAAAATCTAAACATTAGATTTACTAAATAAATAACGGAGTAGAAAATTATATTTCTTTGTTGTGATTTTTTTTTAAATGTCAGATTCTGTCAAACAACAAATAGTGAATAACATATGTAATAAGTACTAGTGGATATATTTGTTGTTACTACTGTTTTGTGTGAAATGTTCAGATTGTGTCATGTTAGTGTAAAATAAGTACCAACAGATGCAATATTTTTTACATAAATTCTTTTACATTTGATGTAATGTTTTCTGTATATTTATTTCATTAAAATTGTTTTTAAATTTATTGCAGTTCGATCGAAGACGTGCTGCACTGGACGATTCAGATGATGATTTGTAGCATATGGACAGATCAGGACTGTTCCTTTTTCTAGAAATGGTTATTTTGCAGTGATTACCCCACTTCTTGTTGATTACTATGAAACTCCATGGCTCTTCTTTTAATTTTTCTTTGTATTAATAATTCAAGTCAATAACTTTTTTATATTGTATAAATAAAAAAAAAATATCCTAATTGACAAGAGTCTTATTTCTTAAAGGTGGACTTCAGACTAAATTTTTTAAACCTTTACAGGATTGTTCCATCTATTAATACGATTTGAAAGCAGAATGGTAAGCTTATTGTCATTTATTACGCAAAATATGAAAGCCTTGCATTGTTTAAATGAATGAGTATGAGGGTTTGTTCTTAAGCGACATATGTAATGTATGATAGATGAATCTGCAGGCTCACAATGCATGTATCAAGAACATAGTTTTTGGTGTAAAACACATCTTTGTCTGCACCTGGTATATGGCATGTCATGCCAGTAGATATGGTCAGACAAAAAAAGTATGTTACTTTAAACACTTAAAACTTGGCATATAATAGTTGGAAGGTGGTGACAGTGGTAGGGCAGTAGGGTGATAACATATGCATGCTGCAAGTGGTGACTCATTTTGCAATCAACCTTGATTACGAGTGCTCTTATCTAGAGATAAAAGTAACTTATTTTCCAGCCTACAAACAGCCATAAATCAGTAATGAAATAGGCCTTACGCATCAGATACACATAAATATTTTTATAATGAAATGTTCCTTAATTTGAAAGTGTTTTGAGTACAATAGAAGAGCACCAACATGATAGTCAGCTCAAAATGTTGAAATATATGAATCAAAAATATATAAAATCAAAACCCATCAAAACCGTGTATTACAAAAAAAGACAACACCATTTTTTAACAAAATAAGCGTCTACTCTCACCAGTCGAGTGAATATGTAAGTTGCAGAAGAGGTGCGAAGAAGGTGCTCACAGAATGAATGTCAGTGTAAGTTCATCGACATATTCCATAATAGTGCTGATCAGATTGACACAGTATAAAAATGTTTCAAAAAAAATGTGTTATCATTGGGAATGATCACTTCATTTCAGCATTGAATGTCAACAAAAACAAGGCTTTAGCAATATATCAAGAGGTTTGTATGGATGATTATAAACAATATTACCAACTAGCAAACGAAGTTCATAAATTGTTTACTTTCAACATGTTCAGTCTTGTACGCAGTTTGTGTGATTGGCTGTGGTTTGAAAAATGATATGAAGAAGCCAGTCGTGAAGCACTATGATTTATTGCAAACAACACTTTCCAGACAAAGAATTTGGAACATTCTGATTGTATTTAACATACAGGAAATATAGTAATATTGTTAAACTATCAACTCTGTCAAAAACAAACTGCTCTGTCTATCCAGAATATCCAGCATATTTTCTGCTACTGATGCTGCTGCTACTATATATTAACCCATTATAAGATGGCCCTGAATTTTTGAAGAGTTCTATGAGGAAGCTAATTAAGTGGTCTAAATACCATACCTTGAGGTGAAACTAAATAAATATGTGTATTTTACATTAAAGGTAAAAGTATAAGTGATAAGATACCTTATTATTTTTAATCCCAGTCATCATCCTCAATTTTTTCCTTCTCATGCTTTCCCCTCCTCCTCTTCATCCTATCTTTAGTACTGGTACTGGAATAAGATTCATAACTGGAGTCTTTCCACAAAATGTCATCTTCACTCACATCCATGTTATTAGAAAACAACACATTTTTTTAAACCCCTGAACAATGGATTCTCTTTTGATTTCCCCCAGGCTATAATTATCCACTGGACCAGTACCAGTATGCTTAGTTTCTTCAGTTTGCCTGTTGTACTCAGTGCATGGTTTCCATTAATTAACTCATCACTATAGTTCTTCCATAAGTAGTCCTTAAGTGGTTTATTAACAATCACATCTATAACTTGAAGCCAGGAAGTTGTTCCCCCAGGGGTTATAATAAGATCAGTGTTCATTTCTGCAACCAGCTTCTTTATTTTCTCAGTTGTATGACCATGAAAACCATCAAGGATTCACATGCCTCTCTGCCCTAGTAAAGCATCTGGTCGATGTCCCTAACCAACTTTAAGCCAATCTACATAAATTCTCCCATCATTCACCTTTTCATGTTCTCTTTAAAACAGTCTAACTAGTAACTGTTCCTTTGGAAGTATTTTTCCCTTCAAAGTAACATATGATGAAATAACGTATGAAATTTTCTACCATTGGCAGTTACTCCCAGCATCGCAGAAATATATGACTTTACATTGCCCGTAGATGTAACTATAACGGATTTTGCACCCTTCTTGTTCAAACATGGCACTTGACAGCATATCAAAAAATACAGGAATTTAGTCAGCATTTGCCATTAGGTCAAGGAAGTAATTGTGGCTTTTCTCATTTTCATAATTAATCGCTAATAGGTGATCAATTTATCAGCATAATCTGCAAGTAGGTGTTGTGCAAGGGTAGTGCAACATCGTAAACACACCTGATCTAGAATTGGAGATCTAGTATTGGGTAGGTGGAACATGCGGGATAGAGTATCGGCTACTACATTTTGAGTACCACGAATATGTTGTACTTTGAACTTGTAGCAATTCAATCTTAACACCCATCTTCCGATACGACCTAACTGTTTTGGGTGGTTCAATAACCATGACAACGCTTGATTGTCGGTTTCTAGTAGAAATTCCTTATGTTCCAAAAATGGTTTGAATTTGTCAAAGGCGAATACTACGGCTAAACATTCAAGTTTGTAGGCTGAGAACTTCCTTTCTTGGTCGGTCAATGTACGGGATGCATAGCTAATCGGGAGTCTAGTATTATTGATTTCCTGGTATATTACGGCTCCTAATGCTACACTCGAACTATCGGTCTGTACAACAAATGGTTTACTGTAATCTGCTAACTGCAATACAGGTGGGGATATAATGCTTTCTTTAAGTGTTTCAAACGCTTCTTGGTGTTGAGTAGTCCACTCGAATTTCACTCCTTTCTTTCTTAAAGCATTTAATGGGGCTGCTATATCCGCTAAGTGGGGTATGTACTTATGAAAATAATTAATCATACCTAAAAATCGAGCTATACCTTTGGCGTCTCTTGGCGGTAAGAATTCTCGGATTGCGCGTGTACGTTCGGGATCGATGCTAACCTTACCTTCGGCAGATACTATGTGACCTAAGAAGGAGAATTGATTTACTGCGAAATTAACTTTACTTGGGTTTACCCAAGTATTGTCCAGCTTTCTTTAACCTGGATAATACTTCACGCAGGTGATCAATATGTTGATCCATTGACTCGCTATATACTACTATATCATCAAGATAGTGGTATACAAATTTAAATTTAACATCATAAACAATTTTTTCTAACAGTCTGCTACATACTGAACTTCCTTGTGATATACCGAATGGTACTCTAGTAAATTTATATAAATTAAATGGGACAGCAAAAGCAGTTAAATGTTTTGATTCCTTAGCTAGTGGGATTTGATGGAATGCTTGGTTGAGATCCATTATGGTGAAGATTTTCGCTTTTGTAAAATAGTGAAATGCGCTGTGAATGTCGGGCAGTGGTATCGATTCAAATTCTATACTCTTATTTAGCTGTCTATAATCCACGACTAGTCTATGTTTGTCAGTTCCTTTTGGTACTAGGAATGCAGGTGATGAGTACGGAGAAGTTGACGGTTCAATGACGTGCTGATCAAGGAGTTTGTTAATGTGGTTTCTCATTATTTCCATCTTGGGCGGTGATAATTTGTATGGATGAAGTCGTATTACCTTGTTGTCACTAAGATTTATTTTATATTCGATTAAATGGGTTAATCCTAACTTGGGGGTGAGTACTGTAGAAAATTCCCTTATTAACTTTTGAATTCTTAGTCTCTCATTTCCTTTTAAATGACTCAGACGAGACTCTTTATGCTCTGATTGAATAGTTGAGGTTTCATAATTAATGTCGTTACTTGACTCAGAGTCGAACTGATATTTTCGAGTACGATCAAATCTGAAGAAATATTGTTTTGCATACATATCAAGGATTAAGCCAGTTTTACTTATGAAATCAGCGCCTAGTATTAAGTTTTGTCCTAACACTTCAGCTGCTAGCAGGGGAATATACCAAGTAAAATTCTTTATTTTTAATTTCACCGTAATACTGCGCGATATCTTTAGGTTTTGTTTATTTGCGGTGGCACACTTTATGTTCACGTTTTGGCTACGTTTAATCAGATTATGATTAGCTAATACGGTGGCTAACTGTTGACTAATTATACTACGGGTAGATCCGGAATCAATTAAACCAAGGGTATTCGTTGCTCCAAGGCCTATCTGTACGTAGGGTAGTTCGCATATACTTGTTTTGCATGCACCAATAGAGTTGCACTTCTCAATAAATCTTGTTAGGTAAGGGTCTATGCGTTTATTTTTACTCTATGATTATTATTGTTTTTACCTTTCCTTCTGTTGCTGCGGAAGACGAAGGATTTTTGTTCTTCCAGCTTCACATGTTTTTTGATTGGTCGGTTTTCTATTGGTAGCGCTTTTGTTTACATACCTTGCTAATGTGTCCGGCCTTTCCACAGTTATAACATCTTCTTTCCTCATTTACTTCGCTCGTAGGGTGTCGGGGTTTTGATCTAGAGTATGAAATATGGGGGTAACTTTGGGTTTTATATGTACTTACGAATCGCTTATCGCGGTAGGTTCGGGTATCTGTTCCAATTGGTAGAGTTCGGAATGAATCTCTGCGTTGAGTCTGGGACATAGAAACGCGTCTGTTCTGGTCAGAATACCAGACGTTGGACGAATGTATACAACATAGTTCTAGTTCGGAGAAAGTGGTTGGTCGCTTCATGAGTGCTAGGCGAGATCGCTCCTCGGGGGATAGTCCAACTAAGATATTGTCTACTAACTGTTGTTCACTCCATTTGACTTGCAGTAATAAAGCAGATTCTCTTATTTCAGATATATAATGAGCTAATCTCTCTTATGCTCCTTGTACATGAAGTACTAGATTCCGCTTCAATTCTTCGTTGATACCGGTGGGAATGAAATGTCTTATTAGGGTGGTATGAATTTCTTCTATTGGGTGATTATGCCTTAAGGATTCTAACACACGA
The DNA here is from genome assembly GCA_034769895.1 of Magicicada septendecula. Lineage (NCBI taxonomy): Eukaryota > Metazoa > Arthropoda > Insecta > Hemiptera > Cicadidae > Magicicada > Magicicada septendecula. Next base: position 537,462,091 of record CM068368.1, read on the forward strand.
TCTTTTAAAGGAGATCTACATTTAGGTAAAATTACTTGTAAAATCTGGTCATCTCTTAGTTGTCGCAGATCCTTTAATTGTAAAAGATGCTTAAGAAAATCTAGGAGCTTTGTAATATTCAGCCCATCGGTGATTTGTATGTCCGACAAAATATGTTCTACAGGGTGGGTTATCTTTCCATAAAGCTCTGTAGTTAAATTAAATGGAGTTGTCATTCTCGGTTTTTCCGGAGATTGATTCGTCGGCAAGTGAGAAAGTAAATCGTATGTACGAGACATATTCTCTAGTTCATAGGGAGTAAAGTACCGTTTGCTGGTTGGATATTTACTTGACTATCAGTTAACCGTTCTTTAAATGGATCTATATTGGATTCCTGCAGAAACTGAAACTTTACAGTACCGGTTTGCTGTTCTTGAGTAGGAGATTGGGTAGGGGAAATATTTAGTTTTGTCATTGCTTCTTCAATCTCTTCTAATCTAAACGATTCAGATCTTCGACGTAATTCGCGCATTAACTCGGGTAATTGTTGTAATGCTTCCTCCGCGAATTTTTGTACATCCGGTGGGGTAACTTTATCACCGGGCCAATTCAACAAATTGGTGATACGGCGGGTCAGATGTTCGGTTCCTTGGGTGGTGCGTAAAATTACTGCGGGGGATTTTTCATCACACAGGGTTTGTGCGATCGAAGTTAGTTCTGTATACTTATGATAGCATGTTTCCTTTTCGCTTTCAAAATCTAAAACACTTAAATGATTTAGTAATGAGGGTTTGTCCGGTTTATTATCACGTAACGTTTTGCGAAGTTCCGCGACAGTTACATCTGAGTATGGATGACCACGCAATAATGCTTCATAGCTTAATTCGTCTTTCAACAACAAGTCGGGGTTAAATTGAGCCATTTTTGTTAATAACGTCGTTTAAATAAACGAAGTATTACATACGACAAATCTTATATCAGCTTAAAC